>PVKU01001087.1:0-345545 GCA_004027475.1 Anoura caudifer
ATTATATGAAATGTTAAAGGTACTTATCTTAGAAAAAGAAGAAAATCAAAACAACGAACAGCAAAATGACAACAAACTCACAATTATCAAAAACTCAAAACCAAAACCAAAACCAAAAACGGACCAAGCAAACAAGTACAACAGGAAGAGAATCACAGAAATGGAGATCACATACAGGGTTATTAGTGGGGAGAGGGAGGGGGAATTGGGCAAAAGGTGCAGGGAATAAGAAGCATAATTGGTAGGCACAAAATAGACAGGAAGAGGTTAAGAATAGTACAGGAAATGTAGAAGTCAAAGAACTTATATGTATGCCCATGGACATGAACTAAGGGGGAGAATGTGGGCAGGAGAGGGTGTGCAGGGCAGAGGGGAATAAATGACAGAAAATAGGACAAGTGTAATAGCATAATCAATAAATATATTAAACGAAAAAAATACTTCTGTCCAGATAAAATACTGCTACAAGCAATATCTGATATTTTACTGCCTTTGTTTTCTTCTAGTATTTTTATGGTTTCAGGCCTAACATTTAAGTGTGTAATTCATTTTGAATTTATTCTTATGTGTTGTTTAAGAAGGTGGTCTAGTTTCATTTTCTTGCACATATCTGTCCAATTTTTCCAACACCGTTCATTGAATAAATTAACTTTAGCCCATTGTACGTGCTTGTTTCCTTTGTCTAACATTAATTAACTATAAAGGTGTGGGTTTATTTCTGTGCTCTCTATTCTATTCCATGATCTATGTGCCTATTTTATGCCAGCATCATGCTGTTTTGATTACTATGGCCTTATAATATAGTTTGATATTAGGTAGTGTGATTTCTCCAATTTTTTTCTTTCTTCTCAGGATCACCATTGCTATGTGAGGCCTTTTGTTGTTTCAAATACATTTTTTAAATATTTTTCTAGTTCTATGATGTGTATCTTTGGCATCTTGATAGAAATTGCATTAAATGTATAGGTTGCTTTGGGTAGCATGAACGTTTTAATAATATCAATTCTTCCTATTTTTAAACAAAGTATACCTTCCCAGGCAAGGGAAACACAAGAAACAATAAACAAATGGGACTACATCAAACTAAAAAGTTTTTGCACAGCAAAGGAAAACATCATCAAAATAAACAGACAATCCACAGGATGGGAGAACGTATTCACCAATTCATCTGATAAGGGGTTAATGTCCAAAAATTTGTAAAGAACTTATAAAACTCAACACCAAAAAAGTAAACAATCCAATTTAAAAAGGGGCAAGGGACTTCAATAGACACTTCTCCAGAAAGGACATAATGGTGGCCAACAAGCATATGAAAATATGCTCAACATCACTAATCAGAGAGATGCAAATTAAAACCACAATGAGATATCACCTCACACCTGTCAGAATGGCCTTCATCAATAAATCAACAAACAACAAGTGCTGGCAAGGATGTGGAGAAAGGGGAACACTTTTGCACTGTTGATGGAAATACAGATTGGTGCAGCCACCAATCTGGAAAGCAGTATAAAGATAACTAAAAAAAAATATATATGCCTTTTGATCTAGCAATCCCACTTATGGGAATAGATCTGAAGAAACTTAAAACACTAATTTGGAAGAACATAAGCACTGCTATGTCCACTGAAGCATTATTAGCTTTAATTATAATTGCCAAGATATGGAAGCAGCCCAAGTGTCCATCAATAGATGAATGGATAAAACAACTGTGGGACATTTACACAATTGAATACTACTCAGCCATAAAAAAGAAGAAAATTTTACCATTCGTAACAGTATGGATGGACCTGGAGAACATTATGCTAAGTGAAATAAGCCAGTTACAGAAAGACAAATACCATATGATTTTACTCATACATGGAAACTAATGAACAAACTAAACTAACAAAATAGAGAGCAGATGACAGCTATGGGAGGGAGTTAGCAGGTAGAGGGATCAAGCAGACAGGAGAAAGGACTGATGGACACGGACAATAGTGCAGTGATTGTGGGGAGAGGGTATAAGGGGAATAAATGGTAATGGAAAAATACAATAAAATATATATTTAAAATATAAAAAAAATAAAATAAACAAAAATAAAAAGCCTCTGGCCAGCAAAAGAAGCCACCAACAAAACTAAAAGGCAAGCAACCAAATAGGGGAAGATAATTTGCAAATAACAATTCCAACAAAGGATCAATATTCAAAATAAATAAAGAACTCATACAATTCAACACCAAACAAACAATCCAATTTAAAAAAATGGAGAGAGGACCTGAACAAACACTTCTCCCAAGAAGACATAAAAATCGCCAACAGATATATGAAAAGATGCTCAGTTTCACTAGCTATTAGGGAAGTGTAAATCAAAATTATAATGAGATACCATTTCTCACTTGTTAAAATGGCTATTATCAACAAGACACGTAATAACAAGTGTTGAAGAAGTTGTGGAGAAACAGGAACCTTCATTCACTGCTGATGAGAATGTAAGCTGGTTTAGCCAGCTATAGAAGATACTATGCCTGGCTGGTGTAGCTCAGTGGGTTGACCTCAGGCCTGCAAGCCAAAGGGTGGAACAAGGATCAATTTCCAGTCAGGGCACATGCCTGGGTTGTGGGTCAGGTCCCCAGTAGGGGGTGCCCAAGAGGCAATCACACATTATGTTTCTCTCTCTTTCTTCCTCCTTCCGTTCCCTTTTTTCTAAAAATAAATAAATAAAATCTTTAAAAAAAGAAAATACTATGGATATTCCTAAAAAAAAAGTAAGCATACAGTTACCATATGACCCAGCAACCCTTTTTCTGGCTATCTAGCTCAAAAAAATTTAAAAAATTCTCAAATATATATGCACCTCCATTGATCACAGCATTACTCATGGTGGCCAAGATATGGAAACAACCAAAATGTCCTTCAATAGATGACTGGATAAAGAAGATGTAGAACATGTATACAATGGAATACTACTCAGCTGTAAGAAAAGATGAAATACTGTTGTTAGTGACAGCGTGGATGGCTCTTGAGAATATCATGTTAAGTGAAATAAATCAGACAGAAAAAGTCAAGAACCATATGATTTCATTCATATAGGGATGTAAAACTAAAAGCAAAAAATGAACAGACAAAAATCATAGACATAGACACCATTATGGTGGTTTCCAAGGAAGGGGGTGTGGAGTGGTCAAGGGTAAAGGGGTCAAATATGTGGTGATGAAAGAGATTTGACTTTGGCTTGTGGGCGCACAATGCAGTAACAAATGAAGTGTCATGGAATTGTACACTTGAACCTATATAATTTTATTAATCAATGTCAGTCCAATAAATGTGATGTTCAAAAATATTAGATATGAGTATAATTCTCAAACTGACAGCCCCATGTGCCTCAAAATACCTGAAATTAAGGACACTCCTAAAGTGAAACTTCAAAAATGTGTCAAACCCTATTAGAATGATACGCAGAATAATGTTCATTTAAATATCTATTTTCTGTTATATTTTTTAGAAATCACTTTTGTTGTTCTATAGTCATACTTGGTGTCTATTCACACAATTGGCTCCATAGACTTATTTCCTTCTTATTTGGGGCTCACGTTTCATTCTCTAATGGCCTTGCAGAACAGAGTGGCTTCTGCACTCTGAGATTAAACGAAATGGTGTGAACACCAGCGGAGGCGTCAAGAAGCTGGCAATCTGGAGACAGAGCCATCAGGCTGAGCACCACTTGGGACTCCATCCTAGAAGAGAAAATTTGCAGGGGTGGGTGACTTCTCTTCTTTTGAGTTCACCAACTTTCCACAACTACTTGCATAAGCTTAGACTACCAAGTCATGCAGGGAAAATACTTCTTACATGTAGGTAATGAGACCACAGGAAAGGAACAAGGAAGCAGGGAGCTTATCTTCTGGGCTACTCTGCAAATTCCCAGTTGGGAAGCTTTGGGCAAATTCTTTGACATTTCCAAGTCTAAGTACCCTCATTTGTAAAATGAAGACATGTAGCTAGTTTATGCTGCTCAATCTTTTTACTAAAGTGTTGTATTGTTTTAAAAAATTCAGAAAGAAAATGAAGCTCATAAAAAGATACAAAAGAGAAGAAATTCAGCAGCCTGACTGAAAAAAAGCTGGCTTAGAGATGACTTCCAGCTTTAGGCGTTTAGATTCAAAACAGAAATTGATTGGTGATATTACAAGCTTTACAAATGTGGCCACTCTCTCCTCCTCCCGTGAGTATCTTATCCCTACTTCACTGCTCACCTTCCAAACTCCATCATTCATTACAACATGAGCCAGCACCACTCTCAGATCAACCTACCTGTACATTTCCTCCAGCGTTTGCACTTAGGGGTTTCCTCAACTTAAATTATAAATAAATCCCGGGACTCCCCAAACATGAAAGCAGGCAGTCCTTCCTTTTGCCTAGTGTGGATGTCCTGCACTGTGGTAGTAAGCCCTTTCCATGACTCAGTGTAAAAAGAAAACCATCAGCGTTTCAGCCATCCTCTCAAAGAGAGTTTATGATTCAATCTACAGATAAGATTTCCTTGGGAGGAAACCAGAGGTCATTCTTGCTGTCAAACAAAATCTTTCTCAATATTAAAATGAGAACTAGTTTGATAACCTAAGTTGACAATGATGAAAAGAGTTCAGGGATTGGGAGTCCACAATAACAAAAACACATCCACAGTCTGAGGGTAGTTTGAAAGCATTCGGTAACTCTCTAGAGTGCCATAAAAGAAGTAACAGAAGTGAGAATTCTATGCAGTTGTTTCCTGTTTGTGACAGGACAGAGTACCATCTCTTCAAATGATTACATTATACAGGATGGGGCAATAGTAGGTTTATAGTTGTTAATATGGAAAATAATACAATAATTAATAAGTAAATAAGTAATAACACAAGAATAAACTCTGTGTTTTGCACACTCACAACTGTAAACCTACTTTTGCCCCACCCTGCATAATCAATTCCAATTCAAGAGGAAAGGCACTTTTCTGCTTTGCGATTAACAGAAGTGCACTTAAAGGACATAACAAGTAAAATTTTTAAAAAACCCAAATTATTGCTTCAGTTTATAAATAATTCTGTAAAGTTTATTTTTATGTGGTCCTTTTCCAGAATAAAAGCAATATCCCTACACTGCATCGTGGGTGGTATATTATATTGTTGGCTTGGTTCCCATACTGCAAGTAAGGAAATGTTATTTAATGATAATTGACATTGTTATGGCAAATGTTTTGATTAGTATCATAATCAAGACCTTGCTTACACAATTATCATTATTATTTCTGTTTCATCTTGATAACAAGATGGGTCACTTGTGATCCCAGAGACCTGTTGACTTAACCATTGATTGCCTGGTAGTAAATCACAATTGTGACAGCAGGTGTCAGAACTTACACAACGTGGTGAAAGCATGACCAGCTTACCCCGTTTGCCTGTGAATTTCAGTTTTACCATGAACATTTCCCTTGCTAGGAAACCCACCAGACTCAGGCAAACTAGGACAGTGGGTCACTCTGCGTGGTGGAGTGTGGCTGAGTCTAGGAGTCAGAAAACCCAGATGTGATTTGACCTGGTTGCTTTCTATCTGATGGCACCTATTTGAACTTAGTTTTCCACCTGTAATAATTTGCCCTTAAAAACATGTATAAAGTTATACACAGATATTAGATCTTTTCATTTTTATCTAATGAACCAGCAGCCAGAACAGATAGGCCCATCCTCTTGAGAGCCATGGATTGTTGTAATTTTTGCTTAACGTCATTGGATATTATGGCCCACTGAGGTGATGCTTGGGGTGAACTTTTGGTTTCACAGTTGTTAAGCTTACTTTATGCCCATAGAAAATTATCTTCTCTATTTAAATCTGAGCCGTTGTGTGAATTGGGGGAAAGAGTACCAAGTTTCATCCCTGTTGTGTATTACCAGTGTGGCTTGGGATGAATTATCTAATTTTTAGCCTCAGTGTCTCCATTTGAAAAATAGACAATTCTTGAACAAAACATCTCAAAGTTTGTTTTGATTATGAAATAATATACAGTGCTGGACAGAAGTAGTTTTAAAGTTGTTAGTATGAAAAATAATATAATAATTAATAAATAATAATACAATAAACTGTTTCATGTACTCACAACTGTAAACCTACTTTTGCTCCACCCTGGACGTAAAAAAATAAATATATTATTTATTATAATATATATTATGTATTATAACACTATGTATAAAATCACAGTTGCCAATTACATGATGCATACTAGGAATTTGTCTTTCAGCCACAATATATTCAAAGCCTGGAGTGTTCTGAGGACATGAACCCATATGAACATAGAATGTTAAAGGTAGAAAGAATCTTAGATAGCATCTGGTCCAGCTCCTGAAGTTGGACGTGACATTCTGATGCCATGAAGTGCAGAGTGAATTGGATCCATTTTCACCTCTAATTAGTGGGAGAGCCACACTTGAACTCCAGACTCTGGACTCTGATAGAAGTCGTTTTTTGCTACATCTCTTGGCTTCCCCTCTCAAAGGCCTTAGCAGTCAGTGTCTCTGATTTTGTACCTAGAGCTAATTATTTTGCACATTTTTATTTCATTCTCCTAGAAAGATTGATAATCCTCAGGCTAAGAAACCACCAAGACAATTGTGAAAGACTTAATATATGAAAGGATTCAACATAAATCACACTAGAAAGCCTTTCAAACAGAGACTCATGAGTCTTCTCCCCAGAGTTTCTTATCAAGTAGATGAAGGGGGTTGATCCATGAACACACATTTCACCAAATGATTTGGACGTAGGAACTATGACCTACACTCTAAGCAGCTGGCTGTGTGAAAAACTTGTGTGTCTTTCACTGTCTCCTTCACCTAGCACCTCCTGTCTGCCTCAAAGACTCAACACCATTTACAGACCCAAGGCTTTAGATATGTTTCATTTAGAACCATGGAAGGGAACCATGCTTTTCAGAAGATTTGGGATGAAGCCAAAACTTGAATCTCTGTTTGGATGCTTATGACAATGGTAGTGATGATGCTGCTGGTGACTGTCACATAAATGCTCACTCACAACCTACCAGACACGACGCTAAAGGCTTTCCATGGATGTATCAGGTGAGTGTCTCAACAACACTGTAAGTGAGAGTGGCAGCATTAGCTTCATTTTGTGTCAGAGGAAACCTTGGTGTTAAAAGTAAAGCGACTTGCCCACGGTTACACCTCTATGAAGCAACAGAAATATGAGTCAAACTCAGCTCTCTTTGACCACAAACCCCATGTTCTTAATGCCTGTATTTAATGTTTTTTTTTTTTCACCAGTTATCTTGTAGGCATGGCTTCTCCACCCTTTAAAACTTGGGTATCTCCTCAATGTTGCAGATTCATGGATTTGTCTCTCAGGAGCAAATTCTCCTGAACTGCATTGCTGTCCACAACATTTTATATAACCCAATTGTATTTCCATTATATGTATTCCCTAATACTCTGTCTCTCTGGCTTGACTGAGAGCTTCTGGAAGACAGGATCTTCCAGACCCTGGAAGACAAGGTCCATATTTTATTCTACTTTGCATCTTCTTGCCTGGAAATCCATGTCAACTATATAAGGGATGGCTGCATTGAGCATTTAGATAACACTATCTTTTAAGGCAAAGTTTCTGTAAAATTTTGTTATGTTTGTCTTTAATGCCATCCTGACTTTGAAGATCATAAAGCTACAATTTGAAAGTGATGGAAATTAAGGGGGATAATGATTTGAAATATTGCTTTTTCCCTATCCTGTGAGAGCAAACTGAGGGAAACATTCTTGAAGTTTGAAAGGAAGTTCTTAACTGCAAATAAGGTAACATGTGGAATTTATTATGCCAATTATTTATATGAGCTGAAAGTAAAAGTAGACACAGGAAGGGTTTAGATAAATTCAAAGATGAGAGCTGCATAACAAATTGTTAGTAGCAAATTAGTATGGTTCAGGGCATGTCTGTAGTTTCTTCATGAAGAAAAATTGTCCTCTTTCCCATAAAAGGCCCTTTGGTCCCAACATTGAGAGCTGAGTGAGAGGTTAATGGGACTTAGATTTAATTTGGTGCTTATACATATATATATAGGTTTTTTTTTAATTTTTTACTTTTGTACTGACATCTGATCCCCTCATATACTGACTAAGACTTGGCACTAGGCTAAGACTTTGAGGTTGTTACCACTGAATCAAGCCAAATCTAGCATACAACTAACACTAAAAAAAGTTACAGAAAAATAAACCGGATGAGAGAAAGCTTGGTTACTTTTCTCATGGGCCATAAAGGACACTTTCAAAACCCCATGGGGGCCCACATGATCCCACACCAGTGCTAAAATCAATGGAGTTGTTTGCATAAAATCTCTTGCTCAACTATGGTGCCCAAGGTGATATAAAAGAAAATACTGATCTTAATAATCAAGTTCAGTTAGTTTATGAATGTCACAGGAACAATCCCTGAAAATTCTCTAGTGTTGATATGATTGGATCCAAGTCCCTATGAAGACTCAGTGTTTCAAAGGGTCTACAAAGGTATTTGAATGTCCCTTCCTCTCCCCCATCCCAGTCTCTATGAACATGTCCACCAAGGACACGCTGAGGGAAAAGACACCATTTTAATTCAGAAAAAAGTAGGGACATAGTCCATTCTCCCTGGATGGTCCTTCCCAGTTACTTTGTTATTGACTATTGAACAAATTATTCTTAATAAAAAACTTATTTATTAGGCTTCCATATATGTACTTAGCATTAGCTATTTCATCAAGGAAGACTTGTGTTATGTATCATACCCATTTCTCCAAAACTCTTATTATTACATATAATTTCACTTCCTTCCAGAACTACGAGTAAAGCTGGTTAAGTTGCAATTACCAATATAACTGCAATATAAAATGAGATGTGTATTTCCACAGGCCCTTCTCATTTTGCTCGACTCTCTGTAGGCATGGAGAGTGTGAAGTTAAAATGCTTAAGATCAAGGTAATCAGATCACCACTAAGTAAGTAAAATGTAGTTGCCTATACAAAGTAATACTGCTCCACCTGTGAAGAATGAAGAAACTGTAAGCAGTGCTGCTGTCTGCGGCCCCTGTTGAGTTATTAGCAGCAAAAGAAGGAACCTGTGCTCTTGGCAGATACGCTATTACACTTAAAATAGATTTTTCCAAAAGTGCAATCTGATCATCCTGCTGAATATCCGTAAACTCAGAATTATTGCTGGGGTACCAAGGTGAACTGCAATTTCTAGAAATAAAAGGCCCATGAGAACTGCGTATACACACACACACACACACACACACACACACACACACAAGCGCACGCGTGCGCATTAGGGATTTTCAGTGCACACAGAGAAAGGGGCAGACTGCTTCAATCACTGACTAATTATAAACTATTTAAAGAGCCTGGGATGTAACCTGCTCTGTCTCAGGCACTGCAGGAGGAGGCTGATAGAAAATAGGATAGTACCATCCCTAAGCTAAAGGAGCATAGAATTTGTAAGGGAAACAAGAAAAGAGGCATTTACTAAGTAAGGTAATATTTGTAATGAATGCTGCATTATGAGTCATATTCATACACATTTAATATAGCAAACCTTCACTGAGTACCTCCTAAACACAAGGCCCTCCCTCTGCCAGGTGTTCCAGGGCATGAAAAGAGTAAGGTTCAGTCCTAGTGTACAGAAGGGAACCATAAGGGAAGTAATCTCTCTGTGGACCTGTGACAAGGCCCTCTGCTCAGTGCTCAGCCCACTATCCCACTGAACAGGCATAACAGTTCCCAGGGCAAATAGCAGCATTTTTATTTTGCGGGTGAGGAATCTGAGGTCAGATTTCGCCTGCTGCTGGGGTCAGGATTCCAGGTACGAAGGCCTGGGAGGACTTGTTGCTCATACTAGACGGCCTCCTTGGAGATCGCTGGGTCTTATCATCCAGGTCAGGCTTACCACAGGCTGGTCCAGAGCTGGTCTGTGGTGACCCATCGCTGGTTCCTTGGCTAAATGGAAAATGCAAAGTCAATGCTGTATTTTACTAATCTAAATTGATTAAGCTGAAGGGACTCCCTGTATATGAAGTTGTTTCCTTCCTCCTTTCGTGATGTTAAACCCCCGTTTAGGACATGGTGGTGCCAACAGATGGCAGCTGTCATTATTTTTTTTAACTCTTTTTCCCCCCTAGAAAAGCAAACTGAAAACTGGTACTCTGTGTCAGTTTGTCATGCGTTGTTTTGATTTTTTGCTTTCAATGGTGCTTGAAATCCAGAATCCGGAAAGTGCTAATTGAACAGACAATTTTGACATCAGTCTGTGTACAGAGTTCAGTGATAGGAGAAGTTCTCGCAACTTTCAGTGGATTTTTAAAAGGACGAAAAATGCTGGGAGCCCTGGTTTTAACTGTATCATTTCCCAGCTCTCTTTCAACCACATTTGTTTCATGAATTGCTCAAACCACAAGACAACACCCTATTTTCTGTCCTCTCTGGAAGCTTACCCTGCTTAGATACTCGGCATGATGTGAGGAATGAGAGGCACTTAGGTGAAAACAGGACAAACTGTTGGCAGAGCGTACCGAGGGAAAGACTGTTGCTCCCCATTAGTTTACTCTCCTGTTTTAAAGGGTAAACACAGCCCCACCGACTTCAGTTTGCCTTTCCCAATGATAGGGGGCTGCAGGGCAGCTGTCAGCTGCCTCCCTCTTCAATGTCAACAACCTGCTCAATTGCCATCTCTTCCAAGAACATGTATCAGGCAACAAATCTCGTTTTAGTGGCATTTGTTATGTGGTTCTGGCTAATACTAAAGACAGAGTAGTGACGGAAGGGTGACAGTGAGTCTCTTACTTCTCAGATGAGAAAACTTATGGCGAAGCCAGTGGAGCAAACACCTGGACTTGCCTGCCTTAATGTCTTTTACGCCAACGGCATGTTTCCCTCTCTCCAACGCCAGGCTTCGGAAAGATCCTAACAAAAGGGACAGAGAGTCACAAGATATCATGTGACTTATGGTTGTGCGCTGTCCAGGTAATGCCAGTCAAGTGGCTGAACTGGTGCTCCCAGGTCCCAGCCCTCCCGAAGATGAGGCAACGCCAGCGCACTCGGTCCAATATGTGTCAACATTTGCGCAGCAAGCTGAAGGCTCTGAGCCAGTTAAGGGAAGAGACCTTTTTACTAATCCTAGAATTCCCCACTCCTAGCACGGTTACCAGTTACTGTCACCTAGTAAGTATGTAAGAGATTCTTGGTGAATAAATAAATGGACAGGGGCAATTTTTGAATAGGTGTTTAATAAATATGCATGATTAAAAAAAAAAAAAACTGAAGGTACTTAGTCTAGCATGTTATGTGAGGGTCAAGCCCGAGTCAGTGGAAGTGGCCCCCTCCTTAGGAAAAGTTATAGTCGTGCTATGGTTACTCGAGGTTCATTTTTGTCTCTGTGTCTGTCTCTGTTCATCTCTCTCTCTGCTCTGTCCATGTCTATACTTATGCATGTGTCTGTCTGCCTAACTGCCCCTGCCCTCTCTCTCTCCCCCTCTCTCATTTACTCTACTTCCTCAGAGTCTTGAAGGACTCACATCAGAAAAAGTTTCAAAGGGAAAATAATTCCAACCCAGTGCTTTCTTTGTCAAACAAGGGCTCACCCCGTTTCTGTGACCTGACTTCCCTTTCTTACCCTTCCATTTCTTTTCTAGCTCCTAGCCCCAGCTTTCTAGTCCTCTGGTAGCGAACCATGCACGGCCTTGTGAGCTCCAAGAACTCTCTGTGATCCCTGGCATTTACTCTGTCCCCAAGACTCTCTGGGAGACCACCAGGAGCAAAATACTTGGAAGGTGGTAAGGGCTTACTCAGGAGGGCTTGCGAAATTATCAGGCATAAGGGGAAAACTCTAGGCAAGAATCAACCATGTCCTCTAGTAAATGAGGCTTGTCATCACAGTCAAAGGACAAAGAGAGACCTGTTTTATTTGCTACGGTGTCTTCAATTTGATTTTTTTTTTTGCATGTGGTTTTTTTAGGTTTGTTGATCAAGGTTGTTAAAGAAAAGAGGAGGTGCCACAGTTCAGCAACCTCTAATGTGAAAGTGAGTGATTACCCGATTTTCCCTTGCTATGTGACACTCCTTACTGACTTCCAGTAGCATCCCCTGCCACAGCCTGCTCACACTTCCCACGCCAGCCTCCCGTTGACCTTTCGCATATCCATAAGCAACGGAAGCCCAGCATCCTAACCAACAGCCTCACTATGCACACAGGCAATCACTGCTGCCTGCTGCCAGCGCCTGCCGGGCCAGGACCCGTGTCCACAGGCCCTGTCCTCACTGCACAGTGGAGATGCCTTAGACTCGCCTTGGCCTTACCACTTGCTCCTGGAAGACTTCCTTCAGATAATCACTCTGCACCAGGAATAGTTCCTTTTTGGTAGCCTAAGCTCCTCCACTCTCTCTCTGCAGAATCTGTCACCCCCAAGGGAGCCCTGAACTTTGCTCACATCATGACGTCAGCTCCCCTCAAACATCTGCCTCCTTTTGCCCATCTTTCAAGCTCTAGATCAAACACCACCACCTTCATGAAGACTTGCTTAATTTACACCAGCTGCAAATTCTCTCCCATAGCATTTTGTGCCATGGACATCTGACAAGTGATGTATGAGCAACCAACTTTTGTTATTTCAACTTTGTTATTTGTAAAATAGGGTACATAATACATGCCAAAAAACTAGGCAATCAATAAATCTTATTTTATTTTAGTATTGCAAATTTTATTTTGATTATAGTTATTTTTATATGTGTATATATACATATATATGCATATATATATATATAGGCACACACACATGCACACATGTAGATGCATCCACTCCCTCGGCTCACCAATGGATTCTGAGCCTCATTACATGTATATCTGTAATATATAAACTCCCGGAGAGAAGACACCATCTTGTTCTTCTTTACAAATTGTCTAGCATAGTTCTTTGCATATAGCTTCTATAAGATATATATATTGAATGACTAAATTTAACTTTCTGCCTCAGTTTTCCATCTGTAAAATGGGAATGAAAGTAGCTTAGTTATTTCCAAACATTATTATCAGGATAAATTAAGATACGGCATGTAAAACATTTTGAAAAATAAAAAGGCCAAATGCTAGGCAAGTATGAGCTATTATTATTTGATAAATTATATTACGTGGACATGAGTGACACAATGTTACCTGATTTATCCAGTAGAGGGCAATGACACACACACGAATATTTAGATTCTTTGTAAGACCTCCAAAACATAAATTAAAAAGTGAGAAACACTTGGGCATTATGTAAACAAAATAACACAATTTTTCTGGTTTTGGCTGCTTTTTAATGTGTTGTCTATGCAATTTATATGTGTAGAAGGGACCTTCGACTTTATTGGGTGTTTCAAATGTGGTCCAGTTACCTGATTTCTAATTTCTCTATTCAAATTTCCACTTGCCCCTTAGCCCAGGGTGAGGAATGAGTCCAGCCTAGCCAATAGACAAATAATGCTCTTTTCACTAGTTTTATTACCTCTATCTGCAGTATTTCTTCCTGATCTGGAAAGCAGCCTGAAAGGGTTTCCATGCTGAGGGAGGGACCAGAAAGAGACTCGGACAAACAACGCCAACCATTGTTTCCTCAGCCCGATTTGGCTCCCCTCAGTCTGCTCTGTGAAGACACTGACCCCGTTGAGTAAGCCGCTGACATTTTGTTAGGATGGGCAAGTCTCTCTAGATGAGGGAACAACACAGGGTGGTGGAGGAGTAAGGACGGACGGCACTGCACGTTCACTGCTCTACTCTCCACTCAGATGCTTCCACTCTCCACTCGGTTCTGCACTCACTGCATTTCAAACAGAAAACTGGCTGGAGGAGGTGCCTAAGTGTCTGATATCTTCCTTCAAGGAACTCAGACTTTAACACCTGGTCATCAGATATAACTTAAATTAACAAAATTTGACTAGTACATTGAGTACTCACTGTGTGTCAGGCACTGAGCTAGGGAGGGGCAGACGATAAAAAATCAGATACAATTCCTACCTTCAAGAAACTCACAGTCTAGACCAGAGAGTAGAGGAACCCATGAAAGCAGCCAAAAATAAATAGATGCAAATATGACCATAATAGAAATAACTACAGTCAGTTATGCTACAACACTTGTTTTCAAAAGCATGGATTTTTCCCAGGGATTGTTATATTAAGGAACAATTTGAGCATAACTTGAATTTTGCATCTGATTATGTACGATTTCAACTGTAAGAAATATTAGGTGAAAGCAGAAGATTGTACTGAAATGAACTGAGCAGAGAGAGAATACACACACACACACACACACACACACACACACACACACACACACAGACGCATCCACTCCCTTGGCTCACCGATGGGTTCTGGGCCTCAGGCACCTTGCCCTGGTGCTACAGCTCTCCCTCATGGCTCACATAACCCTCCTTCCCCACTTCACCAGGACTCACAAGCTGAGCCCTTCTGATGCCCACTGTAGGCAAACTGCGGATCTTTTTAAAGCTCAAGTGCCTTATTTATTGCAGTATTTATGATTTTTAAACCACTTTATGTGTGTAAAATGGAGCTACTATTTTCATTTGGTTTGTCTTTTTTATGTTTGTGTGTTACTTAAGAATGTTTTTGCCTGTTGAGTCCTTAACTCCATTTTTCCAGAAGTCTTATTTTCATTGCTTGATTTTGCACAGCACAATGATTTTTAGGAGCACATACGTGGTATTATTGCAGAATGTATAGCCAGCCCTTGAGTGCATAAAGCACATGCCCTGGAGGAGGAGAGAAGCCCAGGAATGGCCTCCCCAGAGAGGAACATGGAGAATCACCGCGATGTGGGAGAGTATGACTATCCTTTTTTTCCTTCTAGTTTTTTTATACAGGCCTCATTATAAAATCAGCAACAAACAAATAAGACTTAAAATTGATAATAAAATGCAATTAATACAACAAGTCAAAATACATGAAAAATAACTTCAAAATGTTAGGTAGAGAGCAAATAAAACAAGGCAAATAAGGTAAAACCTGGAGTTTGGTAAGCTTACAAAAGGCATGCCTTAAGTTCCATACAAAAATCAGCTAGAGACGAACCACAGATTTGCCGCTAAGCTTCCTAGCTATCAATGTCTGGCTGCCTACTGGTCTGATTTGATCCAGAGAGGATTTTACAAAGTCTAATCTGAACCATACAGTATGATACTCACTAGCCACATGCAACTATGACATTTGAAATGCAGGTATTTGGAAGTGTGATGCACTCAGTATAAAATACGTTCAAAGACACACAAAAGTAATGTAAAAATCTCACTAGTAATTTATAATGATTACATGTGAAAATGATAATGTATTGTGAGTGATTAAACATTACCAACATTTCTGTTATTCATTTCTCTTTGTTTTTTTTTTCAACGTGGTGAAATCACATATGCACGTCACATCTATGGCTCTCATTATATTTCTTTTGACATCCCTGATCCAGGCGAATATAGAGGCTATACATGATTATATAGCATCATCTATAATTTCTGAAAAATGGTAAGTTCAAATGGTGCTTCTTGACAAATGTCTGTGATGAGAACCTCTATGTGCTTGGTGAGGAAAACAGCCAGTTGTTGTAGCAATCAGCTAAAATGAGAGTAGCGTTAATGTGCTCTTGGGAAAAGCAAGAAGCCTGATTAGTTCATGAACCAAATAAAAGGCTATACCGCCTTGCTGGGAGTAAGACCCAGGAAAGAACAATGATTCATCTGCAAGAGATGGAGCATAGGTTTTGAATCTATATGTGTATGTGCATGTTCATGTGTGCGTCCTTCTACGCAGCCCCATGGTGTGTGTGTATGTGCATCCATGTGTGTTCTTATACATGCAGCTGTCTGTAAATATATGCCCATGTGTATTTGTGTGTCTGTGCACCTTTCTGGTGTGCCCATGTGTGTGCATGTTTCTGTGTTGTGCACCCATATGTGTGCCTGTTGTGCACATTGGGGTGCAAGGCTGCTTCTATATGTTTGTGGTCTCTTATTTGTGTGCCCATGTGTCTTATATTTTTCAATGTACATACACATGCCCTTATATATATGAATGTGCACACAGTGTGTGTCCTTGTGTGGGGTATGTTCCCATGTGCTTGCATGTGTGTACCTTTGTAGATGTGTATATATATATTACTTGTACATGATATAAGTAAGGAAAGTGGCTGGGAGGGAAAAGTAAGCCTGGAAAGATATACTCAGAACCTAGCCCAGAGGGTAAAGAATTTTATGCATCAGGTTTAGAACTCATCCTATAGATATTGACAGGTTTCAAAACAGAAAGTGCTATGGATAGATTTGCATTTTTTGACAGATCATTTTAGGTGCAGTTATATGCAATGAGGCAGGAACAGGTCTATTGAGAAAAGGGATATCTATACATTTTTATAACTTGTTAACAATTAGAATACATAGATAGTATTTAAAGCTAACATTTGTATATACTCTATAGAATGCATATTCTTTTGTTTTAGGTATCTAAAAACCTGACATGAAAATTGGAACTATTTCTTGGCATGTCAGTCCCAGAGGAAGGCAGCTTAATATGTCAAGTGCTTAATAATTAAGCTTAGGTGCCATCATTTTATTTCTTCCCTACATGCAAAGGCATCTCATAAGTTCTTTTGTGTCATCTTGTGAGAACTTTAGGGTTCTCCTTCCTCTTGGACTGAGAAGTAAACATGCCTCTCATGTGGTTATGAGACTTGTCCTCAGTTTGCTGGAGAGCAGAGGTTGTGACCCAGAAATCTACCTGCTTCTCTGCCCTAAACACATGTACAGACTTGAGGGCTGACTGTTTTCAGAAGACGGGAGGGATTTGCTGCCTCCACTTCACTGCTAGTCACTTTACCTCTGACCCACTCCCTTCTTAATCTCCTTAATTTGGTCCATTTACACAAACACAGAGGGGTGATGTCACCATATGTGTAGTTAGAGTATGTGTGCCTTTTAGGAAGGTTAACATCAAAGGACATACTTTTCCCCCCACAGTCTTGAAGAATGACTAATTTTAACTGCTCAGGCCCTTCCATATTAATAGATTATGCTACATCAGTGGGAGAGGAAAAAATGAAGACACAAGCTCAGTAAATGTTCAGGAATTCTGATCAATCCTCTACCTGTCATGTCTTTATCTGGCTCTACCTTGGAATGTTCCACAGGGTTTACGGAATATTAGTGACAAAAAGTTCCAGTCTTCAGAAACTTAGGCTTAAGTGAAGCCATTTAAGTATTAACCATGCTACTAGATATATATTTTTTTGAGTTCTGGAAAATTTTATTCTATTATTTCTTTTTTAAAAATTAACATCTAATTCACATTCCATAAAATTAACTGTTAAGATTGAAATAATCAAACTGAACCATTTGTCAAAAACGTACAGAATACTGAGTGCAGCCCAGGAGACGGTGCCCTGGACTAAATAATCTAGATGATGTAGAGCCAGGGGCACTGGACCTCATGACATGCACATGCACACAAGCCAAAATAGAGGGGTGCCACCCTGGGTGAGTCCCCAGGCAGCTCAGGGATGCCCCACGTTTAAAATTTCTTCAGTGGAAAGTAAATGGTGGAAATGGTGAGAGAGAGAAAACAGGGGCTGTCAAGGGTTTTGCGTGACTCAGCCAATTTCATCTCAGTTATGTTGTCCTTAGTGCAGCAGCTGTGAGTAGCAGAGTGACCCTGGGGGTGCAGCAGGAAGCTGTGAAGATATTCTAGACAAAGGGCAGTCATTGTGAAGAAGAGAAAAGAAAATGGTAGAGCTAAGGTAAGACTTTTTAAGTGACTGGATGTGGGAAAGAAAACAAAAAGAGAGGATGGTTGACTCAGTTTCCTAGCTTACACAACTGGGTAGGTGGTAGGGGTACCCTGAATGGAGAATACAAAGTAGTAGGACCACAGTCCACAAAACCGGGAAGAGTTCAACTATGAATATTTTTATTTGCAGTGGTTTGGAACACCTGCTGAAGATACATCTAGCAAGAAGTCAAAAGTATGTTTTTGAAGCTTGAGACACAGGTCTGAACCACACCTACACACTGATGAGTGAGCAGGACATTGAAATAGAAGGAACCATGAATGTGGCTGAGATTAACCAGGGGTGAATATCAATTAAGAGTCATGGCTGAGACTAAGTCCAAGTCTGGGGATCTCAACATTCCAGGCACTAGCAGAAAAAAAAGGACTCCACAGAAGAGGCAAAACAAAAAAAACAAAAAGGAAGAAAAAATAGAGAAGAACCAGTGTCATGGAAGCCAATGGGGTAGAGGAACCACAGTGGACTTGGGGCAGCCCTTGAAGTCAATGCTTCTGAGCTGAGTACTGAGTTCCAAGGAGGAATTATCCTGGACAAAAAAGATGGGGAAGGGCATATCTGAAAGGGAGGCCAGCAATGTGAGACGTGAGCACTCTGTGGGTTCTCGCTACACATCTACAGATTTCCCCTTTTAGAGCATCAGTGCATAACACAATGCTTTGTGCTGAACAAGGGCTGAAATGTAAGTTAACCAACATGAAGTGACTTGCATAAATAAAACAAATTAAGTGACCAAACTAAGTGCTAGTCAACTGAAAACCATAATAATCATTGCCAATGTTTATGCTCAATTTTCCATAAGGTTCTTTTTACATGCATCATCTCCTTTAAACCTCACACCATGTCTATGTTAATAGATAGCACTATCAACCTTGCTTAAATGTGAAGAACTTAGGTTGATGACTTACCTAAGCTCATATTGGTAGCACGTGGCTGATAAGGGACTTGAACTTCAATCTTCTGAATTGAAGTCCAAGCTTTCACAGCTGTATCACACTTAGCCTGTTTTCTTTCTTTTTTTTTTTTTAAATTATTGATTTAATTTTAGAGAGAGAGAGAAAGAGAGAGAGAAACATTGATTTGTTCCACTTATCTGTGCATTTATTGGTTGCTTCTTATATGTGCCCTGACCGGATATCAAACTTGCAACCTTGGTGTATTGAGATGATGCTCTAAGCAGCTCAGGTACCCGGCCAAGGCTTGAGCCCATTTTCTTTAGTGAGTTTTTTGTATCTGGCACAGCAGACAAGAGGAACCTAGAGGCTTACAGTAAGCAGGTCTCAGGCAGGCTTTACCCCAGGGTTTGTGGCTGGTGTGATGTAGCTAATAGGACAACACTGACTAGCAGCTGCAGAAAACAGGAACTTCCACTGAAATGCCTGTGGCTGCTTCCCTCTGCAACGTGTGGCTGCTTCCCTCTGCAACATGTGGCTGCTTCCCTCTGCAAAGTGTGGCTGCTTCCCTCTGCAAAGTGTGGCTGCTTCCATAGTTGTCTGTCATCCGACTATACTCCCCTTCGTCCTCACTAACAGAGCCTCAGTTTTTTTTTGTTTTTTTTTGTTTTTTTTTGTAATGGTGTATGTTCAGCACCAAAACTCACCTCCCCAGTTTGCCCAGGTCCAGGGACAAACCTGGCTAGCGGTGCTCTGTGCTCTGTTTGCTCTTTGCCCTTCCTTCTTGGAAGATAAACACAATGGCTGGAGGTGCAGCCATTATTTTCTGAACGGAGGGATAGAAGCCATAGGCTAAGGTTGGTGAAAAAGGAAAGCAGAAGGAGACTGGCCTCTGATAACATGTTGGGGCTGTCCTATCAACCGTGGATCGCCCACCGACACATTACTCGTTAAGTGTGAAAACAAAGTCCTTACTTATTGAAGACCTAGACTTACAGCTGTTCTGTTGATTGTTGAATGTGATCCCAGCCGCACGAACAGCATCTATGCCAGTGTTTCAGTTTCACTGCCCTTTTGGTGTCTGGCTTTCTCTCTCACAATCTAGACACACAGAAAAAGGAAGAGTCATTTCTTCACTGAAGGGAATGCACAGGCACCCTGTGCTTAGGAAAAAGTACTTCTTTCGATGTAAACTAGTGATAAGCAAAATGGTAACTCTAATAGAAATAACTTACTACTACAGAATGGTAATGAAGAGCTTGGGATTTTGAAGTTATACAGATCATGGCAAGCATTTCAACGCTGTTGTTTACCAGCTGTTTCACCCTGGACAAATTGCTTAGCTTGTGAGCCCTGATTCACTTATCTGCAAATCGATAATTATACCAATTTTATAACATTGTTATAGGTATTTGGAAAAATGTCTAGTACCTTCCATAGGGTTTGGCACAATTAACACAGCCTCCATGAATGCTAGATATGGATATTAAGGGAGGTGATCCATGCTACTTTCTACATAAGCCACTTTGTGTAAAATATGTCCTCCCCCCAACTCTTAGGGGGTCTCCAGGATGGAAATGTTGTGTGATGAGCCATTCTCATTCCCTCCTCAGTCTCCTTGAGACAGATGGAAGAAGGCAGACACAAAGAAAGTGTCACAAGGTAAAATCCGAGACATGAACTGAAAAACGTTCAAGCTACTGGCTTCCTTGGCAACCATTGGAAAGGGGTCTAATGGAAGTAGGAGTGATTTTGAAAACCTAGGACTCCTTCAGGTTAAAATTACAGCCACTGTTGGATGATTTGCCCAGAGTCCAGGACAGAGCCAGAAATCTCCTGCACTCAGCACAAGAAAAGCAAACTCAAGTGGAGGCTGGAGAGCCAGGACCTGGGGCACCTCCCACTCCCTCACTTCCTGTTGGCTCCCAAGACAGTGAGAATCAACATATCTCTTGCAAGATGCCAAGTTATTGTACGGTACCTTTGGAACTATCTTGTGCAACATGAGGATAAAAAAGATAATGATCCTTATTTATAAACCTAAGTGTACTGTTCTCTAATCCAGGATTCTTGACCCTTTTGAAGTCTCAAACCTCTCTGAGCAGCAGATGAAAGTTACACATTCTTTATACAAAAATCGATGTATATGCCCACTAAATTTTGCTTATAATTTTAAAGTCTTCAGAGGTCCCCCTGAAGTCTACCCACAGGCCTGCAATGGGTTCACAGACTCAGGTAAATAATTCCAAATCTAAGCATTTTTCTTCTTTCTGTATATCAGCTGTCACCCATTAGAGCCCAGAATTTCACATTTTATTTTGAATGGGTTTGCAGTGTAAGATAACAGTGAACTACCCTTTCGTTGCCTTCTATGAAGGCCTGGCTTTCTAGACATTAGAGCTGTGGAGAAACAAAACTTGTTTTAGGTTTGTTTTTCAAGGGTGAGCATTGTTTTTGTTTTGTTTGTTTATTTGGTTGGTTTTCTTGTTCGGATTTTTTTCCCCTAATTTGCAGTTGTTGGCAATAGGCTCTCTGGCAGTCCAAGGTAGATGTGTCTGGGCTTGTTTCCTTACGACAGTCACAGACCAGTCTGGGGTTTATAGTTGAGCCACTTTTTCTATAGGACAAGGGTGACCTGACCATGCCTCTTGCCCCTGGCTCATGTCAGTATGACCCATGTTGCCTCAGTGAAATGGAATACTTTCCATTCATTGTTGCTTTTCATACTGTGTCTTGTTGCTGAAGGTAATCTTAAGACCAAATTCATATACTAAAAGGCAAAGGTAAAAAAATAAGAGATAGTGAAGAACTCTAAATTTTTATGTCCCAGAATGCAGTGTTTAGACAATCAAACAGCTAAAATGTTAGCCCCTGATAAAACTAATTATTAATTATTGATTACTGCACACCAGGTACCTTTCTAAGCAATTAAAATGAATAATTTCATTTAATTTTCACAAAAACCCTATCCATGGGTATTACTATTACCCACATGTTACAGCTGAGAAAACTGAATGAGTTACAGAAATTATCAAAAGAAAGAAAGAAAGAAAAAATAAAAAATAAAAACAGGACTGACTACTTTCCTTACATTAAAAAATTCAGTCCTCACAATAAGAAACATGTACTGTGAGGAAACTAAAGTTTCCTAGATAGACTGTTACAGATAAAATATTTGGGAGTTTATAATTCAGTGCCAATAACACAGTAGGTCTTTAACCCTATTTTAAGTGACACACCATCGGTCACGTAATTCCTACACTAGGCCTGGAACTCAGGTGGGCTGGCACCTTTCCTTTACACCACTCCGACTCTCTTATGCAGCCAACTTTCCTACAATATAAATAAATCACTGGCTCCAGTATTATTCAGTATGAGGAATATAATGTATGCAAAAGTCAAAAGATTATGCTACCTCTAATTATGTCAAATTGCCCCCCCCCAAAAAAAAAACCTTTAAATTTTATTGTTACATCTTCTCTTCTTGCTTCTCTATTTTTGTTTACTAGAACTCTTGGGTCAACGTTTCCCAAATTATCAGATCTATTTCATGTAAGTGGAAAACACAGTCAAGACGTGAAGTTCATCTTTGGTTCCGTAGGTTACAACTTCCCTCATAGTCCCCACGTCTTTATTTCTCCACTATAAACACCCGCGCTCAGGATTGCGTCGATTAGAAGTCCTCTGCACCTTAGCGGGGATTTCGAAGCACAGCTACCTCTTTTGGGGGCATTTGTGTTTCAACTTTACGTCTTATAACGGCATGAAATGGGTATCTTCCTGTGAAAGGTATTTGAGATGTTAACTCTCTTTATGTTGGGGTCCCAGGGTTTCTGAAACGAGAGTGCAGGCACCCACTGCTCTTGTTTCAGGTAAGAACTTCCTGAGTGGAGTTTTCACAGAGAGTGAAAATGTGATTTTCACCCTCCTCCCGGAAACACTGAATCCTTTTCGGGCACGCTGAAATTTTCTGCCTGGAAGAAGCGGTGAAATGGATTTGATCACCAATGGTTACGCTTGAGCAGAAAGTCTGGAAGTGACAGGTACTTCTAACAACTATTTGGAAATTGTGTCTGCCTGGATTTATTTTCATTTATCAAATATTATTTTGCTACCGAACTTAAGGAGGTGTAACTAATGTCTCCAATTGCACTTCCCCACTCCCTGGCCTCCTGCCCACCAGCCCCGTGGGAGAAAGGCGTCAAGTGACATTGGCAAGACTGCTCTTTAACAGCCTACATTATTTTATTAAGGAAAATTTGTATTGCCCTTTTTTTCCTCTCAAAGGTGCCAAATGGGCAGATTTGGATTTTTCTTGGCTGAGGGAATGAAAGACCAGGGAAGTGGCTTTGCTTCCCCTCTGGCGCTTCCACAGCAAGTTCAGGAGACGCCTGAGGAATCTAATCACTTTGAGCAGCTAAAATTTCAGGTTTGAATTTCATTTCAGAAATGCACAAGGCCTGGGAGTCGGTGACAGTATCAGAGTGGGGGTTGTTGTCAGTTACCTGTTATTCTGTTGTGACTCACAGCTGGCCCAGGTGTGTTCCCCCCAGGTAAGGCAGGAGGCCTGCTGAATGCCACATCTCTTTGTTGCAATGCTATCTTGTTAGTTAAGCTGTCAAGAAAGTTGCCAGAGAAGGAAGAGAGTGGGGGTGGAGGGACACACAGAGTTTAATCCAATTAAAACTTCACTGGCTTGTCCACATTCTTGGTATCCTGGCTCAAACTCGGAAGGATCTTTTCAGCCCGGGGATGGTGAGGGGGTTGCAAAATGAATCTTAACTGCCTGTGTGGCAACAAGGCATCATGTAAAGCAGTAAAGCGTAAGGCAACAGAGAGAGGATCTGTGGTATGGGAGATAAAAAGAGCTAATTTTTAACTGTTTTTTTTTTTTTCAA
This sequence comes from Anoura caudifer, assembly GCA_004027475.1. Lineage (NCBI taxonomy): Eukaryota > Metazoa > Chordata > Mammalia > Chiroptera > Phyllostomidae > Anoura > Anoura caudifer. The sequence goes on from PVKU01001087.1 coordinate 23,649, forward strand.
TGGCATTTAACCCAGTGCTGTTTTTGGTGTAAAAAGACTCACTGAGCTTGGCACGCAAGGAAGTTCTGCATCCTTCTACCTAAGAGAAGTTGCTTTTTTTTTCCCCCTGCAGATGTTTTGACTGACTTCTAAGAAGGGATTTAGTGATCCCAGGAAGATCTTTCCTTTGAGGGCAAGAGGAAACAATGACTGCATCACTAGATGCCTTGGAATTAAAACTAACAAATGTGCTCAGATTTAAATCGACACCATCACATTTTGACACAGATGGTATATTTTAGTGCTAAACCTGTTTTCCTTTGCTCGCAATGGGAAACATGCCGTACAAACTCCCTTGACAGAATGGTTTCTGAATGAAATCTGTACTTGAAACAAACTTATGCATGAGGCAACCGCGGAGCCTTGCACATGTCTTCTGCAAGAGCTGCTCGGGGTGAGCAAGAACAAGGCTCTCTTCTCTTCCGGGCTGAGTGACAGAAGGTGGAGGGCTGAGGACTGCGGGGTAGGTGCAGGTGAAGGAAATAGAAGGAAAGGCCTGCTTGGATGAAAGCAGCTGACTTTGATAGTCAAAGACTGCATGTCCATTTCAGCTTTACAGAAAGGATGCTCATGACCAGAGATCCTGATGCTTCAGAAAATAACACTGTACGCTCCTTCTAAGGCAATTTTGTAACCTGGAACGATGTCCAAGACATATGGTTAATCAAAAGAGGAAATGGATTATATGCTTGCATTAATTAAAATTACACACACACGGAGTGTATGTACTTGCATTTGTCTGATACATACAACACTACAACGGTCCCTTCTTATCTGTGGTTTGTGCTTTCTGTGGTTTCAATTTCCCATGGTCAACCATGGTCCAAAATGTTACATGGAAAATTCCAGAACTAAACAATTCATGTTTTAAACAGCATGCTGCTCTGAGTGGTGTGATGAAGTCTCACGCTCTCCTGCTCTGCCCAGTGTAGCCACGCTGTTCGTGTCCCCACCCATCAGTCACATGGTAGCCCTCTAGGTGATCAGAGATAGAGAGACCACAGTCACCTACCTTCGAATACAGTTGATTGTTATAACTGTTCAGTTTATTATTGGTTATTGTTGTGAATCTATTACTGTGCTTAATTTAAAAATTAAACTGTATCATAGGTATGTATGTATAGGGAAGAACAGTGCATTTAGAGTTGGGTACCATCCACAGTTTCAGGCATCCACTGGACACTTCAGAAGGTATCCTTCTCATATAAGGGGAGACTACTGCATATATATTGGCCATCTGTAGGGCGAGTAGAAGTGGAAAATTATTTTGTTTTTTTTATAATTTAAAACAATGAGGTAATTACAGCCAAATTGAAGTAGATTTATAGTTTTCTTACAGGACTGAACTTTTCCTAAAGACCAAGACGACAGACACTGTCTTCTTACGTGCATGGAAAAATGTGCAGCAGATGGTAGCTATCAATTAATGATTAGTGATTAAACTAAAGTAATCTTTTTTAAAAAGAGTAAATTTCAAGTTTTATCTACCTAGAAAGTCTTGTTGATAACAATTAGGAGAAATGTTTTTTTTTTTTATTTTATTTTCTGGTAGGATTTCTATTATTAGTGTATTAAAGTGATCTTTAAATAGAAGAAAAGTTACAGACCTATTTGACAATCTAATATTTTTCAATAATCTACTTCTACACACAAGCAAAAGTCGTAAGCTTAAAATGTTGCTTATTACTCGCTAGGAGGCTGTGGTCCATGGAACTCTTGAAATCCATCCACATACCGAGTTATCAGTGGACGGTTAGAGCAGATGGCATTAACTGTGAAACTTACCTCAGTTTAAAGCAATCAAAATTGGATATAAAGGAATGGAAAGACAGTATTTTTAAAAATCTTTACAGATGAATTTACTCTAACATGCTCATAGCTGAAACTTTGGCTAAGAACACTCCCTTTCAGTTTTCCCTGTTTTTTTTTTGTTGTTGTTGTTGTTTTGTTTTTTCTTTTTGTTATTATTATTGTTGTTCAAATAAGTAGGGAGGAATATGGAGCTCTGAGGAAAGGCAGTTGAAGTCCATGGAGAGTGATTTCAGAAACAAGCTGTAAAAGAGAGTAGGCCTAGAGGTGATTCCTGGGAACTAGCTTAGAAGCACTTTGGGGACCTCGCAAGGGTCAGGTACCCAGGCGGGGCCACTGTGGTGTGGTACAATCTAAGGATAACCCCCAACTCTTCTCAGAAGATGTAGCTGTCTGCTTCGCCATACGCTACCCCTACTGTCTCTGTTAATAACAACTAGCCCAAGTCCTTCATGGGGATAGACTGTGCTCAGTAATTTAACAAAAGTTCAACAATTCCTTTACAAAGCTCTGCTTGAATTCGACTGTATGGCAGAATCACCTGAGGACATTTAAAAAATCCTGATGCCTTGCTCATATCCTAGACCAGTGAAATCAGTGTCTCTCTGGGGTGAGATCCAAGCACTTGGGTTTCATGAAGTTCCCCAGGAGATTCGATGTGCAGCCACTGCTTTACAGCTCTTCTTGGTGAAGCCTTCCTCACCAAGAAGCACCTTTGAAACCTCGTAGGCATTAGGGGCTTCACTTAAGTTCCACCTCTGGATTTGGTGTACACTTTTCCCATGCCATGGAGAAGCCTTCCGGAGAGCAGCTGAATAGTTAACATCCTCAAAGTTCATGGAATGAGAGCAGAATAAGGAAACCTTGTCTAGATGTCACCTCATTTCATTCTGCAGCAGTCCTCTGTGCTTTCAAAGTTCGATATTTGAGTGGAAACATCGCTCCTTGTGGCCAGAGAAGCACAGCTAAAACTTTTGGGAAGGTCAGGTGTCCACGAGGTAACTACCTTAGACTTTAGGACCCTCATTAGCACAAGTAATTACGAGTTAACTCTGGTGTTCCAAAACATTAGTCAAAAGGCCAAAGCACACAGTGAAAGGTAATCATTTTAGATTGTTAATACTGGAAATATTTTAAACTGTGTTTGTGAATCAACCAGAACCTTTTCCATTGTAAGTACGGGAAACTAAACTCAAAGTAGATCAAGGACCAACATAAAACAACAACAAAAAAACCCCCAATAATTTATTGGCTCATCCAGTGGACTGAAGTACAACTTCATTCAGGTGATCAAAGAATACCACCCTTCTTTTTCCAACAGCATTCACCCCGTGTTCTCGGCTGTGCACTGCATTGGCAAGCCTCTTCTTTCAGAGTGGCAGGAAAATGGCCACTATGGGTTTGGTCCTCCATGGTCCCCAAATCATTATCCCTGACACATAGAAATAACCCTCCTTCCAGCATCCTTACAACACATCTAACCGAAAGACTATTCATGCTCTGGGACTGGTCATTGTGACAGAAAGGTAGGGACACTTGTCTAGTCAGGCCTGGGCCAATGACCACCTTGTGAAGGACAGGCTGGCACTAGGAATGGCAGCTTTGCCAGACACCTGAAAGGAACGAGAGCTTACGCACGGGAGAAAAGCAGTGAGGGAAATATTCTACATCTCCTACAGTTTGTCAAGTGTGCCCTTACTCTGTGGTTTTCACTGAGAATATCACCATGGAGGGGAACAAAACTACCTCACATATTGTAATCAGTTGTTATCAAACAATAAATATTAGATAGTAAAATGTTATGAATAAATCTGTTCAACTCATAAATACACTTTCTCAATGCTATGCCACGAGACACTAGACTGAATTTGTTTGTTTTAGAAATAACTTTTTTGTGGAAAACAGAGTAATTCCCATCAGAGTAATTCTTCAATCATTAACCAAAAAATACATTATTATAACATATAAATGTGTTTTATTATTTTCTAACAGTTTTGCCCACTTTTTAAAGCCATTTTATTTATTTATCTTTAGAGGGGAAGGGAAGGAGAGAGGGAGAGAGGGAGAGAAATATCAATGTATGGTTTCCTCTCGTGCATCCCTTGCTGGGAACTGGCCTGCAACCCAGGCATGTGCCCTGACTGGGAATCGAACAGTGATCCTTTGGTTCACAGGCCCAAGCTCAATCCACTGAGCTACACCAGCCAGGGCAGTTTTGCCCATTTTGAAAGTGCATAAAACATAATCTAACAATGAATATACAAGTATAAGGCAATTACTCATATATCCACCAATACACCTACCACTCAGGTCAAAACATATCACGTGCCAGCTCTCCAGGATTCCCCGTGTACCTCCATTATACATGACAATCTCTTCACCTTGGCTAGAGGTGATCCTTCTCTTGTCTTTCATGGTTTCCACTTTCTTTACAGTTTTACCACTGATGCAGATATCCCTAAAAGTAGGGTGACTCTTTTTGAACTCTATATAGGTAGAAAAATATATTTGTATTCTTGTATGTTTTGCTTCTCATGTTGAATTTGTTTACAAATATTCATCCACATTACCATAGATAACGGTTCTGCTTATTTTTATTGCTGTATAGTATTCTGTTGTTAGAGTCTATCATAATGTATTTAATCTTTTTTTGATAAATGTATGGAATTTTTACCAGTTTTAGATGTTTTAAGCAATGCTGTTGTGAGCGCTCCTGCATGTCTACCCTTAAATACTTTAACACACATCAGGATCACAGAGAAGGTTTGTAAAAACACAGATTTCTGGCTCCCACCTCAGAGTTTCCGATTCAGTAGTCCTCAGATAAGGCCCACGAACTTACATGTCTTGTAAGTCCCCAGACTCTGCCGATACCGCTAGTGTGGGAAACACCTTCGAGAACCATGGAGCCGGTCCTGCCTATTCAAAGTTGGTCCACAGCCCAGCTTCCTATGTATCACCTAGGAGTCAGTCAGAGCTTCTGAATGCCAGGCTGCACCCCAGACCTACGGAATCAGAATTGTAATTTAACAAGATCCCCAGGTGATTTGAATGCGCATTAAAGCTTGAGAAAAATTGCTGTAGGTTAAATATATCTTGAAATGGATTTTTTTCTGGGTCATAGTAATATGGATATTTCTAGATAATGTCAAACTGTTTTTATAGTAGGCTTACAATTTACACATCAACCACCAGAAATACATGTATGTCCAGATATTTTTCAAATTGCTAAGAAAAAGACATAATAGTTTATTTTTAACTTAAACAAACCTTCCTAAAATGTTTCTAACTTATCATCTAGAAGATATTCTTTCTATTACTGTAAATGGGTAAAAACAGTAAATACACAGTGTAAGCCCCATCCCTTAATTATTCCATAGACTCCCCTTTTTTTTAATTTAGAGAAGATTATGAGCTCTTAAAGATTTAAAAAGACATAAAGATATAAAGGGTTTGAAATAATTTTCAAATATAATAAGTAATTTCTCTTGGACAGGTGACATTAATCAAAGTGGGTATAATTTTTTTTTTATAATTTGAAGTAATCACTCAAGTTTTAATACTAAAACAGTAGAAAGTTTTGAAGATATTTTCAATTTTAATGGAAACATTCCAACAGGAGCTATGCAATCTTAACTATTTCATTTTCATGAACCTTGTATGGTGAGTGTTCAGTGGCTTTCAAGTCCTGTGCTCCATGTTCACCTTCCATCTTCCTGAACATTTATTTGTGTGTATTTCACATTTCCTTAATGCAGGCATATAATCTTTCTAATGGTATTAAAAGCTTGGTGGAGCGATCGCATCTTTCTGTTGTTTGTTTATTTTTTAGTTTAGACATATGATTCAGAGCTAACAAGCGTCATAGGCTTTGTCATCCCCTGCAACAATGCTGTGAGGATGACACATGCAGTCATGGTGGGAAAATACCATGACAAAGGCAACATGAGTGGTAAGGAAATATAAGTATGAACTACTTCTAATATTTTTATAAATAAGCTTAGGTGTTGCCCGAAAATATACTCCATGCAGAAAAAGCCCATGTAAAAACCCAATTCAAAATATTTTGTGTACTGAAATGTAGATTTATTTAATTTCTTCTTAATTGTACTAATAATATTACAGTAGTTTCCAGCCTAATTAGAGGATAATTAAGTGCAGGACAATAGCTAAAAAAAAAGTATGTCTCTCTTTTACAATATAATCGCTTATGCTAATGCACTATAAATTGAAATGGCAATAATATTGGAGACAAAATTAATTTTGCAAGGGAACTCTAATAGCTTAATATAGCAAAACCATTCCACACCATAGATATAAAAAGAATACTTTATTAGTAAGAGTTTCATTTCCTTTATTTGCTCATTCAACTGTCACTTCACCAGTATTGCTTCCCCATGGTAAAAGTTCTAATCCATAGAAGAAGCTCATTGGTGTTGTCCATTAAGTTGATGGATTTTTTTTGTATGTACATCAGCTTCTCCAAGAGTAGGTTTCAGTCTGACAAAGGGCAGTGCAACCACACTGATCCACCCATCTGATCATTAGCACTGTGACTGTGTGGCAAGAACTAAGCTCTGGCCATCCCAAAGTGTTGTGACTTTACAGTAGGATGGAACTGACTCAATAGACTCACCAATGTCTTTGTCACATGTTCTGAACAATGAGTCACCTTATAGTCCTTCCATGACTATTCAGCTGGATCTAAACTCAGGAGACTTGCTCAGCTATGTTTTCTCCTCCTGACTTGCACTGCCCAGGTCGCTATCAATAACCATTACCCACCTGACTCCAAATTGTTGCAAAACCTCTGTGTCCTACTGATTGGTGTTACCAGCACAGTGACAACTCTAAGCTGGTTAACACTTGCTGTGTACAATTACTATAATCTACAAGGATGTGGCTGCCCCATCTGTGTCTCTGTAAGTACTGTCTGCAGCAAACGGCACTCATCCAGGACAGAGTAGTGACTTTTCCCAGGCCCAGTCCTATGTGCAGTGGTATGAGGGGTAGTATTAGGCTAAGGCTCTTCTCAAATGCGTCTCTTTTACCAGGGCTCCTATGTTCAAGAAACTTTTACCACGAGATGCATTTATTACAGTTGTCTCCAGATAGTCCTTATAAAAATGTACATTACCAGGAAGCAGAACACCAGTATGTAGCCTTCATACATCTCTTTGTATGCATACATTAATTTATGCTAAGATATAATTAAATACAAGATAAAGGTTGCAATAACAATAAGAAAGAATAAATTTGGAAACAAGTGGCACTTTCACAATAACTTGTACAGATAAAATTCTTAACAAGGACCCTACCACAATCAAGTCTTCTAAAATTCTTGCCAAACTTCACCTTATTACTGTCATTTTGTGTTTTATTTTGAGCGCAGTGACAATTCCAGCCCAATTAACCCTAGTTAAAAACAATTAACATAAGAAGGAATTAAGAAGTACAAATTGGTAGTTACAAAATAGTCATGAGGATGCACAGGGAATATAGTCAATAATATTGTGATAACTATGTATGGTGCCAGGTGGAAACCAATGCAAAATAATATGGAAAGTCAACTGTAATTAAATAATAAAAATTAAATAAACACACATACAAAAATAAAAACAATTGCCATGATTTAGGAGGAAGAGCATGCCCCACCTATGCCTCAGCCGTATCCTCTGTAAGTACTTTCTGTACCTAGTGGCACTCATTCAGGACAGAACAGTGACTTTTCCCAGGCTGATTACTAAACTGTGGTGCTCCATCCCACACGGTGTACCGTGAGAGCTACCATGAGGCTGAGCTGATCAATAGTTCTCTTTTACCAGCCACCAGGTTGCAAGGGCCTGCACCATTGCCCCCATACCATCCTTGTTAACATAGACATTACCAAGGACAGGGAAGGAGCAGCAGAGCAGAGAACTTCTTGATGTCACTGTGGGTGTGATTATGAATTTAGCTAATGGCAATTAATGCATGAGACACAAAGCAGATAGGTTATGGGAATAGGAAATAGCAAAATTGGAGCCAATATTACTGTCCCAACAGGCTTCCTCTCTAGGGAGGTTTCTGATAATCATAAAAAAGTACAGATGTGTATGAAACCCTGGGAAGTTCGATAGGATAAGAAGGAGCCCCCTAAAGCAGGTGTATTTAAACTTTAGGCATCTCTGTGCTACACTGGAATAAGAAGAGTTGTCTTGGGCCACACATTAGATACATTGCCACACGTAAATTACAGAGCAGTCTCATAATGTTTTACGTAAATTTACAATTTTGTGTTGGGCCACATTCAGAGCCATCCTGGGCTGCATGCAGCCTGCAGGTCGCAGGTTGGACACCCTTGAGGGAGAAAATAGAACACTAATGTACCCACTCTCACCACTCATTTACAGATTTAAACATAGGAGTGTCTTACCTTACAAGACGAGATGCCCAAGAACTGAGCTGGGAAGTTTAGATAGTTGGAAAAATCCCTCTTGGTGAGTTGCCAGATCCCGGGAGGCTCCAAAGGCCAGAAAAACCTTCAATCCAGTTTTTCCAGTATGGAGCCTTTGCGGAAAGGATTTCTAAAATAAAAAGTAATGAGTAAATAAATAAATAAATATCTTTGTTCCTCACACTCTCACCTGGAACACCCCGTCCCTACCCTGAGGACCTGAACATCTTAGGTGACCAACCAGAAGTTTTTGCATCCTCAAAATCATTAATAATATTCCTATTACATGAGTTAGTATATGCAGATATGGGGAGGAGAGAAGTTAGTTTGGTTTAATAACAACTGAATCATGTTACAGTGCATTGCATTCAAATACATCACACAAAAAGTATCTCAGACTAAATATTGTTCTCCCAAGAAGTGGCAATTTTCATTCCAGTAACCAATAGATAATCACATTATAATTAAAGATTCATTTGTCTACAATCTTATTAATGTAGTCAGTTTGATAGAAAAACACTTACAAGTTGGAAAACATGGAGAAAATTCAAACTTCAGAGTCAGGAATGTTAAGTTATAAAAGATGCCAAACAAATGAAACAATTCATAAGATCAAATAAAGTTTTATTTGCAATCAAATATTACAGTCCATAATTCACTCATTATTTCTTCAAACACAAAGACATGGGGCAATTTAATCCTAACTTTAGTAAAGTCTGAAAGATAAATATTGAGTACATTTTCTTAATACATGAGAGATAACAGCCAGCTAACAAATATTGGATGGCCACACTTGGTGATGAACAAAGGGATTGTAATGAACACCTTTGAATATTTCTTTAAAATAAACCCCACAGTGGTCTATACTGACCTCATGCAGACTGAAATGTTACAAAGTATTTTACAAAAGTAAAATACAAAGGAAAAGGTCACGATGACCAGTAAATAATCTCACATGGTTCCTTACAGACTTATTTACAAGGACATAATATTATTGGCCTTCATTAGAGTAGTTACTCCTGAAGTGTTTTTCTTCTCATAAGGAATGTTGACTGGTTGGCAGTGATAAAGGAGGATCCCAGAATAGATATGCAGATGGCGGGGGGGCGGGGGGGGGGGGGGGGGGGGGGGGGGGGGGGGGGGGGGGGGGGGGGGGGGGGTCCAGCAAACTGGTGGCGTGCAGAGCTGAGTTTGTTCCTTTGCCCTGTCTGTACTCCAGATGCATCCAGGTAGGACTGCCAGCGCAGAGTTGGGTCGCCATCCTCGTTCGGTCATCAAACAGACACTAGACAATGCAGCTTTTTGGCAGAGTATCATCAATGGTGCTCCACTTTTTAATTAGTTAGGACATATGAGTGCTAGAAAGCATATGTAAAATATTTTGGGTAGTTGCTTGGGATTATAAATCTGAGAGAAACTAGCTTACAAAGAGGGTAATCAAATCCGGGAATACAAATTTTATGGTCTGGGTTTGGGGCCACATCAGTAATGCTTCACACTCAGTGAGGATGGTGATGCCAACCCTTACGTGGTACCTTGGTCTAAGGGACAGTTTACGCAAATTCAGACCAGACTGCATGGGAAGATGCGCTCCCTCAGCAAGCACCCAACCCAACCCTCTGTGTCACGTGACCAGAGGCTGGAAGTGCTTTCTTTAGAATATTACTGCCTAACCGGTCCTTTGTAGTCAGTGTACCTTGTCAGCTAGTCATTGTAGGTACCTAAAACCTTCTATGCTTCACTACCTAGGCATAATGAGGTGGATTAAGCAATGAAGACCCGACTCTTTACAAAGGCCCTTAAATGGATTAGAACGTGTTATTTTCCTGTGCAAACGGCTTAGCCCACTTTGAACACATTGTACCTATAATGCCATGGACTTACCAGATCTTTCATACCTGACCTCAAAGCACTCTGTAAATAAAGTGCTTTGTAAAGATGGAAGAGGTAGAGTACAATGTAGCAAAATGAAAGTTAGAATTTACAGTTATTTCAGGGGACCTTATAATTAGAATTGTTGCTTGCATACTTCAAATTACCAAAAAAATAAGCAAAACAAACAAATGAATAAATAAAACCTGTGCTGAGGGAAAGGAGTTAAAAACTGACTCATCTATATTAGCTGCCTAGTTGAATCAAATTCACATAGTCACTCTTTAACATTCCATTATTTTGGTCTATGTATGTATGAGCCTGTTGTTTCTTGTTTATTTTAGTCTACGTACAATCTCATAAGCTCGTATAAAGACAATTGCTGAGTCATCCAATCCAGGAAGCAATTATTAGATTCCAATATAGAAGTAACTCTCCAGCAGAAAAAAGTCCAGGGACATTTCAAAAGAAAATGTTCAGAGCAGGAGAGAGGGTCATTACTCACAGTCACTTTTTCTAAGAAGCCAGATTATATATATATATCCATTTTACAAACATTTCTATTTACTATGTGACAAGTAGTGTTTTAAGCATTGAGAATAGAGCAGTGAAAGAAAAGACAAAATTCCTGAAGAACTTGGAAAAAATGAAGACCCTGGTTACAGCTCTAGTATTTAGGTGAGTGTAGGAGGAGAAAGCAGCAAGGAAGTTGGAAAAGGAAGTCAGTGGGGTAGGAGCAAAACCAGGAAAGTGTTGTACCACAGAATCAAAGAAAATAAAGGGCATCGGAATTGAGGGATGTTAACTGATTAGAAAACCTTTGGGTGGGGGGTACAATAAAAAGAAAAGAGGCTATTGGATCTGGGTGACTATGGCTAGCCCAGCCTCATTGGAGATGTAAATAAAGAAGCCTACTTTGAAGAGTTTGGGAACAAATATGAAATAAGGAAGTGTGTTGGGTGACTACAGACAATTTGTTTCCATGGTTTTGCAGTGAATGAGGAGTAAAGAAATGAGAGACAGCCAGGGGGAGATATAGGTGAATGGAGATTTTTTAATTGGAGGTAAAATAACAAGCTATTTGTTGATGGAAAAGGTATGGCAGAAAGGGAGAAATTGATGACAGTTGCCAGAAGGAAAGCATTGAAATGCAAATGGAGTAGGACCCTGTGCACAGGAAGGGTGTTGGCCTTTCATGGATGCAGACACACCTTATTCATAGTAATGAAGACTCAGCATTTGGGGAAAAACATGGGCAGATGGGTAATTTCAAAAGTGGAAAGGTATGGGACCTGTTGGCTTCTTTTTGTTTAAAGAAATAAACTTTGACGAAAAGTTTTCATCTAAGAATTATGGTGCAGCATTCAGGAGAATTTCAGAGAGAAATAATGGTATAGAAGTCATAAGCTCAGTTTTGGAGTTTTGTGCTTTTCTCCAGCAGCATTGAGCTGCAGAAGTACGGAAGGCAGAGGTTTGGCTTTCCTCAGGATTTCAGCTTTGCCGGGCAAAAGTACGTATAAAAGGGAGTGATTTTAGAGGTGCACATGGTATCTTACTGAGGTCAGGAAGTAAGTGAGAATCAGAAACACATTTATAGGGAGAAAACAAAAATGCCAATGGATTTGATTTCTAGGCACAAGGAATTGCAATAGTTGTAGAATAGGATCCTGAAGATGAGAGCTTGGAGGCAATGCAGTTATCAGTGTTAACAAGGGGGTGACTAAGATGAAGGGGCACCTAAGATATAGTGAGGAAAAGACTGATGGTAGTAATACAGCAAAAAACAAACAAACAAACAAACCCCCCACACACACACAGACTGCCAATGTGTAAAACTGGGTAGAATGTACAAATGGATCTTATAGACTCTAAGATTTATGACAGAATAATTTAAGCTACTATAATAAAGAGACCACAAAACACAGTGTTTCAATAAAAGTTTATTTCTGTCTCCCATAACAGTCCAAACACAGGCAAGAAGACCAAAGAAGTAGGTTGCTGTGCTCCATGAGGTTATTCAGAGATCCAGGGACTCTGCCTTGTTGCTCCAGCGCCTGGATGTAACTCTCATTCCTGTGGTCCAAGCTGGCTCATCATCATCATATCCAGGGGAGAAGTTAAGGGCAAGCAGCTTCCTGTTGAAGAATTTGAACATGTCACTCCTGCTCTCACATAATTGACCCCATCTTAGCATTATGGTCACACCCCCGTAGTCTGTGGTTGATTGGCCATGTGCCTAGACAAACCTCAGAGGTTTCTATTACTAAAGGGAAGAAGGAGGAGAAAGAACACTGGGGAATAAGTAGCATCTCTCCTACAAATATTAAAGTCATGAAGAATAATGGCAAAGGATGTATTTCCATGGAATTGAATTTGTATTTCATAGAAATTATGACAGTTATTTATTTATTTATTTATTATATTTTTTTATAAAACTCAGCAATTGAGTTCTTGTTCTGTAGGTTGACATTACAAAACAGCCAGTTATTTTTACCAGCAAGGTGAGTTTATCTGGGAATAGCAGAGAATTGCAATTCAGGATAAGCATGCTATAGCAAAAAGTATAGACAGGCAAGTCCCACAAACAAAGGAGAGGAAGAGTACAGGGAAAAGGAGGGAGTTGGGAGGGGGTGCTTTGAACTAATGTCCACTGGAGGAAGGAGAGAGCTCAGAGTGGCGAAGGCTTCTCCTTGGCTGAATTTGTGATCGTTCCCCTGGCTGGGTAAGGAGAGAATCTTCCTTCTTCCTTCTGAGGTAGTAAAGACACAGCTTGTTGGGAATGCAAGGTAAGTCTCTTCCTGCTGGGGTCTGTACCTGACATTTCTTCCTGCCAGGTGGTAAATAGATGTTGAGCGTTAGTGTGTGAGGCTTCTGTTATTTAGTTTCACAGCACCAAAATCTGAACAGGGAATACTTCTATGATCCTAGCATGGTCTCACATGCTTTGTCAGGGAGGCAAAACAAACAAAAGTACTAGGGTTATGAGGGGTTGTAGACACTATGTCAGAATAATATCTGTGATAAAGTGAGTGCCGAAATGAACGAATGCACTCTCCCCGGATCAGACGGTTGCAGGGGGAGGTGAGCACAGACTTCAATTCAAGGAGAAGGTGAGGCAGGAAAGGCTAGTGATCTCCTCCGTGAAAATGGTGTCTGCACATTCGCCTTCTCATATACTCCTCCAACCATTCTTTGAGGAGTGTAGGCCCAGTGTAATGATTTACATTTTACAGACAAGTAAACCGAGGCTCAGTCACTTGCCCAAAGGTTCACAACTAGTAAACAGAAAAGCTGGTTCTAGAGTCCAGCTCCATAACTTGTAAGAACAGGAATCTTCTAAGATACTATGGCTGGGGTTATGAAGAGCTGGGTTAGATGAATAGACCTGGAGAAGTGTGTGTGTGTGTGTGTGTGTGTGTGTGTGTGTGTGTGTAGATTTCAATCATAAATAATAACTTGAAAAGCAATTGTTTATTAACTGTAGAAATAGGTCAATGCACAGCATATTACACAAGATGGAATTTCGAAGAAGAACCGAAGCAGCCAGGCCTTGCATTATTATTCTCATTATTCCCCCAATGGAGGCAATTTACAATTATATAAGGCACCATTCTCCTGAGGCACAGTATACCAAAATAGCTTAAAATGACATTACACAGCCTAAGCATTCACTTCTTCCACCAACCTTGGCTCTCAAAAAGTTATAGCTATTTCCAGAAATCTAATTCAATCAAAAAGATTTGCCATGTGGAGGGTATTGCAAAAGGCCTGGAAAAGCAATTTTGAAAAGAAGTTCCAAAACTGTTGTTTTGAGTAATGGTAGCAGCTTTAACTTTCCAAGGTGCCTATGTGGAAGCAATGTTCACTTGAGCAAACACCCTGTCATAAATGAAAATGCAACCTTGTTAATGTATTGCCAGATCTTAGAAACTGTATCATTTATCCCTATCGCCTTTAGAAGGCTGTGCTACTCCTATTTACTAAGGCAAAGAGAATCAAGAGGCAAACAGTGTCTAGATTAAAAAATTCACTGGATCTTTGATGCATCAGGGTTGAGGCTGGATTCCACTAACTTTATTCAATAAGGTTTATTGCCTCCTCTCATGGGTTAGACACTCTAGCTCTGGGTAGAGAACTCGGACTTTTGCATCTTGTTTTTCCTGTCTTCTTAGAAAACAGTTTGCTGCCCTCATCAAGCTCACAGAATCAGATGGGTAGGGCTGACACAGCAGGTACATAAACGAACTTGACTGGAAAATGTTAAAAATTCTAGGCTGTTAGTATGTACAGAGAATTATCGGGGGACTAGAAACCTTACCCTTGGAGTAAGTCAAGGGAAGAAGCTTAAGTGGAGACTTGCAGGGTGAGTAACCTTCATCAGGCACGTGGGAATTAGCAGTGGTGGGGAGGGGGAAAATCGGGTCGCATAGTCAGTAAAACTTAAGTGTGCTGGTTACCAACGGCAGGCATTTTCCACTAAGTATCTAAGTATCTTAGTATATATCTAAAATATACTAAGTGACAGACAGTATCCAAACACCATAATTTTCATTTAAATGCCTAGAAGTATTTGTGAATATTATCAAAATTCTATCATAAACTACAATCTTTATAAATTAGAAATGGTCAAATATTGACCCAGTTTTTATGAAGCATAGAAGGATAATTCTGGAAGGTAAAAATTTCACATCAATCATTGGCACAATTCTGGGGCAATCAGCAAGAGGAACATGAGTAAACTGAGCTTCACGGCGAGCACATCCTCCACCACCACCCCTGATGTCCTTGGTCAGTTGTGGCCTCAGAGTTTCTAGGCTATGTGAGCACTGTCAGACCAGAAAAATAAGTGAGGCATTTTTAAATACCTTGCTAAAATAGAAAAAAAAAACTACATTTTTTCCTTATATTCTGAGTAGAGGGTAGAAACGGCTTAAAGGCTTCAAATAGGGAGATTGCATGTAGATTAATCATTTTTTTTGTGATGGATAGTAATATGAGAAGCCTTTGGATAGTCCAACACGGCAGGTCAGGACCCTTTTATTTGGGATGTGGGGTATATAAAACAGAGGTTAGTTAGAACACTCAAACTTCCCTTGTACTAACTATTTCCCCAAATCTTTATTGCTTGAAGGAAGAAAAATATATCTCCCAAAGCTGAAAACTACACAGAGCCCAGAGAGCATCACAGACAGTTCTCCAGAAGGAGAAATGCCCTAGGCTTGGTACGGCTAACTTCCTTTTCATCCAACTGATCTGTTACCTATAAACCTATAGGTAATAGGTAATACCTATTTATTACCTATTACCTATATATAGGTAATAAATCCATGACATTAACATTGTTGTGACAATAACACAGATAAGAGGGCACATGTGTAAAAATATGATTCTCCACACAATTGAAAAATGTCAGTGTTCCCATGTTTTCCTAAACTTCTAGATGAAAATCACTAAATGTTGATTCATATCTAATGAAAATTGCAACACTTGGTATCCTAACATTACCTATGCTTCCCCTAGATTAGTATCTCATCAGGAAATCGCAGAGAGTAGTGCAGAATTAACATGTTCTGTTTGGATTTAAAGGTCAACTTGGAAACAAACATACAGATCAAGGGAACAGAATAGCAAGTTCAGAAATAACCCATGCTTACGTGGTCAAGTAACTTATGACAATGGAGGCAACAATGTACAATGGGTAGAAAACAGTGTTTTCAATAAATGATGGTGGGGGAAATGGACAGATACATTTTGTTAAATAAAAGTGAAACCTGATCACTTTCTTACACCACATACAAAAATAAACTCCTGGTTTAAAGACCTGAAATGTAAGACCTGAAACCATAAAACTCCTAGAAGAAAACATAGGCAGTAAAGTCTTTGGCATTGGTCTTAGCAATATTTTTTTTTAATATATCTCCTCAGGCAAGGGCAACAAAAGCAAAAATAAACAAGTGTGACTATATCAAACAAAAAAAAAAAAGCTTTTGTACAGCAAAGGAAACTATTAACAAAATGAAAGGGCAACCTACTAAATGGGAGAAGATATTCATCAATGAGAGATACATCTAATAAGGAGTTAATATCCAAAATATGTATAAAGAACTCATATAAACTCAACATCAAAAAATGAGCAGAGGACATAAACAGACATTTCTCCAAATAAGACATTCGATGGCCAACAGACACATTTCCAGCTGTAAAATAAATAAGTCCCGGGGATGGTCTGTCTAATATAGGGATTATAGCCAATAACATCGCAATAGCTTTGCACAATGACGGAGGTCACTACACTTGTTGTGATGATTATTTTGTAAGGTACAGGGATGTGGAATCATTATGTTATACACCTAAAACTAATATAATATTGTATGCCACCTCTACTTTAACTTAAAAGTAAATAAATAAATAGACCAATAAATAAATGCACAGTCAGTTGTAGGAAAAATTCTATCATAGCAAAGATGAAAAGAAGTAACCCTGAGACACAGAGTCCTGCCTATCACTACAGAAGCCAACAGCACCAGTTTAGGAATCTAATTGCTTCCAATGGATGCTGCCTCCTGGGAGTTTGCATCCGGATGTAGCGACACGAAGAACTAGGCAAGGTCCAGAAATCAATCTGACTGTGGCAGAGGCAACAGAGACAGAAACAGCAGCCCCTCGTAGGCAGGGGCGTCTCTGCCTGAGGCGGCACGGGCATGGGCGGTATTCCCCACGCTCTAGTCCTCTCGGAGCAGCAGGGCTAACGTGATGCTGGGGCCCACCGACAGGGGCAGTGTGGGCAGTGGCACTTCAACCAGCTCTGCGCGCAAGGGTCTAGCAATAACACCCATCACCTGCCTTCTCTCGGCTGTGTTCAGTTTCTAAGTCCCTTAGTCAGTCTTTCCTTCTATTCTAAGAGCTACCCGTTAGCCTTCCAATAGACATCCTTCCTTCTTACATTAGACAAGAAAGGTTAGGGAATTAAAAAAAATAAATATAAAGGTCTGAGTGATCCCATACTGATTAGCCAACCAATCAAGTTTATTTTATAAATTTTATCCTTTGCAGAGGACAGCCAACCTTCGCCCACCATGAAAGTCAAGCTATGCTGAAGAAACAGCATAGCTGTTTCTGTAGCTGGATGTGAAAGTGACCAGATAAGAAAGGTCAAAAAGCAGAGTTGCATGACTCATTTGAATAGGGAGGGAAGGGACTTGGGCTCTCAAACCCTCCTCCAGCATGGCAGGAATCCCTGGTAACATATATTGAAAGCAATGTAACAGGAACAAGGTACTGCAAGGTATGCATCGAGATTAGTTTCTTTTGGGGAAATTAGGCATCACAAAGTTGACTACTTTAATCCCCAGTGCTCTGAAAAAAATGTAAGAAGCAAGGAGCCATATACTTAGGGCCAGCCAAGCAGGGGAAATGTTGCAAGTTTTCAGAGTTCTTTGGCTCACATTTTCTCTCTAACACATGAGGATTTTAACAGACATTTAATTACTTGCTGTGAATTTCAAGTAATTTATTTCATCTGAAAGAACAACAACAACAACAAAAATCCCAGTGACATTTCCATAGATAGATAGATAGACAGATCCATCCACTTGGCTAACTTTCATCATGAACGCCCTCTGAGATTCTGAGTCTGGGCTTCAACCTGGGATCTGGGCCTTGCTTTAGGATTTTATTACACTCCGTCTGTATTGTGCCAGAGTTATTTTATGATGGGTGCCTGTGTATTGACTTATCATCAGAATTCCAAAATGCCTTGGAGCTCCTTTAGCTCAAGTAAAAATCAGAGAGATGGAATTTATCCAAGGCCATACAGCCAGTGAGTGGTAGAGTCAGAACATTCTTCTTTGCCCATGTGAAACTCCTTTTGAACGAAATTAAATTCTTCTCTTTTTTAGGAACCACACTGAGGCAAAGTACCAGGAACACAGTGTTTGGAAAGACCAGTTGTAATGTTGGCTTCTCTTGATGGCCTCTCTTTGCTCCAACCACTGTCCACATCAGTACTTGGTAGACCTTTATTTGGGTGTTTTATTCTGACGTTACCACTGCCTTGTGAGCTCTGAATGCAAATATCATTCGTTCTTTTTCACACCTACAGTCCCATGCTCAAAAGAGAGTAACGAACAGCAAATGCCTTATGACATGATGCAAACTTGATGCACATCAGGTGTCATGACCAACTTGGGTTAATATTATTATTAATTAATATCTAACTGTGTAACATTGGTGAAACCAATGAATACATTTTGCTTTAAACTGTGGTTGTCTTGAGGGGAAAGGTCACATTTTTATTATTCTTTGTGTCTTCTCCAATACCTAGCACGATACCCAGTACCCAATATATGTCTGTTCAGTGAATGGATAAATGAAGTGTTTCTTCTCAGGTAAGTTCCAGACACACCAGTGGCCCCAGATGTAAGAGATCCTACATTAGATGTGCATCAGGGGTGTCCCATGTAGGTCCTAGCTTACATTCTTGGCAAGAAAATAGTAGCATTTTCTGATAGGCCACGCGTCCTATTCAAACAGTACCGTGGGCTTCAGCTTCTCTACCTGTTTATGTACTCAAGGGTTTGAAAATCATTGGTTAGCGCTTATAAAGGAAACTTTGCTTAATGATAATACTCCTGCTATAACTCATTGGAGTAGAAGATATTACACAGGAATTGTTACTTCCATGAAAATGTGTGCTACTGTATTCCCTAGAGCTCAAAGGGAATGATAAAGTCATTTAAATTCCTTTTATCCACTCACACATACATTTATTGAGCACCCACTATGTGCCAGGTGAGTGATGAGGAAAAAGAGATGAATAACAAATGGATTTTGCTGTCATGGAGCTCGTAGTCAGATGGGGAAGGCAGGCATACGAATAGGTAATTTAATATAATCCTAAAACTGTGTGCGCGGAGTTGTGAACAAAGCCTTTTTGTCAATCTCACCAGTTCAATCTTTCTCCCAAAGCCTCTCAGCCTTTCCTAAAGAGGGAATCACTCTGCAGAGCTCCGGATTTTTAAATATTCTGAATTCTAATTGGCTTTCAGCAATTCAAAGTTAACACTATGTTGGTGCTCGGGAAATACACTTTTCCAGATTGATCTGTGTTTCAGAGAGGAAAAAAACAGTAACAATAACAACAAACTATTTCCCAGAAACATGGATCTCTGAGGAGGGGTTAGGAAACAGCAAGCAAACACACAAATCCCTTTAAAACAAATGGGTCAGAAGCAGGACTCAATAAAGCAAGGATGTAACATGAAACAAGTCACATAATGGAGCTGATTGTGTTGTTGGGCACAGGTTTTGAAATCCTTCTTCCAGCTTGTGCTGTGGCCCCAGGTTAAAAATCTGCAATGTGTTAAGCAACAGTAACCTTTAAGGTAAGAGGGTCAACTTACTCAATATGGTTTTACTCTGGAGCAGAAACTGGGACTAACCAAATGTCAAGTGCCTGCTACCAAACATGGACCGCTCTCCCATATACTGACTAATAGAAATGTCGCCTTTTCCCTTAGAAATCGAAAAACCTTATTTCAATACCTAAATTCCCATGAATCTAAATAATACTGTTAGTGTCACAATTTTTTGGAATTCATCTGGCTGGGCATTAATGCCTTCATGACATGATTTTCGCTCTACTTAAGAATTTCTAAGCATTTAAGTACATTCACTAAATTTCTCAGTCTGCCTTGAAATTGACATGTCCAAGATTGTTTTTTCCAGAATGTATAATAATCTATACAGAATGTATAATAGGGGGAGTAGGTCACCCCAGTTCCTTTTAAAAATTGAAACAACTTGGTAAAATTGAAATATCAGATGGTTTATTTACTGATTACAAGGTAATGAAATTTTTGCTCACTCACTTCTTTATATGGTGCTATAATGAAATCCACATCACTTTTCAGGGTTTTTTTTTTTTTTTAATTAGACATTGTATTTGGATCTTTACTAAGTCCTTATTTTTGGATAAGTAAATGGACTAAATAAGCTTGCACTTGATTATTGGATAAAAAACAAGGTCTTTTTTTGTTTATTATGTATTGGTTTGGGGTGCACAGCTTAGTGGTTAGACAGTCATATACTTTACATGGTGGTTGCACTTGATATTTCCAGACCCCAAGTGGCACCACACACAGTTATCACAATATTACCGACTATACTTCCTGTTCTTTGCTCACTTCTTCCCTATGACTATTTTGTTAGCTACCAATCTGTGCTTCTTAGTCCCTTCACCTCCTTCACCAAGGGTCCCACTGCCCCTCCCCTCTGGCAATCACCTGTTCTCTGTGTCTATGAATCTGTCAATTCAATTAAAACAAGGTCTTTTCAACTAATGACAACTCATTATCTCATTATCACTCCCTGCATTCAGAGCAGACAAAGCAAGAGAAGCCAGCATTTGGATTCTCAGGCCCTTGCTCCAATCGCTGCACAAGTTTGGTTTTTTGTTTTGTTTTTTCTTTTGGGTATCACGCCTGTGTCTTGAAGGAAGAGCAATGGAAAGAAAGTGGTTCCCATAGATATTAGATTCCCCTAGATATTTCACAACTCTTCAGCCATAACATTTTGGGGAGATAAAAAAATGCCATGTTCTTTATTGTTTCTTTAGTGTTTACTTTTCTCTCTCTCTGGTTAATCTGTACATTTCCTCTAGCCTATTTTTAAAGTATCATGTTAAAACAGAAAAAAGATTGCAAAAGCTGAAGGTAATGATCTTGGGAATTACTTGACAAGTTACATAGTGGGAGATGGGCCAAAATGTCAGTTTGGGGAAACTGTAAGTCATTGTAATCTTCTCTTTTTCTCTCAGCCTGGAGAAGAGAGGAATTGTGGCCAGGTATGTAGCTGTAAGGTTCATGCAGCACTCCAGACTGAGCAGAAAAGGGTTGCGACTTGCTAAGAGCACAAGTAGAAGGCTGCGTGCAAGAGGCACTGTCGTGGTGCCTAATATAACAATGGAGATGGAGGGATGGATGGATGGATGACAGATACAGGCTCTATCTAAAATGTGTCCAATGCTGTATAAAACCCATATGAGTGTTTTTCAATTTAATACAATAAGTTCATGAGGCAAGTAAAATTTAAGGTTAACCATAGAGATTAAAGATTAACTGTAGAGGATGAGGAGGAACCAAAGATTGAATCAGATTCCAAGCCTATGGGAATGAAACTGTTAGGGCTAAAATTATTTTTGAATCATTTTGAGGAGGGGGTAATTGCTCAGAAAGCTATAGACTTTGTGTACCGCTTCTTTCTTTGGTATTACATCCAAAAACCTCATCAATTTTCCCTAATTAAGGGTAAATTATGTGTTGTGAGGCAAATCTGAATTAAAGAAAAGTCTCAATAGAGAAGGGCATTTTGAAGAAAATGTAATTGAATTAATCCAAGCTCATACAGTAGAACAACTGACAAGTAGTGGGCTCTTAGTAGAAGCAAGTATTGCCTGTATTGTGGGTTTTTGTAAAAGTACTGCTTCATGTGTTTACTGTTTAAATGCAAACACAGAAATACAGCCCTTAAATAGTTTCACATTAAATATGCTTATTTTTTGCTATCTTTATTAGATTGTTTTCTTAATAAAAATACTGCTGACAGGTCCATAAAAGCCTTACAAAATTTCCTCAGAACAAAACAAAAGAATACTCAGCTCCTCAGAAGATGACCTATAGAATAATTATATTTAGTTTGATTACAATATAGTCTCTACCATTGATACTCCTATAAATGCAGTAAAATTTCCTTTGCCCCTTTTCTGCATAGGATTACTTTACAGAAAGAACACTTGATTTTATGTTATACCCAGTATAAGCAGAATGTAAGAGCAGAGTTGCAATATTTCAATTCTACTTTCCGTTACTTTTGTCATTTTCAAGTAAAAAGTTTTAACCTCCTTCTGTTACTTCCCAACTCATTTACATGTCATCACCGACGTTTCCGCCACCTTAACCTGCCCTCCTGCACATACACTGCGCCAGCTCCCGCATAATAAATGCATAATGCTTTGCACAGATAATCTCAATCTGCACAGGAATCCTATGAGATTGTAATTTTATTTGTCCATTTTAGAAAAGGAAAATTGAGCCATAGAGAGGATAGAAAATTTGCCACAATTGTGCAGGTAATGGAGTCAGGTACTAAATCTTACAATCCAAATTACTTTGGTATAGAAACTCCAGCTCTAATTCTGTAGCTATGCAGCCCTTGTTGGTGCACTGGAATTGACTTAATTTTAACTCTCAAAATTAGATTGTGCATATCTCCTCTACAATTTTCTTTAAGTTACATCACAAGGTTGCTTGAAACTAGCTATGGTGAAAGTATTTACAGTACAGCATTGGCAACACTACAAATCAAGGCTTTATTGTCCCCTGGGGAGCTGGTTGTTAAGTGTTTATCAGCACATTAGTGAGCAAGAGTTTTCTACTTCGAGATCCATGGAAGTAATGGAATTAAGAAATCCCAGTCCTATGCTGATGAACAAGAATATCCTAATCGACTGTAATACAGGATTAAGTTAATCCTTTGCTGGTTATTATGTTGACCAGAAGCAAGCAAGCTCAGTGTGCATCACACAGACGTGAGAACTAGTTAACTTACAGACTATATGTGGTCTAGTCTCTATGTCAACATGGCATTTGTCTAGATGGAAAGAGTGACTACTGTCATCAGGCAAGACCTTTTGCACCACCTCTCATCCTCAGACTCACCTTTGCATCAGTCCTAACAAGCCAACAGTTCTTTGCAAACTTCTGCCAGACACACTCCCACAGTGCCTGCCTCTAACATAGACAACACGGCTGTCACTGCTGTCCCAGTGTTTCTGGGACCCCACCTATTGGACTCTGCTTGGCATTTGCACGTACACAATTCTAAATTACAGGGCACTTAACTTGGGGCAAATCTCCACCAACAGAGCGTGGCAGGTAATGAATGCTTTTGCCTTTGAATCTGGCTGAGATATGCGAAACGCATCCTATATTACTTCTTGGAATGTCCCAAGACAATGAGCAACAGGTATCCACAGCAGTGGTCAACTCAACCATGCATCCTTATAGAAGCTTTCCTTCTTTCCCTCATTCCATTCTTCCTCTGTCTTTCACTCCTACTCCCTGGTATCGGCCTGCATAAGAGCTTTTGATTTGGAGTTTAGGGCCTCCCTCTTGGAGAACCTCCCACAGCCAAAGCAAGGAGGCCTACATTTGCACCAAGAAAAAAGATGTGGAATTCTTTTTTTTTCTCCAAGTATTTGGATCTGTGCGGCATTCTTAACAAGTGTTAACCTTTTCAAGGAACTTAAAACTTGTAGCAAGAAAAAATGACTATTAAGCAAATACTTATATAAATATTGCTTTCTCTAATAAGCATTACAAAAAAGACCCATTAATTTATCTCAGTTAATTTGAGGGTATGTTAAAGCCAAAACTTTACTTTCTTAGTGGTCCCTGAAATGCTCCTTTCCAGAAGGTGGGATCCTAGCATCCCTTGCCCAAGGCAATAAATAATCAGCATTAGAAATCATAATCACCATACTGTGGTGACACAGGTCATCCCTCAAAAATCCAATCAGAGATCACAACAGCCAATGCAAGGGGGAAAAAAAAAGCAATCCTTTCATAAAAGAGAAACAAACCTTACTACTCAGATAAATTTCCCTGTGGAAAATACAAATCCCCAATTACTGCGCAACATGTGCAAGATATAAAGCCTCACTTGGAGCTGAGAATCTGCACGATATTTAACAAATTACTAGCATCACAGCATGTTGGATGGAGATTCAGGACCAGACCAAGCAGGGAAAAAAAAGAAGGGAAAATAACCCCAAAGTGGTTGCTTTCAAGATCCTGCAAGAAGCCAAGAGACTTTTTGAAAATCTCCATTTTCTTTCTAGATCATCCCTTTGACAGACTCTAAGGACCCAGCTGATGATGGAGTTGAAATGGAACAAATCTAATTATCTTGGATGTCTGGTTTTAAGTTTTAATCTTTCTTGATTCTTTTCTGTGGATTTTTTCCAATGATAAAGACATTTAGAAGGCCAGAATAGGAAAAAAATGAAAAATATTGATCTTCTAAACTCTTATATTGGTTTCAGTCACCACTATTTGGGGTAACAGAGAACAATGATGCTACAGTTTGAGTATACCTTGGTGTTGTGATGTAAAAGGTCTTCATTCCACATATAAATTTAGTCCCTGCTTAATTAATTACTTCAGCAAACATTGCTGAGTACCTAAAATTACCAGGCACAGTGCTAGGTTTTTGGAATATAACAATGTGAACACTCATTTTTGAATGTCCATCATATTCAAGTCACAATAAATGGCACATCAATAGTGACTGTAAAATTTACTCTTGAATCTGACCTATTTTTCACAGGCACATGAGTCAGGCACATGTATTTGTCACCGGTGTCTCAGGAAGAATTTTCAGCAGAAGAAATCACAGTTCCACAGAATGTTAGAATTGCCTCAGCCCTCAGAAAATAATCAGCTCACTTGCTTATTACACAAGTGAGGAAACAGATTCCTAGAGACATGAAGTGACTAGCTCAAAGATATGTAACAATTAAGCAGCTGTAACTGGGAAATTAACCATTGATACCTGTTACTTGTTAAATCATCCATAGCTATTCTTATTTTTCCCCATTTAATTCATTCACTGAATGGTCAAGGGATAAAACGATAAACAAAACAGAAAGGATTGCTATTTACCTTTGGGACTAGTTCTTGAGACATATACTAAACAAATGTCCTACCAAATAAACATACATATATACATACATACATACATATTCATATCTCTTTGTTATTGTGCTTCAAGTGGGGGATATGAAAATATTTCCCTAAAGAAGTGAGCAGAGAATTGAAGGATGTGAAACATTAACTAAGGAGAGGGTGGAGAGGGCTGGATGGAAAGAATAGTGGAGACTTGGAGAGCATATTAGCTTCCTAAGGCTGTGGGAAAAAAATTGCCACAAACTTAGTGGCTTGAAACAATAGAAATTTATTCTCAGTTCTGGAGGCTGAAAGTCCAAAGCTAAGGTATAAGCGTGATGGAATCCTTCTTGGAGGCTCAGAAGGTAAACCATTTCAATGCCTATATGAGTCTGCTTGGGCTACCATGCCAAAACACTGTGGAATGGCCTTAACAACAGAGGTTAAGTCTGGAGGCTGAAAGTCTAGGATCAAGACTCCAGTAGGGCTGATTCCTGTTAAAGCCTCTCTCCCTGGTAGACAGCCGCCTGCCAGCTGTACCATTACATGACTTCTTTCAGTTAATGTTGAAAAGCAGAGAGAGGGAGAAAGAGAGGGAAAAAGGACACTGTGGTGTCTCTTTTTCTTATAAGGACCCAGTCCTATCAATTAGAACCCCATCCTAATGATCTCATTTAACCTTAATTACCTCCTTAAGGCCCTATTTCCAAATACAGTCACATTAGGGATTCAGGTTACAATGTATTCATTGGGGGGCACAATTCAGTTCATAGTAATACTGCTCTCCCAGTTTCTGGTAGTTGCCCACAAGCGTGGGCATCCCTTAGTTTGTGGCAGCAAAATGCCTATCTCTGCTTTTAGCTATCCTATGTCATTCTCCCTGTGTCTCTGCATTTAAATTCCCCTCTTCTTGTGAAGACACCAGTCAGTGGATTTAAGGTTCATCATACTCTGTTAAGACATCATCTTCACTTGATTTCATCGTCAAAAACTCTATTTCCAGAGAAAGTCACACTCACAGGCTCAAGGTGGACATGAACTTTGGAGGGCATTCAACTCAGTACACAGGGTAGGGAGAGTTCCTGGGGTGCATGTGCGCAAAGCCCCAGAAGATGTAAGAAAAGGAACGTCCCCCAAGTGGGAACCCTGGCTGTGTGCTGGAGTGCAGAGTGAGCCGTCTGGGACAGGCCAGGAGGCTCTGTCATCCATGTCACCCATTTGGTCTCACTGAGAAACAGGCAGACTGAAGTAATAGATTAAAAAAGGAAATAACATGGCTGAATTAGTGTGTTAAAAATGGCGTTCTGGCTTCAATGTAGAAGCAAAAGGTTCTACAAGAACCTTATGAGGCAAATTCAGTGACCTTGATAAGTGAAGATGGTGGAGTGGGAGACAAATGTCCCGGAGAGAGACATTAGGGGGGATGGAACTGACCTTGCGGTGGGGAAGAAGTGGATCAACGACACAGAAGCCTCGAGCCTACAGCTCACAGGAGCCAGTCCTGTTTTTTGTCCTTTGTTTGCTTTTCATTTTTGGCCCACAGTGCTTGATGTGAAAATTCAGGTTCAAGAAACTATCCATGAAACGCAATATTTTCTTCCTGATTAATATTAGGCTCCGGCTTGTAACAGAAAGCAGGTTTGCTGCCTGCCCCTACAAAAGCCATTACTCAAGAGGCAGGTGCTAATGTGAAAAAGAGCGGTTTATTTGCAGATGCTGGCCACCTGGAAGATGGGGTTTCGTGTCTCAGAGCCCCTCTCCTGGAAGATGGGGGCCTCAGGTCACAAAGCTCATCTCCACCTCTCAGTGAAGGCAGAGGTTTTTTTATAAGAAGGAAGAGGGGAAAGAACGAAGAGATTAAGGAAGGGGTTTGAAAAATTTGTTTGTGCTGACAAGCACAGGCCATTCCCATAGGGCAAGTGATGGTCCGGTGTGCGTCATCCCGGCTTCACATCGTCCCGGCTCCACGGGTGCAGGTCGGCAAATCTCCCCGAACTAGAACGCTTAAAGGTCAGGGTCTGTGTCTTTTGAAGTTAATCCTTAGGATTCTTACACAAGTATGCTGTTCATTTATAAGTCACATGTTAGTCAGAGTCCATACGTACAGAAACACTGTCAAAAGAATGGTGGGGGTGGGTTACAATTTCCTACGATTATAATTTTCAATTGTTATATGCTGACTGTCAAGGGAAGTTTATTTAGTTTGTCTCTAGATAGTGAAGGCTAACAAAAATTTACTATATATCATTTTATAAAAATAAATATTTTGCTTCAGAGAATATGGTCATAAGATTTGATAATTAATATTTAGAGAACAGGTAGTATTGCCTCAGCAGTCTAAAATAACTATATAACTGATCTACTTGATTCCCTGTGTTCTGCCTGATTTCTCCCAATAACCAATCACTGAGTTATTTCAATAACCAATCCCTTGTATTAATTCATATGATTAAATAAAAGGAGTTGGGACTGGCTAATCTTGTTATGTCAAATATTAAGAGCATTCTGTTAACTCAATGATAAAAGAGTTCATTTGCTCAGTTTCTCTTTTGCAGACGACTGAGACAATGATCTGGTAGACATCTCAGACCATCTGAAACCCATTTAGGGTTACAGTGTGAAGGACATAGCACAGTAGCCCGGAAATACAGGCATTCAACTGCACAATATTCTCATTTATCCTCCCTTCTTTCCTTTTCCCATTTCATCTAGATGCAAGAAGAAAATTCTATAAATGTGGACTAGAAGGGGAAAATCTATTAAACAAAAGAAGTACATAAGTTAATGTAATGTATTGGACATGCAATTTAAATTGGAAAACCAACTTAAGTGCAAAGCAATTACTGACACTTTTAATATTAGCCAGACTAATAAAGCAGCAATTAGATCTCATTATATAGCTATAAAATTGGTTTGTAATAGATTGATTGCACCAAATGTTCCTACTGATTTTTGATGGCCTTATGGACAACAATACTAGTATTTTATTTTAAGGAAAAAATTCTAACAGTTATAATCTATTTGAACTCTTCCTTTAGGTGAGTATCAAAGATGAGGCAATCAAACAAACACAAAGAAAATAGAAGAAAAAGAAGGGAAGATACAAAACACTCCACATACCCAAGTATATTTTTCCCCCCGAGGGATCACCAGTTGTTTCAGAATCTTCTTGCCAGAAGCAGTTTCTAGAACTCTCATGGCAGACTGCTCATTTGTTCATATTCAAGGTAAGTGTGTGCAGATGTTATACTAAACAGAATTTTTGTCTACATTATATAATCAGATAGCTTATTGATCCCCAATTCTTGATATCATAATTATATATATAATTATCTATAATTCTAAAGAACAAAAAAAAAACCCTCTTGTGTATCCCCTACCTTCCAATCTTCCTGTCTCTGTCCTCCTCAGCACCACCAAATGTGGGAAAGCCAATCAATTTGTTATTAATAAGAGAGAGAAAACATGAGCAGTGGTCCATGACTATTGAATGACTACAGTAGAATTCCAAAAGGCCCCTTTCCTTGTCCCAAGTGGGACAGATTTGAGATTAGTTTTTGCTGCAGAACTCCCTACATGATCACTGAATGAAACCACGTTCTTCAATAGCTTCTTTCCCTTCCCTGTCCTGTTCATTGCTTACCTGTTTCTTACCTGTTTCTTCTGAAAGCATTCACTTTACTAATCCTATGCTCATGGACACTAGGTTGTCCCAGTGTGGTTTTCCCCCATAATATTAGACCTTTACCTGGATACATGTAAAGTATCCAGGTAAAAGAATATAGAACATAAAAAAGTCTCTTAGAATATAAAAGTTACATTTCCCAGTCTCCCTTTCAGCTTCATGAGGCTTTGGGAGTAAGTTTTGTTTAATGAGAAATAAATAGTTTGGTAGTTTCAGGGAATAAACTTTCTTTCCAGAAGTAATTTGTGTGCACTGTGTGCCACTTGTTCTTCATTCTTTTACTTACCCTGTGTCTACGATGAAGTCACCACCATCTTGGTGCAGAAAAATGACAACCACACTTGAGGGAGGACAGAGTGGTAAGATGGACTGAGTCCAGGTCTCTGCAGACTTTGAGAAACAGATTATCAGCCTTGGCTGGCACACCTCTGGAATTATACGTGAGAAAGAAAATTACATTCTGTTTTGTTTAAAGCTCTGTGATTTGGGGTTTTCTAATACTGTACAACCTAACCCTAACAAATACACATATGAAAGATCAAGGACATACACATGCAAAATTTGTGAGCACTTATGGGCCCAAGACATCTAACACAATTGAAACAATTGTCAAAAAGAGAAGAAGCCACAGGAGAATAAACAACATAAATAATACCTGCTGCAGATAATTCAGAACTCAAGATGATAGCATCTAGGTAGACTTTACTGGCTGAAAGAGTAATTTATCAATCTTGATCTTAGAGTTGTATGTTCTAAATTGGCCAGTCAACTTACATGGGGTTGGCTTACAACATGGATCACTGAGTAGTGTATATTTACACACTGTACAAGTAATTTTTTTAAAAAAATTAGCAAGGGAGAGAGAAAGAGAGGGAGAGAAACATCAATGTGTGGTTGTCACTTGAGCACCTCCACTGGAGACCTGGCCCATAACCCAGGCATGCGCTCCAACTGGGAACTGAACCAGGGACCCTTTGGTTCACAGTCCAGGGCTCAATCCACTGAGCTACACCAGCCTGGGCTGTACAAGTCATTGTTAAAGAATACCATAGCTTCCGCTCCTACCTCCGGGAGACACAAAATGGTGGATGACACAGGTGCTGAGGGAGAGCCCAGAGACATCAGGGGCCCCGGAGGATTTGGCAGTGGCATTGGCACAGAGGTCTCTGCCAGCATCACTCTGTTGGCATCATAGTCCAGGCCATGGAGCTCACAGAGGGAATGTTGATGACAATGAGTGGATCCCCACCACCAAGCTGTGCCACCTGGTCAAGCCCAAGAAAATCAAGTCACTGGAGGAGATCACCCTCTTTTCTCTGCCCATCAAGATATCTGAGAGCACTGACATTTTCTTTCGGACCATTTCTTAAGGAGGAGATTTTGAAGATTATGACCATGTAAAAGCAGACACATGCAGACCAAAAGGCCTGGTTCAAGGCATTTGTCACTTTTGGGGACTACAATGGACATGTTGGTCTAGGTGTTAAGTGCTCAAAGGCAGTAGCCACTGTCATTTCTGGGGCCAGCATTCCAGCCAAGCTCTCTATTGTCCTTGTGCAGTGATGCTACTGGTAGAACAAGATCATCAAGCCCTACACCTAACCTCAGCCCGGGACTGCACTGCCACCCTGGGCAACTTCACCAAGGCCACTTCTGAAGCCATCTCTACGGCCTACAGCAATCTCACGCCTGACCCCTGGTAAGAGACTGTGCTCACCAAGTCTCCCTATCAGGATGTTACTGACCATCTTGTAAAAGACCCACACTAGAGTGTCTGCGTAGAGAACCCAGCTCCAGCTGTGGCCACCATGTAATTTTATACAAGGAAAATAAAGTGAATTAAGCCAGTTAATAGTAACAACAAAGAAGACCTTCAATGAGGTAGTAATATATACCAATGTTAAAATAAAGGAACTTTGTAATTATTTTCCTACTTTCTAAACCATTTATTTCTTGCTAATCTAAATGGCTAAACCAACCCTGAAGTTTTAATTTTTCTAAATTCTAGATACCTATGACAGAGAGTTAGCTGTGACTCCCCAAAATATGAGTAACTAGAAATGACATTACAATGATATGGTATTTGAGGGTAGATGTTTTCTCTAAAATGCAGTCGGTTCATATTTAATGATCAGTAAAGTCATCCTATTGCATAGGGAGATTTTTGTAATTAATTCATCCTGTAGATCAGTAGAAAGCTGTGTCATCCAAAATTACTATTATAAAAGGAGAATATTGACATATCTCTGTGGCCCTGGAGGGGAATGGCTAATAGCACATCCAAAAATAGTCCCCTAAATCAAACCATGTCTCCCTGTGACATTTTGTGTACTTCCAGAGATGTAATCAACTATTCATTCATATTTAGAAGAAAAGAGACTTCAATACTCACTTGAGAGCAATTGAGAGGAGTAAGTGAATGTGACTCAAGTAATAGAAATATGTATTTTTATTTTATTTTTTAAATATTTTATTTATTTTTAGACAGAGGGGAAGGTAGGGAGAAAGAGAGGGAGAGAAACATCAATGTTTGGCTGCCTCTTGCACACCCCACACTGGGGAATCTGGCCCACAACCTAGGCATGTGTCCCAACTGGGAATCGAACCACGATCCTTTGGTTTGCAGGCTGGCACTCAATCCACTGAGCCACACCAGCCAGGGCAGAAATATATATTTTTAATTCAGTGGAAATTTTAAATTTTTAAGTGGCATTTTGTGTCTGAAATATATTCGAATTGATATTCTGTTACAGAGCAGCAGAAAAATTCTCGAGACTGGGAAAAATTCCGAAATCTCACTCTCTCACACCTGAGGGGGTCGGTCTGCCACGGACAATTCAGATCCCGGACGAGCCCCCAGAACTGTTACAGAGCAGCAGAAGGTCCGCTATTGTCTGCCGCCTTATGGAAAGGTGCCTCTCAAAGCCAGAGATTTGTGAAAAGGAAAGGAAATGTTTATTTAATGCTATACAGAGTTAAAGTAGTGACTTATGGGGCGGTGGGCTGGAATGGGAGCAAAAGACAGAAAACTGTACAAGAACAACTAAAATAAAAAAAATTTTTTAAAAAAGTAGTGACTTAACATTTTCATTAAAATATCAAAGTCCTTTAGGATACCCACAGATGCCCACAGTGCTTCCTATCTCCCTCTGCCCTAAGTCAGGGTACCGTAATTGCAAGGAAGAGAAGCACATGTCCGGGATCCAGGCTCCTGACACTGTCAGCTGTGTCGTCGTCCAGGCAGGATCTCTGGTTAATCAAAGCCATGTGGCACCTTCTCACGCCTACTGGCAAGAGTTCTTTCACCCTTCTTCCAGTCAGTCTCTCTTGTTCCCAGGCCACACAGCCAAAGGAGCACCCTAAAGCTGCGTGGTCCTTCTTCTACCGAAGTGGTGGGGAAGGGGTCCCCACTCTGGCAAAACCACGTGGCTCTCCCTCTTCACCAAAGCTGCAGGAGTCTGCACTCTGGTGAAACCTCATGGAATCTCTCTCCCTCTGGCAAAGCTGAGAGAGGGTCTCCACTCGGGCAAAGCCGAATGGCAATTCTCTGCTAAAGCTGCATGGTGATTTTTCCCTCTAGGGCTGTGGGTCCTGCACTCTGGTGAAACCGCATGGATCTCCCTAATGGCTGCCATGCCTCAGTTTAAATCCCGGCGCCAAACCTCCTCTGCAGCCCCATTTCTGACTCCTCCTACAATCGGTTACACCTGCCAGCATTCCCGTATATTTCCAAGGTTATTGGGACCCCATCATGAGTCTGGGCAGGCGTGTCCTCATTTTCTGGAGCCAATCTTCTCCAAGCTCCCATGCAGGCGCTTTAACTTGGGGTTCCTCCCTCAGTCACATCCTGGGGGAAGTCCTTTCCATCCCCCAGGCTCAGAGCATGGCCACAACTGTTTAACATATCTATGAGACCAGTTAAAGGTTATAGATATATTAAATGACCATTCTGGAGGTTATCTGCAAAACCGTTGCTATGCAAAACAACTCAATGGCCCTGCTCCATTTGTCCCTTCCCCCAACTCACACCTGAGGGGAAAGGGGTGAGGACATCTTATAAGTCTTTCTAATATTTCCTGGACACCCCGAGTTCTGGGCCCCATTCCAACTCCCCTTTTGGGGCCCCCCTCTTGGCTGCACCCTGTTACAATTCTATTAAACTATATTTTCCTTACAAACTAATCAAAATGAAAATATTGAGCATCTATTATGTTCATGTAGTCCATTATACAGAAATCTTCCATTTATTTTCTTTTAACATTTCTCATGTTTGTTAATATTTATGGAATGCAATGTAAAATCACTAAATACATTAAGTGACTATATTACATTTATTTGTTTAGTCCATTTTTTCTTCTGAATTTTAGATTTTCTATTGTCTTCTTGTTGCCTTTAAATTGAACATATATTTTAAATTATGAGAATCTTTATGAACAGACACATCTTCAAATAGACTACCAAAAGTTGAATTTTCTTTTTTATTTCTTTTGAGCTGCTTTTTATGAACACATCATTTCAAAAGTCAGTAAAATTCATGGTTTGTAGATGGCATGTATTACATCACATGGCTGGCTTTTAGTTCAAACAAGTAACAAATATTTACTATTTTTTGTTATAAAAGTGATATCATACTTCCTTCTGCAGTTTACATCCAATTTGCTTAATTTCTTTTTCTAAATTACATATTATACTAATGAACAAGTGAGAACAAATTACATTCTCACATCTCAAATGAAGACAAATATAAAAATATTGTATGAAAGGAAAGCAGTATTCTGACAGTAAGATGAGTCATCAAAGAGCAAATCAGAACAGTAAACATCAACTTCAGTTCTGCCAAAAACATTAGCTTACAGTTGCAAGTTTTAAGGATAAGAAAACTAAATTCTCAGACATGCATGTTTCATGAAAAATTATATGAACTCAATTATATAGAAAAATGCCTAGAAAAATGACCAGAAAAAATACTCCAAAATTATAGTGGTTATATTAAAGTATATTCAGTAGAATGTATTTTTATTTTCTTCCTTAGTTTTCTATAGTTTCCAATTTTATACAATATGCACATCCAGTTTTTCCTCTCCATGTCTTGTGTACAAGAAAGCAGACATAGAAAGAGGAAATTAACAAGAAGGGGGTATTGGAGAGGGTGGGGTGGAGGTTTTATCAGGCCTGTATCTTCAGGAAAAGCTGTAAGTGCTTAAAGAGGAGATGATCAGAGATTTGTGCCTCACGCGGAGGGAGGAAAGGGTCCTAGACTGCAGAGTGCTTCCTGCAGAGACAGACCCGCAGGCGGATCCTACTTGTCCCAGGAATAAGTTTAGCCTAAAGGAGGAAAGGATAGTGTCCACAAAACTTAAAAGGGAATGAGCAGCTCTCCAGCTGCCACTCGGCCCACCAGGCACTAATGTGCTCCTGTGTGTCACCACGTCCTTTTCCTCCGTCACCTGCAGAGCCTTGGCTTTGGAGAGGAAAGATTCTTATTAAAACTCTTCAAAAGGCAGAAAACGCCTGGAACAAAGTAACTGTAACTGTAAAATGTCCTGAAAGGCCAATTAGAAATTGCAATACTGGGAGTTTTATTACAACTAACTCCTCCTTAATTATCAATCAATGGATTCTGTTGAAAAAAATCCCTCATATTCTCTGCTGGGGAAATGATGCTAATTATTTTCCGTTAATTAAGGCTGTTCTGGGATTCAGACGTGCCATCCTTCAACTAAAAGATTGACACATCAATGCTAACATAATGTTCAGTGCACCCTTCGAAAGTCTTTATAACCAGTGATAATAAATTAGTGCATGTTATTTGAAACCTCTTGAATAATCATGGCTTTGTCGGGGAATGAAAAATGTATACATATGCAATAATACATGTACTTTAATATGTTACTTAATATGGCCTTGCAAATATTTAAAAAGAACTTCTCTGAGACACTGTGGCTCACTTGCACATTTTTTATTAAGCAAAAATTGAATACAGTATTTATAAAGGTATCTACTCATACCTCAGACAGCAGAGGATAGGTTTAAAATAATTTAATTCACTAGCTTTCTGTTCTCACAGGTAGTACATGTCAGGAAATCTGTGTGTCAAAGCAACTAGGTACTTGTCAATTATTTAATCAAATTATGGTCTAACTAGGATACTGCACTTCTCTGTGTTAAAGTTTAATATTAAAAAATATAAATTTGGGTTCCTGAGGATTTCCCTTATTCTCTCCCTTAACAAACAAAATTGAACAAAAAATGGCTCTCCAGGAATCAGCCAGCCTGGCTTCAGCTTTCATCATCCAGAATGTGAAAGTCCCAGCAGCTCTGTGACCCAGGTGATACGCAGGGTAAACATTTGTTGTTAAGGTTGTGGCCCCTTCATGTTTTCCCTGTGTGCTCTGGCTGCTGTCAGGTATGTGCATGTGTGCACACACGCACAGCTCCCACTTGCTCTTCTACCAGAAATATGGAAACTGCCACTGAGAGTCTATTAAAAATTTTTAAAATTTGCTCAATAAAATAAGATCTCTCTCTTCTCTGTCTTAACATTATCTGTACTTTCCTACATGTGAAGAAAAAAAAATGAGAGAAGTAAAGTGATGAACACTAGGAATTACTTCTCACTACTACTGTGCTTCTTACCTCTTTCAGTGGATTTTCCAGCTATAAGTTGAATGGAAAGTTCAGACGAAATAACTACAGGCGAACTGATTGAGACACAGTGATGTGAAGAGACACTCAAATAAGCCTCCCGGCAGTGAATCTAAAGAAATGTTATTCCATTAGATAATGTATCCTAAACTGAGCTGAATGTCCTAAAACACTGTCATTGCAGGGAAATCACCACATTCCCAATTTCCAACCATTATATTTTAGTTCAACCTGTAATTTGTCTCATGCCTATCAATAAGCTGACAAATATTTATTTAGAGCAAAAAAAAAAGGCAACACTTACTGAGCACATGAAGTCTGTATAATTACTATTTGTCTAAGTCTTGAAATAGTACTGTAGGGTAGACATTATTTTATAGACTAGAAACTAGTGTTCAGAACATTTTAACAAAAGTTTAACAATGACCTCAAGGTCACAAGTCAGTATGTAGCAAGACCAATACTCAATTCTAAGTGATTTAACTTAAGTCATGTTCCAGTCAGTCTACTATCATCATAATGTCCTATTAAGTTACTTTCTAGCTGTAACCAGCTCTATGCTACTTAATGAAGAAGTTATAAAGATGTAGAAGATATGGGTGATGGTTATTCGGGGTGATAGAACCTGCAAATGAACTGATAAGTAATAATATAAGGCCAAATATTGTCAATGTCTACAGTTAATAAGTGGCATATACTGAACTGGTCACTGCTCCTTCTTGCCAACTTTCTGTCTGGTCCAAGGCATTATTATATAGCCTTTGTTAGACTATGCTATGATTAATCACTCAGTTAAGCCCCCTGCTAAGATGGTGGCCCCTCTAGGGCAAAGAGTGTGATTCACTTGTACCAAAATGACTAAATCAATGCCTGCCCATAGGATCAACACAATATTGTTTGTGGAATAAATGGATATATCAGATGCCTTAACACATAGGGAGTGAATGTACTTCTCTATTTGATTAATTTATTTACAGAGCATCCACCATGTGCCAGGCACTATGCTAGGCTACAAGCCCAAATAAGACAGATGTAGTTTCTCTCCTTAGGTGGCTTGCAGTCCAAAGAAGGATGCATTCAGTCAACAAGCTGTGGGAGCACAGTGCACCAAGAACCACGCTTAGGGAAATAGAAACTGTTATGGAGGACAGAGAGGAGAATCTGTAACTTACACAACTTAATTCATTACCCCAGATTTGTTTAAAGCACTTCAGGAGAAAAAGAAACGAAAGTAAACTTCCCGTATCTACAGGTGAATAGCCCCCGGGAAGAGGCACCTGAAGAGCCACTGCTATTCTGCTCAGCTACAGAGGAAGGAATGAGTGTAGCAATCCAAAGACAAGCCAGGGCATGCCATGGAGTGTACAGCCTGGGCAGAACTGAGTTACTGAACACCCTGTGACTATCTGCAGTGTTCCCCTGGCCACATTACTATCTGCAGGCACAGACAACCTCATCCTTCTGGGAACATAAGTCATCACTTTACTGTCTGCTGAAAACATATTTATATGAAGGAAAGGTCAAGAGTAAAAATCATCTTCTTTGTGCATATGGCAGGGCCCGTTGAGTTCATAGAGAGCATTGTCCAACAATCAGCATCTCAGCCTGTGGGTCTAATCCCAAACTAGCAGAAATGCCCTAGCTGGGTTTTGTCATCCTTCTCCCCTGCAAATAAACAGAATATTTTTTACCTATGATAGGTGATTATGTGGCTTTCATTCAGCTCTGGTAATTCATTTGTACCTCCCGGCATTCATGAGTCATGGGTCTTTTACACTTGTCACAGAAACCTAATCCCTACCCTTCATGGGCCAGCTATCCTAAAGATGGCTGAACGTGTAATTGCCTTGAAGTGTAACATATTTCCCACATTATTCATTATAGCCGTGCCTGCTAGCACCTCTGTGGTTGAGGTTGTGTCAGCATTTTCACTATAAGCCCCCACTTCCAGCAGTAAAAATGTGCCCCAGGCTCAACTCAGCACATGGGACATGAGTCCAGAAGGGAAATTTCTACTACATTTTTAAATATATATATCAATAAATTGGTTGGGGCATTTTTCAAGTCATATGACTGAAAAGGGGAAAATGCAATAAGTGACCTTTTGAAAGTTTCCCTTTTGTGATCCTAAATTCTAAGATTAAGATGAGAGTGTGGTGATAAAGGTCCTCACCGATGAAACAGCAAGCCAACGCCACCCCTTCTTCTCTGTCCTTGAGAAGCCAAAGGAAGGAAATGGAGCTATGTCCAATCCAAATTTTAAAATCCACTAAAGGAATGAGGAAACAGATTTGAATCAGAAAAAACTAAATGGCCTCAAATTTGGGAGTAGGCCATCATCCCCTAGTTTAGGGACAAAGGTGGTCAGATCTGGGTAGGCTAAGATTCATGGCACTCTCTCAGCTACTGATGGATTAGAATTAGTTGCAGTAAAATGGAAAAAGAATGGCATTTTGCATCAATACACCCATACCCTGCTTCTGCCATTTATTAGACATGTGACTTTATGAAGGCCATTTAACACCCTGCATTGCAAGGGCCAGGGGACTGAGATAGGCAGCATGCCTGGAATGTAGAGAAGTCGCCTTGATGAGCTGGGTTTTGACAACCTTGTTTATCATTTCTGGGATGGGTGGGTAATGGTGCAGTAGGTTTGATGGTCAATTCTGGACACTTGTTCTTGGGTTGATGGTCATACACAATTTTTTTATAAATTATCTAATGTAATCTCACATATTTACTACAATTTAGCAAGAATTAACTCCCCATTATGTGCTCAGTACTGTACACAGCACCACAAAGGGTTCAAAAAAGTATGACTCCCTCTCATCTAGAAGTTTACATTCTTGTAGGATATACAGACTTACCCACAGGAAAGGGTATTGGTTTCTGACGGTGGTGTCATAGATGAAAAAATGGCCCCCAAATGTGTTTACATTAAATCCCTTATTTAAAAAAATATGTGCCTTTGCATCTGTGATTAAGTTAAGGAACTGGAAATGAGGAGATAATCCTGGACTATCTCAGATGGGCACTACATGTTATCACAAGTGAGAGAAGAGGACTAGATGGACAATTTGGGAAGACACAGAAGAGGAAAATGGAGACAGAGATTGGAATGATGCAGCCTCAAGCCAAAGAGGCCAGCAACCACCAGAAGCTGGAAAGGCACGAGGGAATTTCTTTCTGGGCCTTCAGAAGGAGTGTGGGCTTGCTGACACTTTGATTTCAGACTTCTGGTCCTTAGAACAGTGGGGAATAGATTCATGTTGTTTTAATTCACCAAGTTTATGATTTTTTACTGTAGTCACAAGAAACTAAAGTAGTGGGGAAAGGGAGGTCCTCGTTTTTCTACATTAGATTTTTTAAAATTTATTTATTTATTTATTTATTATTTATTTATTTATTTATTTATTATTCCCATCACAATTTATCCCCCCATACCCTCTTCTACCCCCATCACCCATCCCTCACCCCACAATCACCACACTGTTGTTCATGTCCATGAGTTCTTTCTCTTTTTTTTCATTCAATTTCTCTACTCACCACCCCCCAACATACCCTCCCAAGCTGTCAACCTGCTCTCTATCTAAGAGCCTGTCTCTGTTTTGCTTGTTGGTTCAGTTTATTCATTAGATTCCACATGTGAGTGAAACTATATGGTACTTGTCTTTTTCTGACTGGCTTATTTCACTTAGAATAATGTTCTCCAGTCTATCCATGCTGTCACAAAGGGTACAATTTTATTCTTTTTTACTGCCAAATAGCATTCCATTGTGTAGATGTAGGATAGCTGTTTT
Organism: Anoura caudifer; assembly: GCA_004027475.1. NCBI lineage: Eukaryota > Metazoa > Chordata > Mammalia > Chiroptera > Phyllostomidae > Anoura > Anoura caudifer. The sequence continues at coordinate 62,658 of PVKU01001087.1, forward strand.
ATCCACTCATCTACTGATGGACACCTGGGCTGCTTCCAAATCTTGGCTGTTGCAAATAATACTGCAATTAACACAGAGGTACATATATATTTTTTTCCAATTAGCATTTTGGGTTTCTTAAAGATTCCACCAAAAAACTACTAGAACTGGAGGAGAAGATGGCCGCCAAGTAGGTGGAAGCTGAGTCCACTTGCTCTCGTCCCTAGTTCAGATTCTCAGCTGATTTTCTGACAAATAGCCTGAACAATCAACAGAATGTTAGCTGATATGAAATTATGAAGCCAAGGAGTACAGAAGATTTTTGCAATGGGCAGTAAGGAGATTTTATAAGTTGAAGGGGAAATACCCCATGCATGGCACCTGCAGTAGTGGATGGACTAGTCAGAAATTGCAGCTTTGTGGCTCCCTCACTTTCCAGGGCAGGGGGTACCAGTCCTGCGCAGGGAACCTCCAGACACTGACCAGGAGTGACTTGGAAAGATATAAGGAGTGGGCGAGATCCAGGCTAAATGCACACATAGCAAGCAGCACATTCATTGCTGCAGTGCCAAATACCAACCAGGAGAGTGCCAGAGAGAGAGAGGGATCCTATCTCCCAAAATGATTAGGGGCCACACCTGGGTCAGGCAGAGGCAGGTTGTGGCCAGCCATGACTGTAAGAAACTCTGGCTTTTGGGAGTTGTGCTGTGCACAGAGAACCAAATGGTGACTCAGTACTGCAGTGGGGGTGCCACAGAAAGACTTTTAAAAAGGGAGCTGAAGTGTGCTGTGCAGGAGCCACATGCACAACTGCCCTGCCAGCAAAGGAACAAGATTGAAAGCTCCGTTTGCTCCCACTGAATACAGCCATGCAGGTAGATCAGAAAGTTGCATACAACAGGATTTCTGGGCCCTAGCCCAGAGCAGTAAAATGAAGAATCTGGGACTATGTCTACTGTGAGGGCAGTGGACTTGGAATTAAACAGGAAAGAGTTGAGCACCTGAGATTATTTACAGCCAGGCAGAACCCTCTTCCCTGGCAGAGTCCAAACCTCTGAGAATGGAAAGATGTACCCAGCCCCACCTCATGCAGGACTGCAAACACCAAATCCAACAGGGAAGCTCTGCAGAACAGTCAGGCCAGGCTCAAGAACCCCCTGCAGGGTGCATATCCACAGGAGAAAGGCATCAAGAGAAACTCCAAAAGCCCTCATTTTGAACTTCTCTCAGGGAGACAAAACACACTGGTTTTCAGGGTCCTATTCCATTGATGCCAGCAAAGAAGGGAGATCAGAAATTGGTGCAGCATGGGGTAAGCCGGGCCCCATCCAGCCATCAGCACCAAGCAGGAAAGCACTGACCTTTTTATACAGATTGGTGCTTTCCTTGAAATGAACAGTGAGTTTATCAGAAACTATACATTATTAGAAATAAGCTGTGACAGACCAAGAAGGGTGGCACAGGGGCAGGGGAACACACCCATGATTTTCTTAGGAGACTGAATAGCATCTCCCAGGGGAGACCCAAGAGTTGACCTTCCCAATCACAATAGAGACCCCCTCTAGAGGCAGGTGAAGGTTACCAGAAGTTGGACGACCCACCCCTGGACCTTGAGCTGTTAAAAAAACAGAGGTGGATCCAGAAGGAGAAGACAGAAGGCAAACATCAAAGTCTGCTGAGACCAATTCCACCTCATTCTTCTTCAGTATTTGTGTCATATTTTTCTCTCACATAGCCTTTTAATTTTTTCTTTTTTTAAAATTGTATTTCAACTAATTCATTATTTTTGTCTTTTGTTTTTGTTCTTTTTATTTATAATTTTATATTATTTTATTTTATTTTTTATTTCAACTCTCACATTGTACCCTACTTTTGTCCCACTCCAATTTACCTTCTTCCTTCCCTATCTTATTTTCTTTTTAAATTTTATGTTCCCCATTTCTATGCCTTGTTCTTATTCTTTACTCTTACTATTTCCCCTCCCTCTATCCTCTCAAAGTGATTTTTCTTTCCTTTAATCAGCTCATATTCTTTTTCCCATTCTTATAATATTCTCATTTTCTTTCCACCTTTATAAATCATTGCTTTTTTGGCATGAATATAGTTGTTTTTCTTCAGTTTTATTCCTATTTGTTCACTATTTTCTTAATTTTAAATCTCATAGGTTACTCTCCCCCTGTCTTACTCCACTTTGCCTTCCTCCTGCCCTTGCTTATTTGAGTTTGGAATTTTATTTCTTCCCTTTTTTAGCCTTGATTCTATTCCTTACTCATTATTTCTACTTCCTCTATCCTCTCAAAATCATTTTTCTTTACTGTAGACATCTCATATTCCTCTTTTTCTTTTTTATAATATTTTTATTCTCTTTTCACCTTTATTAATCTTTGCTCATCTGTTGATGTAATTGACTCTGTTTTGATTTTTCTTCAATTTTGTTCCTATTGGTTTACTATTTATTTCATTTTATTTCAAACTTCATATTATGTTCTTCCCTTTTCTTACCCCATTTTCCATGCCTTGTCCCTTTTTCACTTACATTTTAAATTTTATTTTCTCCCTTTCTTTGTCTTGTTTCTATTCCCTACTCTTATTATTTCTCCTCTCTCCCCTCTCAAAATCATTTTTCTTCCCTTTAGTAATTTCATATTTTCTATCTTATAATATTCTTAATCTCTTTTCACTTTTATAAATCTTTGCTCATTTGCTATTGATATTAATGATGTGGTAGGAGGGCATCTTTACTATCGTGAGTGTGATTTTCTCGGTAGTTTTGCTTTGTTCTGACAGCACCTGTACAATAGCATGCAAGATGTGGTGTGAGTTGTGATTCTCAGTCAGCCAGAGAGTGGTGGGAGGGGAGAACCCACCAATGAATGAGTCATCCATAATCACACCCCAAGTACAACAAGAGAGCCCACATAAACTGAATAAAGGGCACCCCTAGAGCATCCAGTTCAGGAGACCAAAGAGCCTGAACCACTGAGTCCCACAGAACTCCTACCACAGAAGGCCACACCACAAAGGTAGAGAGTCAAAGTAGAGTAATCTGAGACACAGAAACAGAGTCACCTAAAATGGGGAGACAAAGAAACTAACCCCTAGTTGAAAGAAAAGGAGAAATCCCCAGGAAAAGAGATACATTCAATTGAGGCAAACAATCTATGAGGTATAGAATTCAAAATAATGGTTATCAAGATGCTCAAGGAACTCAGTGAGAGCTATAAGGAATTTTTTAAGAGCTACAAGGAACCTAGTGGAAACTACATCACCACCAAAAAGGACCTAGAAGCTATGAGTAAGAAACAGGAGGAAATGAAGAATACAATATCTGATGAAGAATGCACTAGAAGGAAAAATTAAAAGCAAGCTAAATGAAGGAGAGGACTTAATCAGCAAGCTGGAGGACAGAGTAGAAAAAAACACCCAGTCAGCAACAAAATGAAAAAAGACTAAAAAAGAAGAAGGATACTTTAAGGGAGTTTCAGAACAACATGAAATGTAACAGCATTCATGTCATAGGAATATCAGAAGGAGAAGGAAAGGATCAAGGCATAGAAAATCTGTTTGAAAAAGTAGTGACAGAAAACTTCCTTAATTTGGTGAGGGAACATGTCAAGTAAGTTCAGGAAGGATAGTGGGTCCCAATCAAGATGAACAGAAAAGGCACACTCCAAGACACATCATAGTTAAAATGGTAAAAGTTAAACACATAGAGAGAATCTTAAAGGTAGCAAGGGATAAACAACTAGTAACATAAAGGGGAGCTCCAAAAAGGTCATCAGCTGATTTTTCAACAGAAACACTACAAACCAGAAGGAATTGGCACAAAATATTCCAAGTAATGATAAGGAAGGACCTGCAAAAGAGACTACACTATCAAGCAAGGCTCTCGTTTAAAATGGAAGGTGAAATAAGGAGCTTCCCAGACCAAAATAAAAAGCTAAAAGAGTACATCTGTACCAAATTATCATTGCAAGAAATACTAAAGGGACTACTTTAAGAGGGAAAAGAAGTAGAGAAAGAGAGACAGTGAGAGAGAGAAAGAGAGCAGAACAAAGACACAAAGGGAAAAGTGGCCATGCACAACTACCTATCAATAACCTTAAATGTAAATGGATTAAATTCTCCATTCAAAAAGCATACAGTAGCTGATTGGATAATAAACCGTGACTGCATATTTGCTGTCTATAAGAGATGCAACTCAGAACAAAGTATTTACACAGGCTGAAAGTGAAGGGATGGAAAACATATTCCAAGCAAATGGACACTAAAAAACCTGGGTTAGCAATACTTATATCAGACAAAGTAGACTTCAAAACAAAGGACATAATAAGAGACAAAGAAGGTACTACATAATACTTAAGGGAATTGTCAAACAAGAGGATATAACCTTTGTAAAATATATGCAACCAACATAGGAGCACCTAAATACAAAAGGAAAATTATGTAGGACTTTAAGGAGATAGACAGCAATACAGACACTGTGGGAGATTTTAACACCCTACTGTTAACAATAGATAGATCTTCCAAACCAAGAATCAACAAGGGTATTGCAACATTGTCAACACTCCAAATCAAATGGACTTAATTGATATTAACAGAACATTTCAAACCAAAGAAGCAAAGTATAAGTTCTTTTCAAATGCCCATAAATCATTTTCAAAGATAGATCATGTGGTAGGACACAAAACAAGCCTCAAAAAATTAAAGAAAATTGAGATAATATCAAGCATCTTCTCAGATCACAATGGCTTGAAATTAGACACCAAACTCAAGGAAAAAACTCCAAAATGTTCAAATACATGGGGACTAAATAACATGTTATTAGCAATGAGATCAAGGAAGAAATCAAAATGTATCTGGAAATAAATGAAAATGAGCACACCACAATCCAAAACCTGTGGGACACAGTGAAGGCAGTCCTGAGAAGGAAGTTCATAGCAATAAGGTCTACCTAAAGAAGAAAGAAAAATTTCAATTAAACAACCTAACCCTACATCTACAAGAACTACAGGAACAACAACAAGCAAAGCTCAGAGTGATAGAAGGAGGGAAATAATCAAGATCAGAGCAGAATTAAATGACATAGAGACTAGAAAATAATCCAAAGAATCAGTGAATCCAGGAGCTAGTTCTTTGAAAAGATAAACAAATTTGACAAACTTTAACCATACTCTTCAAGAAAAAAAAGAGAGAGTGGACCCAAATAAATGAAATCAGAAATGAAAGAGGAGAAGTAACAACTGATACCACAGAAATGCAAAGGATTATAAGAAAGTACTATGAACAACTATTTGCCAAGAAGCTGGACAACATAGGTGAAATTGAGAAATTTCTGGAAATACACAATCTCCCAAAACTGAATCAAGAAGCAGAAAGCCAAACAGTTGGATAATGACTAGTGAAATTGAAGCAGTAATCGAAAACTCCCAGCACACAAGAGTCCATGATTGGATGGCTTCACAGGTGAATTTTACCAAACATTCAAAAAAGAACTAACACCTATCCTTCTGAAATTATTCCAAAAAAATCAAGAAGTGGAAAGACTCCCAAACTCTTTTTATGAGGCCAGTATCATCTTAATTCCCAAACCTGGTAAAGACAAAACAACGAAAGAGAATTACAGGTCATTATCCCTGATTAACATAGATGCTAAAGTCCTCAACAAAATAATGACAATCTGGATCCAGTAATACATTAAATAAATCATATACCATGATCAGGTAGGATTTATCCCAGAGATGAAAGGAAGTTATAACATTCACAAATCAATAAATGTAATACATTACATAAACAAAATGAAAGACAAAACACTATATTATTGAATCAATAGATGCTGAAAATCCATTTGATAAAATCCAGAACCCATTTATGATAAAATAAAAAACCACTCAGCAAAGTGGGAATAGAAGGAGCACACCTCAGCATATAAAGCCCATATTTGAGAAACCTACTGCCAAGACATGCTCAATGGACAAAAACTAAAAGTGTTTCCCTTATACCCAGGAAGAAGACAAGGATGCCTACTTTCACCACTCTTATTCAACATAGTACTGGAAGTTCTAGCCACAGCAATTAGACAATAAAAATAAATAAAATGCATGGAAACTGGAAAAGAGGAAATAAAACTGTCATTATTTGCAGATGTCACAATAGTGTATATAGAAAACAGAATAGTCTCCACCAAAAAACTAATCAACCTAATAAGTGATATAGCAAAGTAGTGGGATACAAAGTCAATATTCAGAAATCAATGGCATTCTTGTATAACAATGATGAATTATCAAAAAGAGACACTAAGAAAAAAATTACATTTACTACAGCAACAAGAAAAATTAAGTTCCCAGGAATAAAATTAACCAAGGATATAAAAGATCTGTACTCAAAAAACTATAGAACACTGAAGGAATTGAAGAAGATGCAAATAAATGGATGCATATACCATGTTCATGGACTGGAAGAATTAACATCATTAAAATGTCCATACTACCCAAAGCAATTTATAGATTCAATGCAATTCCTATTAAAATACCAATGGCATATTTCACAGATCTAGAACAAATATTCTAAAAATTTATATGGAACCAGAAATGACCCCAAAGAGCCTCAGCAATCCTGAAGAAGAATGAAGTTGGAGGGATCACAATACCTGATATTAAATGTACTACAAGGCCACTGTAATCAAGATAGTCTGGTACTGGCATAAGAACAGATATATAGACCAATGGAACAGAATAAAGAGCCCAGAGTGAAACCCATATCCCTATGTTCAATTAGTATTTGACAAAGGGGGCATGAGCATACAATGGAGTAAACACAGTCTCTTCAAAAATGGTGTTGGTAGAACAAGACTGGTACATGCAAAAAAATGAAACTAGATCATCAACTTACACCATGCACCAGAATAAACTCAAAATGGATAAAGGACTTAAATATAAGTAGTGATACCACAAAAAATGGTAGAAAACAAAGGAAGCAAAATTTCAGACATCCCATGTTGCAATATATTTGCTGATATATCTCCCAGGGCAAGGGACATAAAGTAAAAAATAAACAAATGGGACTATCATCAAAATGAAACAGGAACTTATTGCTTGGGAGAACATATTCTCCAATGATACACTGAACAAGGGTTTAACCTCCAGAATGTATAAAGAACTCATAAGACTCAACACCAGGAAGACCATCAAGTTAAAAACTTGGCAAAGGACCTGAATAGACACTTCTCCAAGTAGGACATAAAGAAGGCCCATAGAAACATTAAAAAAAGTTCAATATTACTAGCCATCAGAGAGATGCAAATTAAAACTACAGTGAGATATCACCTCACACCTGTTAGAATGGCCATCATTAATAAATCAGCAAACAACAAGTGCTGTCAAGGATGTGGACAAAAGGGAAACCTAGTGCACAGTTGGTGGGAATGCAGTCTTGCGCAGTCACCGTGGAAAACAGTATGGAATTTCCTCAAAAAATTAAAAATTGAAATGCCTTATGACCCAGTAATTCCACTGCTAGGGAATATACCCTTAGCATCCTGAAACACCAGTCCTAAAGAACCTATGCACCCCCTGTTCATAGCAGCAAATTTACAATAGCCAAGTGTTGGAAACAGCCCAAGTGCCCGTCAGTAGATGAGTGTATTAAAAACTCTGGTACATTTACAGAATGGAATACTGCACAGCAGAAAGAAAGAAGAAACTCCTACCTTTTGTGACAGCATGGATGCAACTGGAGATTATTATTCTAAGTGAAATAATCCTGTTGGCAAAAGACAAATACCATATGATCTCAATTATAAATGGAATCTAATGAACAAAATGAACTAATGAGAAAAATACAACCAGAGACATGGAAACATGGAACAGACTGATAGCTGTAGGAAGGGGGAAATGGTGGAAGAAAGAGGAAGGGGTAACATGTATGAATGACTCATTGACATGGACAATGGAGAGGGCATTGGCTTTGGGTGAGAGGGGTAGGCTGGGTGGAGGGGTGCAAAAGGGAAAAAGTTGAGACAACTGTAGTAGAATAAATAATAAAAAACTACGAGATCTGATAACTGAATTCAGTAAAGTAACAGGGTACAAAACAAACATCAGAAATTAGTTTTTATATGCGAATAATGAACTATCAGAAAGGAAAACAATCCCAGTCACAATTGCTTCAAAAAGAATAAAATACCTAGGAATAAACTTAACCAAAAATGTAGAAGTCCTACACTCAGAAAATTGTAAGGCACTGAACAAAGAAATTGAAAGAGATACAAATAAGTAGAAGCATATACTGTATTCATGGATAGAAGAATTAACATCATTAAAATATTATACTACCCAAAGCAATCTATAGATTCAATGCAATTACTATCAAGATACCAATGGTGTATTTTACAGAACTAAAGCAAATATTCCAAAGTTTTATATGGAACCACATGAGGCCCCAGATATCAACAGTGGTTCCCCTTTTTAGCGCATAAGTAAGTGGAGTCCATTATGAATGGTTGGACGGGGTAGGGAGGAGGAATGCCAAAGATGACACAGACCAGTTGAGTTAATTTTGCTTCCAAATTATGGTTAATGGGATCCAAGTCATAAAAGGTGTGCTTCAGGGCAGCAGCCAATTTTAACATTGTCCTTGCCACGCCCCCTCTTCAGTGGTTTCACTGTTCTCAGTTTTAGTCACCCATGATTAACTGCAATCTGAAAACTTGAAATGGGAAATTCCAGAAACAATTCATAAGTTCTAAATTGCACAGCATTCTAAGTAGTGTGATGAGATCTCTTGCAGTCCTGCTCCCTCCCACCAGAGAGGTGAATCAGCCTGTGTCCAGTGTATCCATACTGCATACGCCACCTGCCCGTTGGTTATTCAGGAGCCTTCTCTGTCAGGCTGGTTATTAGAGAGATAGATCACATTCCCATCTGTTATCACAGTATATCTTTATACATTTTATTTTATTATAGTATCATTGTTAATGTCTTGCTGTATTTAATTTATAAACTAAACATTATCAGAGGTGTATATGTTTAGGAAAATGACAGTATCTATACTTGAAATGAGGAGATAATCCTGGTTCAATATTATCTGCAGTTTCAGGCATCCACTGGGGGTCTTAGAACATATTCCCTGCGGATAAGGGAGAACTACTGTATTTACTTCTAGGATTTGCATTGTCCTCGACCTATACATTTTCCCCAAAACCTAAAAATAAAACCTATGAGTTTTGTAATGCTAAGTCTTCCACCTAATCTTTAAATTTAGTCAGCGAAAATTATACTTTAGTAACAAGTAAAACCTTTCCTCAAATTGCTGTACTGATTCAGCAAAGATATAACTTTGTTGTAAAGGAAGAAGCAACACTTTAATGTTTTTAGCCGTGATATTCACAGACAATGTTCAAAATTAGTGCTTGAATGATGAGTCCTTCCTGGTCATCTTAGCAAACACTCTAATGTCAACAGATTATTAATTTCATAGGCAAAGAATTGTATTTGTAAAACCCTCTAACTTCTTTATTTGAGAAGTATGGCTTTTTAAAAATTATTAAATTTTAATTTTAAATAAAAGCTCTTCTTTCCTTGATCCTGAAATTATTGTCACCATCCACATTCTCTAGAGGATCAATACTTGAAAATGATTCAGGCAAAAAAAAATGGATGAAAATATTGCAATGTATAAAGTCCTATTGCTCGTTTTTTTGTTAATTAAAAATTTAAATTAATTTATCTGACGAGAAAACTTTTTCTGTTTTAATCTTTGTTGTCAGCAGTTTTCTGAAAGCACATTAGCTGAGTTTAGTCCTTATTAAGTGTAGACATTTGGGCGAAGGGCTCATTAACGTGTTTGCTGCAATATGGAGGTTGGTTCCCAGGGAAGGGGGTGTGGCCACCGCCCTATAGGAGCCCAGTTCTTGTTAGTTCCCATTGCCTCTGCACAGAGACGGGTTCTCTCTTTTAAAGACCAGTTCACAGGCATATGTATGAGATTGGGGCATGAAACCAGAACATACATTTACAAATTAACTCTCCCGTATGTGCACTCACATTCTAGGGTTATTGCAAGCAGAACATTCTCTTCATTTTTGCAAACTTCATTAAAACTCTATATTCCTCTAAAGAACTTATCAAATTTATGAGTAAACAGTTCATCGCTAAATGTTTTATTCCTCTGATAAAATGCAAGTTCTGCAGGGAAAGAGCTCCTGTCTGTTTTGCTCTATCTTCAGCAAACATATAAACACACCCAAGTATATATACATAAATGCACTCACAGGTATGATATTGACTTATACTGGAATTTTTAACAGCAGTAAGACCATTGATGTATAAAGCCCAGTTGCTTCTTAACCAAAGAAAGGGCCGTAGAAAAGTGGGGTTTGAGGTCCACGTGTTTAAAGCACAACAGATTCCCAATTCTCCCCTTAGCATCTGGGAGATTACACAGGGATTGGAATCCTTCTCCTCCTACATCCTGGATGCCTAGGTGATTGTCCTGTGGTCAAGATCCCAGAGTCTTGGGAAACTGTTTTCTTGTTCTATGTTTAGGTATTCTGCTAGAGTCCAGACTGATGACTGACAACCAACTGCCCAAATGGGATGAATGCTTTCTGCATCTGTTTCCTACTCAGGTCCCGACAGAGGTGGTGAGTCATCTCCTTGGAGCAAAAGGTCAAGGTCTGAGCAGAGAAAGTTGAAAAACTGTTTGCCTGTGCAAAGTGTTGCCTTTGCTTAAATAACCAGAGAACAAACCATTTATGCACTGCTCCCAATCATAGAATTGCATTTTTTAAAAAAGACTTGAAAGCCATTAAGAGATCTCTGTCATAGTTTTCTCCCATGAAGCCTGCCCATCCTAATCTCTCCCTTCTTGCTGCATGCTCACGGTCCAGGCTAGTCTCTGCTGCCCTCCAACAACGAGACACCTTGAGCTCATTTTGTTTCTGTGTTTTGTCTCTTTCTCTGGCATTCCCTTTCTTTCACCAAATTACGCCTATCATTTACTTTTTTAGCCATCTTATCTTTCATTTATCTCCCTTCCAATGAACTCCTTTAATACTTTCCATCACACAATTTCACAAAAAAAAAAAATCCAAAACCATATTCTAATAAGTATCACTTCTACTGAATAATGTCTGTTAATTTCATATCCTCAACATAATTTATAAGACAAAAATATAAACATCCGGAGAACAAAATCAATGTCTCATACATTTTCTCTAGCCTCCATCTACACTCAGATAGAATAAGGTGGATATTAATGGTCCATAAACATCTACAGATAATGGGTTTATAGCTACTAGATTTAGATGTAATCCCCAACTCCCCCTGGAACAAGGGGAGCCACAGTTCAGAGAAAAATGAGACTCTTCACTGATCACTAATTTAAAGAAACACTCCATACCTTCATGAGATCAAATTGAAATGTCTAATCCGTCTACTCAGTCACATCTGAAAAATTAAAAAGTACTTACTTTTGCATTTTTCTCTGGTCTTTTTCCATTTTATAAAGGAATAACTATATATCATATATGTATGAGTCCTTTATGAGGATTTAAAAATCTCTCTGTTTCTAATGTGTAGCTGAGGTTAAAAAATGTTTTCTTAGAAAAACACTCTTGAGCAACTAGAAAACTTCTGGAAAGGAATCTTGCCCTGTATAGGTACCTGGACATAGTAGTGGCTGGTGTAAAGATATAAAAGTTAATATACACAGTTTTTGACATTAAGGAATTCACAGCCTCAGGAGAAAAGTATTATGGTTAATTAGAGCTCATAACAAAACACCCCAAAATATAGTGGCTTAAAACAGCAACCATTTTCTTATTTCTTGCAATTTTCTTTATCACAAATTCAGGTAGGTCTCAGATGGGAAAGTCTCTGTTCTGTGTAATGTTGACAGAGACCTCTCAGTGGTATTCAGCTGGTGGATGGGCTGGAGTGTCCACATATCTGGAATTTTGGAAGGGATGGCTGGAAGGCGCAGCTCAGCTCAGGATGTCAACACGAGAGCCTAGGTGTTCTCTCCAGCATGGTGGCCACAAGATAAGATGGTTTACATAGCATTTGCATTCTCAGAACAAGTGGTCAAGAGATAAGAAGCTACCAGGCTCCTAAGTTCCAAATCCAAAATCTGGCACATGATTATGGATCACTTCCAACACATTCTGTGGCTCAAGCAGTCACTGAGCCCACCCGGTTTCAAAAAAAAAGGGAATACAAACCTTACCAGCACCTCAGTAGGAAGAGTGTCAAGAAATGTGTGGCCATTTTCGATGTACCACAGAAGGTCATAAACATAAACTTAACTATGATGCTAGGTAGAAAACAACTATTTTCAAATAAATACTGGGAAAGTTTTATTGTACAAAAGAAGAGATTATTGCCATGTGGGAGAGTCAAAAATGTTCTCCCAAATGCATTGGTATCTGGATTTAGCCTTGGATGATGGATAGAAAATACTTTGAGATGCGAGTTGAGGAGAAGACAGAAGGGACAGTAGAAGAAAAGTCCAGGTATTGGGTGTCCCAAAGCACATTTAAGAAAGAGGAGGTGACCCCCTCTTCCCGATGATGAGGTTGTACGAACAGAAGTGATTGGAAACAAGGTTCTAGAGTTTAGGTAGGCCTGGGTTCCAAAGGCCTTTGAATACATTGCTAAGGAATTTGGGCTTTATTCTCTAGGCAATAAGAAGTCATATATATATATATATTTTGACCAGTTGCTCAGAGCATGGAGGAAAAGAGTGAGTTCCTCAAATGGGTTCTTCAGAATTTGAAGAAATTATGCAAGAACCATGTATTTATAAAATTAGAACTCCATTTCTCCACATGACAAAATGAGGCTTTAAAAATTAGTAATAGTAAAAATAAAAACAACAATAATAATAGGCACTTATTGCGTGTTCACTGTTGTTCAGTCTCTGTGCTAAGACTTTACATGTAGTGGCTGGTTGATCCTTCCCAAAGCCCTGTACTAGTAGGGATGTAAATACACTATTATAATAGTGTCCAAGGTGGATCTCTCATTTTTAGCTTTTTCACACATTTGGAAACTACGGCACAGCACCATGAAATAACTTGCCATGGTCAGAGTTATGGTGAGCCCACACACCTACATGACTTGTCTAAGGTCATACAGTTGGTCAGGGAAAATATTAGGATGAGAAGTCAAATCTCCCAATTCTAATTCCACTTCTTTCCCTGCCACCCGTAAATACTGAAGAACAAAGGTATTGTTCCTCAATTTCTAGTTCTATTTCTTTATTCTATTTTTTACATTCAGACATTTAGGTCCTTCACTTTCAAATTCTTTCCTGTGTCCTTGTTAAAATGCCTAAAGAAGAAGATGTGATCTTTGTTGCCATTTCTCTTCTTCTCCAACCCATGCTCTCCAATCCCCTTAATAACCTCCCCAGATTTTCATTCCAAGGAGTGAATTCTAGTTATCATCAAAGAAAAAGCTTGAGACTCTTGAGATTTTTTTCTAAATAACACTTGAATCAATAAGAAACACACACAGAGACATGCACAATAAATTCTGTTTTTTTCCCCTGAAAATATAAAATGTGGGAACCTTGTAGGATAAGGCCCCTTGCAGGCATCCTTGTAGATGCTTCTCTAAATGTGACATCTGCACTGATGGGACTGACCGACAGAAGCGTGGAGGACCCCAAAAGGGGTCAAAGGAATAGCTGTAGGTGAAGCCCAAGTGCTTGGTGGACCACAAAAACCCCTAGAAATAATGTGCTGACACAACTTGTCTATTAAGCTAAATCAATACAAAACTTATGTCTGTGAGAGCCTAGGTCATGGACTCTAGGTCAATAACCAAATAGAAAAAGATGGGGAGAAATGCACAAGGAAAATGAAAGAAAATAACGCTTCCATAGCCAGAAACTTGATCTTGGGACAGAGCACAAAAATTGGACTTCCCTGATCTTCCCAATCCTTCCTGGGAAGAGTAGGGTTGGTAAGAAGAATGAGATTCCATAAACAATATCTAGATGTCTTATTTATTTAATATATTATGTCCATTTCCTTTCTATAAGCAGGGATATGGTGGGGGAGGGAGGATAAATGAAATAAAGTCTGTTTAAAGGCCAGTAGAACTGGGCTCAACTCCCAATTGTAGCATTCACTGGTTGTGTAAACTCAGCTGTGTGACCCTAAGCATGCAAATGAATGTCTCTTTGTCACATCATTAACATCAGGATAACAGTAGCATAGCCTCATACAAATGTTACATGTATTAAATAAGTTAATATCTAAGAAATTCTTCTAATAGTACCTGGGATATAGTGATCACCATATAAATTTTATCTATGATTTTTAAATCCCTAAGACTGTCTTCCAACCCTGTTGCCCTTCTGGCACCGTCCCCCTCCAGTCCCCACACTGCTCACTCTTCTCTGGGTGTGACACAGTCCTAGCCCAAGGTATTTATACAGTAGGTCCTCAAATAACATTGTTTTGTTGGATATCATTTATTATCAGGTTGATGAGAAACACAAAATGATTCCTGGCCAGAGTCACAGTCTGTGTGCGTTTGCAGGTTCTCCCCATGTCTGCGTGGGTTTTCTCAGGAGACTCTGGTTTCCTCCCAGCCCCAAAGATGTACATGTGAGGTGAGTTGGCCTCTTCATGTTGTCCCAGTCTGAGCGAGTGGGGGTGTGTGCATGGCCCTGCAGTGGAAGGATGTCCTGTCTGGGCTGGAGGTCCCTCCTAGCACCCTGAGTGGCTGGGACAGGCTCTGGTTTCTCATGACTCTGAACTTATCCCTGCAACGTGGAATAAGCAGGTTGGAAAATAATGATCTTAATCATTGTTATCTTTCTTAAATCCATGTACAACTCACTCATAATTATTTTAATGTTTAATATCAGAAGTGTTTGGGGTCTTTCTTTAGAAGTTTTATGATGTTTTCATGAACTGAAATATGCCGTAGGAACTTAACTTTTGTTTATATCAATTGGCCTATGGTAAAATTGATTTTTTATACATCCTTTCATTTAAAGTCACAGTTTCTATAAAAACTTATTGACAACATTAAGACTTACTGTACTTCTACGGGTCCTGTCAGGTTGCATTTCTTCCCCAGGAAACTTCATGGCTGCCCAACTCATTCAGTCAGTCATCATATCAAATTGATATGATGAATATAGGTTTCTAAAAGATGAAACTTACTAATCAACTTGCTTTTGTTATGTACTTTAATTTCGGCATGACATTATTATTGCCCTACAGAATACAAAAGAAATATAAGGCACAATTGATATCCAAGGAATATGTAATCCTTGGGTAAACAAAACCTAAAATAATTAATTAGCAGAAAAAGCAACCCTATAGCATGACTTCATTTGTTGATGCAGTGTTTCCAAAACTTACTCAGTCATGAGATTTATCTGTTTTGTTTTTTTTTAATAAAAATACACATTTCCAGGTCCAGTCATGGAAGATTCCAATTCAACCACATTAAGGTATATCCTTCGGATCTATATTTTTGATAAATGCCCAGTGAATCTTAGGAACAAGGACTTGGAAATGCTTTTCTAAAATAATAAAATATTGCTTCATTTAGTGCAACAGTCCCAATAAGACTTAACATGTCATTCTTGTCCTCACCTCAGCCACACTGCCAAGCTTTTCTAACGAGTGCGGTTGTCTGCAGTCTGACCATCTCCTCTGTCTCAAACTCCAGCTCTCTGGCTTTGTCCTCCCCGTCCTACACCCAGGATTCCTCCTCCTTGTGCTTTCATCTCAGAAAAGTCTTTTCTCGTCGTTGTGAGCTTCTCAGAAGCATCTGCTGAAGCAATTCTCTACTCTTGTTTTTCCTCTGATCCCACACTGCCCTGATTTCCCAAGCTCTCCTCTCTTTTTATGATTCCTGAAGCTTCTGTGTTTTTTTCCTAAACTCTTTTCAAAGATATCAGCTTACCTAGTTTTGATATCACTTCTTCACAAACGTGTGTAACATGCTGCACTCTAATTCTTGCACACCCAGGATTCCACAGTATTGTTAAAGATTTTGTTTTTTTTCCCAACTTGATTGTGCATTTAGGGAAAGACCATCTATATTGAATTAAACAAATCATTAGCTTTGCCAATAGAAGTGCAAACAAGATGGACATTAGCGTGTCTGTTGCTCTGCTGCTGTAGACATATCGCTATAGTTAGGTCCATAGTCCTGAAATATGCACATACCGTGCTTAATAAAGCATGGACATATTAACTGTATCTTATTGTACGAACCATGCTAATACACATATTCGATGTTAATATTAAAAAACTGAAATTCTTGAATAATTCTTGCTGAACATTTAATTCTACAGATTTTAGTTTTTCCACATAATTCAAGGCTACTTATTAGTGATGTAACCTATTAAGTTATTAAGTGTTGTTAAAATTTGCTCTTCAAAAACTTGAATTACTATGTGACCAGAATTTATGAGATCACCCGCTGAGCCTTCTGCTTCAAACATGCGACCACCAACTGCTGCCTGGCTCGATGCTTGGCTCCTCTGTTCATGGCAAGGACACAAAGTGTGGGAGAGCACTTTGTCACCAGCAAATCACCAGTGAAATCTTGAGCAGATGTAGATTTCAATTGTAACTGTAATTAATGCAATAAAAAAATCACAGACTTACTGTTTGATTTTAGCTTTGTCATGTTGCTTCTAGACAACTGCTATGTTGCTACCATTTCTTTTATTTTAATTGGTTTCCTCCATGTCTATTAATCACTGGCAAGTAGAGTAAGTGGGTCATGGCCAAATACATTTGGGATCTTGTGCCCGAGGGGCCAGTGAGGAGGAGACTTAGTGTCAGAGAGCAGTGTCTGCAACTTGCAGGACTGGTTCCGTGCTCACATTTCTCAGTCCCTGGACAGTTTTAATAACTCTCCACAAATAGTAAAATATGTAGCACTGCCGTCTCCGGGAGGAGCACTGGGATTTGTGGTGAAGAGTGGAGTTTACAACTCTTTTCTGAATCACACCACAGAAGGTGCTTATAGTTTCATGGAGCGCTTCTCTCTGTGGAAAACAACCCTTGGGAAAATAAAAACATTGTGGTTTCTTGTTCAGTGTTTGTTTGGCTTGTTTTCTTTTTTAAAACTTCTTTTATCTTTCAAGATAAATGATAAAAAAGAATTTTAAAATAAAACATTTGTGAGCCTTCCTAGCACTGCCTCTCTGTGTCTGCTTGAAGCAATTCCTCTCGTGAACTGAAGGGCTCTGACACCACGCAGGAGTGACCTGCTCTTAGCCTCAGCGCTCAAAGAAACTTCTGGTGAACGCCTCCCTTCCCGAAAAGAACTTCCAAAATGAGTTAAAGCTAAAATATGAATGTTGAGGGGAGAGAGGCAATCTGTGACTACCGAGGAATATGGGTGAAGCTATTTTTAAAAATGCATTTATGCATTAACTATTTCTTACGCTCACTCTTGTCAAAATAGAAAGCCTTCATTGGGAGTTGGGAAATATCTCTTCCTGCTTGAATGCTCTATAGTCTGTGACTAAATGATTCTTCTTAGTTTAACATCTCTCTATTTGCCTGCTTGAAAGCAGAAGGGTCCTAAAGTTTAATCAATTCCACCCCCCAGCTGGGTGATACTGGATAAGTAAGAGAACTAGCATGTATTGAACACCTGCTACATTATCTGATACGTTAGCTTATTTATCTCATTTTATTCTCACTATAATACTATGTGGGAGGGACCTGCATTCCACATTTTATAAATGAAAAAATTGTAAAATCTAAAAAGCTTAAATAAATTGTCCAAAGTCCCAAATTACTTAGTGTTTGAGTCCAGATTCAAAGAAAGTTCTATGTAAATAACAAATCCACGATTTTCTAACTTTTCCATCTACTTGTAAAGAGTGGGATACCTATGTTTGCTAATTTACATGGTCTTTTTAAGAATAAAGGGAAATTATGTATGCAAAAATATTTTGATAGGTTAAGAGAATTTTGGAAACGTAGACTTGTTAATCATTCGCAGTAAATTTCCTCTGTCTCTTCTATTCCTTTCTGTTTTCCTCCCTTCCTTCTTTGCTGCACATGCATACTAATAACTTAGAAAGCAAGACATACTTATAACAATATAATGTCGTCAAAATACTTCCTTCTTGGAGTCTTACATAACCTATATCAGTTTTGTATTTTTCCACATTAGTCATCCATGTTTTCCCACATGACATCCAATAAAGCAAAAGAGTCACGGCTACAGTTATCAGAGATCACCATTTGAAAATCCAGCCAAAACAATGAGTTTGCTTTAAGTCAATTACTTTGTTTCTCTGAATTAGTGCTGTCAGCCTTTTCGAATACTACTGGAGCCCATGATATACGTACAAAAAGGTTAATATTTATCTAATTGATTTGATCAATAAATAGCTATGGTGACCAATGCAACACTATTGTTCTGTCTGTGTTATTACCGGCACATTGGTGGTGTCCAGAGAGCTTTGGGTCTGGATCACAGTAGCACTGCTGTGATCTGCACGTGGCAGAGAACAAGAGATACAGTTTCTATCACCTTAGAGAATGATCAAGGGAGTTACGGGGAATCATAAAACTTCAAAGTTCTCAAGAAGTAGAAGATGTAGTGAAAATATATCTGCACTGGAGTCAAACAAGCATGGATTGGAAGTCCAACTCTACCTCTTCCAGCTACTTGACTTTGGGAAATGACTTCATTTTAAATGAAATACTGTACTAAAGCACTTAATATAGCAACAATTATTGCTGTTGTTATGGTTTTTGTTTGTTTTTGAATTCCTAAAGGTCTCAATAGTGTATTGAAAACGATAGCTTTCATAAATGTTTTTTGGCTGAGTTTTATTTCATCAATCAAACTGGTGCACACATCCTCCAGTCACATGAATATTTGGTATTACTGAACCCAGGAAATCACTCAGTCTTCACTTTTTGCGGGGGTGGGGGGGAAGGAGGTGAAAGACAGAGAATGCATCTCTAACTGTTTCTGAATATTCTCAATGTATTTCAACTAAGTTTCAAAGCATCCTCACCATAGTTACCTAAATTGCCCATATTTGTCTCAGCAAAATTTTCTGTATCTTGATAGTCAGTGTAAATATTTCATAAAGCTGCCCAAACCATATGTGGTGAAAATCAAAAGAGGAGATTGTTTGTTTTGAGAGCTTACTGGAAAAAAAGATATCTTTAAAGAGAGGGATAAACTTGAAAGACTATTTGTCATACACACAATATAAGCTCTGATACTAAGAAATTACAGAAAACTTCTTGTTAGTGTTTTCTTTGTAGTTATAATTGAGATTCAGCAATGTGCAAATAGCTTTCTATGCACAACTATAGAGTTAAATATTTTGGCAGAATTAGATTCCCTTAAGATAGTTTGTGAGACAAAGGAAACTAACCTTGGCATCTTCCAATATATTCTTTATTTCTCCTTAAAATGGGTTAAAACTATCTGATAATACCTAGCATTATACTGTGCTTCCCTGGCAGGTTAATAGGCACAAGGCAAATGTTTTTCTCTAGAGTGTTTCCTAGTTACACAACAGAACAGGTTTAATTTATTATATATGTTTCACTAAATCTACCATCCTCTTGATGACTAAGCATTTCTGTATTTCTTGTCTTTAGAACCACCCACTAGGAAAAATGATGTCATCTGTAGGTGCGGTAGTACCTGGTTGAAAAGAGGAGAGTGTAGCTTTGCCTCACCAGCTGCTCCACCACCAGCTCCCCTCATTATAAAACCGGCATTGACCCCCGACCTTACATAACGCCACACATAGCAGGTAGATGGGCAAGTCTGTACAGAGCTGTGGTCTCTGACGTAAGCTGGAGACACAAAGCCAGCCATCCAGATGCACATACTAATTTATGAATTAATGATAACTGATGAATCAGTATGATGGGAAAATGATCCAGCAATAGGAAGGATATGGAAGTGGGGGGTGGAGGGAGATATGTGAAAAAGGAGATCTCACTTGGAGCTCAAAATGTAAATCCGAAAAAAAAAATCCTTAAAAAAATGACATTTAGCTTGTTGAATTCCTCAGGTTTAAGAGATCAATGAAGCAAGGGTTAAATTTCACAACTTCTGAGTCCCGGAAAGATCAATAATGTAAGTTACTTAGATCCCTTCTGAAGTGTGTCCCTTTTCTTCTCTCTTCCATCCTCCCTTCATCTTTTTTGCTTGTGACATCTTGCTCCTCACTGAGAAAGGTAATGTGGTTTCTTTAAGAAAATACTTATAGTAATAAAAAATGACTTTAACAGCAAAAACTAATAATTGCTAAGGAGCCAATTAAATTCTGAAAGCGAGATGAAACTCTTCTTATTTCCCCTGGTGATTTTATGCTTTAAACTCGCTTCCGTGTTGGAGGAGGAAAAAAAAGAGAAAATATAATTTCAGAAGCTGACAGAACTCATTGTTCGAGAAATTTTAAATTCAAAAAAGTTAATAAAGCCCAACTATAAGATGAAGGGAATTTGCATTTCACAGATTAACAACATGTACAGCAAGAAAGGCGATCCGCCTTGCCCCAGGTGATAATTTAAGAAACCTTTGCATATTTTATTTAAAACTGGGCCCAGTTTGGCTGGGTAATAAAACAGACAGATAATGATTAGAAGGTCGCCCCTCCAGGGCACACAGCTTGGGCCCTGGCAAATACCAAACAATGAACCCACAAGCCTGGCTGGCTGAAGATTAGTCTAATTGCCTGCTGAGTTTTTTTTTCCTGAAGTTTTTCTCCTCCCTCCCCCCTATCCCACCTCCCAATCCTGTCCCTCCACCTCCCTCGTCCCTCCCTTTTCTCTCTCTCTTTTTCTGAACTGCTTACACCCGGGTGGGAGTTTGCCATTTGCATTTCTGTTCTTCCCCCTTCCAGGAAGAGCAAAGTCAGTCTATTGCTAAAAAGCTGGCTTTCTCTGTCCCTCCAACTCACTCTTCTTCCTTTCACTACCCCCAGAACTTTCTCTTTATCTTGGCCTACTTGTCATTTGTGGGAGGCAATTGTTCTGGTTCCAAATTATAATCTCTTTCTCAGCCAACTTTTCAGATGTTCAAGCTTCTATATTAAAAAAGAGTAGTGTCATTTCACATGTTCAATGAAGTTATATTAGATTGCTCCATATAGTTTCATAAAATAACACACGTTATAGACATAAACTCACAGGCTTCTGAATTCCTAGAATAAACAGATAGTGGAATATGTATATATAAATATCCATAGGTATTTAAGTAAAAGAACACATACATGCACTACATGCATGAACACATAGCATACACACATGTGCATAATAACATATATGCTACTATAGAAATATATCTGAGCACAACCCTGTAAAATAGTTGTGTTTATCTGTATTCATTCACAGGAAAACCCAGTGCAATTCACCCTCATGACCAAAAGATACTTTACATACGGTCACTTTTAAGTGAATAAATACTCATGTGAAAAACCAGGAGAATGATATAAACAGACCTGATCTTTACTCATTTATTTTTCCAGGCATAACATTTATATTTAATTAGTTATGATGATACTTAGAAAGGGAGTAAGAAGTCACCCATCCCATCTTCTAAAAAGATTATAAAGTTTTGGCAATAAGAAAGCCCCTCTCATTTCTCTAACAAAAACTTGGTCAGCAAACGCCAGGCGACCGGCAAGCCTGAGCAGGGGGTGGGGGCAGAAGGCTTGTGATCTGAGAAACAAGGTGGCTATGGTTTCGACTGTGGAAATGGCATATGTACATCATTGTATCCAAATAAATACATGTAGGGGTTCACACAGGTTTGGAAATAAAAGCTCTAGGATTACTAATTATATAGTTGTTTTTTAAAGTTCATAGTTAATAAGTGACTGAATTATGTTGGGTTTTGAGGAAGGATTGTTGGAATGCCTCCCTCACTGCCCCAACACCCGATGGATCAAAGTCAATAGATGATAATGATAGATTAGGTACGTAGATAGATAGACAGATTTATACCTTAAATATATATAATTATCCTTTTACTGAGTAAATTTATGTATAATGGGTGCACTAAGTAACCAATAATACATATACATATGAATACCTAATCATAAATATCAATACCACCATTTTATGGTATTTTTCATCTCCTGATACTTTTTACAGATTATGAAACTTATTAAAGGTGCCAGGAAGACTATATAACTCCCTAGTGACTTTCCAAAAAAGAAAAAAATGCTACAAAAAATTCCATTATATTCAGATATGAGTAAATAACAAAGTAAATGTATAAGGCATTTTGAGTCAAAGAAATCTTAGACAAACATTTGAAACATTTGGAAGAAATCTACCCAACCCTAATATGTGTTACTTAATATTGACTCTACATCAATAGTGAAATAAATTTTAAATAAAAAGATAATTAAGGAGAATGCAAGATGAGTAATAATTACAGATGAAATCATATTAATAGGATCACCACTGTCCCCCCAAAAATGCCTACTGTCAATTCCTGCTGACTGAGAAAAAAATAATTTTTAAGGAATAGCAATATTGGCAATTGGGATTTCAAGTGGAAAGAAGTAGCTACTATACAAAAACTGACATGTAATGTACAAATTGTTCACATGAAGAAAATTCTCTAGGTATATGCTGTGTAATCAAATAGCTAATATGAGCAGTCCAAGCAAAACAAGAACTTGAAACAATATCAGCAGAAGGGAAACAATTTTGAATACATAAAATTAATTAAAGCCTTTTCTCCATTTTATTGTCAATTCAAAACAATTTTTTGAACTTTTTCTTTTTTTTTGCTTTTCATTAGTCACAAGCTCCTGTCACCAAAATCAAAGCATGTAGAAGTTAGTGGAAAAGGAGCTCCAAGACCATTTGTCATTATGTCCTCAATTTATGAGTGAAGAAACTAATGCACAGAAACTAATATACAATTAATTGGAAAGCTCAAACCAGTTTTCTAATTCCCAGGCAATATTTTCCCATTATTTTGGTCAGTAAAGGGCAATGTATTGAAATTTAACATCACTGCTTCAAAGTAGTGTAGCCTGCATTTGATTTCAGGGACCCAGGTTAAGTCAATACTAATATACAGACCCAAAACCAAAAGAGGAGGGCTGAAATAATTACTCTGTGTATAAGTATAAATAGAATTTGAATCATTAATTCTCCATGCAGTAAATTAATTGAAGTCTGTAAATTATTCTTATTTGCCCTTCAAAGTTACCTAGCATATAATTAATACTAAACATACCTCTATTCAGTTAATGGAGACTAAGTTCTAATCTAGACTTCATTTGTGAATCACTTGCATGACTTTGGGCATGCTCCTTAATGCTCTAGTTTCCTGTAAAATTCAAATACAATAACACACCTATTAAAATGGTTAAAGTAAAATACAGCATACAGAACCCACTACTGACAGGATACTGAGTAACTGGATCTCTCATACGTTCCTGGTAGTAGTACAAAATGGTACAACCACTCTGGAAAACAGCCTGGTAGTTTCCTATATATGGAACATATATTCATTATATGATACAGCAATCACACTCCTGGGTGTTTACCATAGAAAAAGGAAAACACTTTATATAAATCCTGTACATGGAAATTTATAGCAGCACTGTTCACAGTTGTCCAAACTGGAAAGAATGACAATGTAAATAAGCAAGTAATCACATACATAATTACCGCATGAGATAAAAGTCATTAAAAAATGAACAGTCCCACTCCTGGCTGGTGCAGCTCAGTGGACTGAGTGCCTGCCTGCAAACCAAAGGGTCGCTGGTTCAATTCCTAGTCATGGCACATGCCTGGGTTGCAGGCCAGGTTCCCAGTAGGGGGTATGCAAGAGGCAACCACACATTGATGTTTCTCTCCCTCTCTTTCTCCTTTCCTTCTCTTCTCTCTAAAAATAAATACATAAAATCTTAAAAAAAAAATAAAATCCTTCTTTCAGAAAGGGAAAAAAATGAATAGTCGATAGAAGTAACCCCTATGAGAATTTAACATTGAAGGTACAGAGTGGTGTAAATAGGACTGGACAGGGGGACATAGATCTAAGGAAGCAGCATTTTCAGTCATCTTAAGATTTAGGTCTTTATCATAAAAAAGCAACGGAAAGTTCTTCAAATTTAGTAACTTTAAATATCAATCCAAATATAAACTTCCATTTAATATTTTCAAAAGATCATGTGTCTGTAATACAGATTGGAGATTAGAGACCAGTAAGAAGTTTGTGATGATGTGATAGGCTAAGGTGGTGGTAGCTTGAAGAGTGTCTGGTGTGATGCACAGATACCAGATCTACTCTGGGTTAAGAATGGACACGCCTTGATGATAGATCCAATATATGAAAGAAAGAGATACATCATGGCCCTGGCTGGTGTAGCTCAGTGGATTGATCTCAGGCCTGGGAACCAAAGGGTCATGGGTTTGATCCCCAGTCAGGGCACATGCCTGGGTTGCAGGCCATATCCTCAGTATGGGATGTGCTAGAGGCAACCATACATTGATGTTTCACTCCCTCTGTTTCTCCCTCCCTTCCCCATCTCTCTAAAATAAATAAATGAAATCTTTAAAAAGAAAAGAAAGAAAGAGAGAGATGCATCAGGTGTAACCCAGTTTCTGATTGGAACTGTTTAGTTGCTATATCCATGTCATTTACTGAGATGGTTTTCTTTTCTTGTCACAAGTCAACATTAATTATAAGTAATCTATTGGGAAAATTAACATCATGCAGACAAGGTGATTGTATTCAGAAAACATGAGGAACTCAGTTATTTTGAAATCTTCATGATTATTTTTTTCTATAATAAATCTTGTAAAATATTGAATAAAAGTACTAACTTAACTGATCTTAATTAACACTTTCTTCATTACTTCCTCTTTTCTTAAAGAAAGAAGGTACAGGATTGCATTTTTCTTCCCAAAACATCACAACTACCATTCTTATAACCCCCATCATTAATTAAAATTGGAAGTGGGTAAAAATGGACATACCAAGCTGCAAGTCATTCCAAGTTGATAATTTGCTATGATTTGGGGTAAGGAGAGAATAGAAGGTAATTGTTTCAGAGTCTTTGAACACCTGGAGTATAGTGTTATTTATGACTGTTTGAGAAAAGATAAATGGCTTTTCATGAGAACTACTGCAGTGAAGGTAGATAACTTGTCCTACTGCTCTGTCCACTCATTACTACTGAATGTTAGTAATGCTTTTACAATGAATGATGCTCCCTTAGACAGAAACTGTAACTTGGGGGTTGGTTTCATATACATGTTGCAGAGAGTTTAGGAAGGGAAAGGTGGGTATGCAAAATCATTCCATTCCTCATACAAAGGTCAGGATAAGAGAGAATGGTATATATTTTCTCCTCTTCCTTCCCTTTCATCCTTCTTTCCTTCCTCCTTCCAAGTCTTTCCCTTCCTTCTTTGCTCTCTTCCTCTTTTTTCTCTCCTCCACCAGTGCTAGACCCCCATTTGAAATTTTATTTCCTCTTCATTTATCCTTTTTGTTTTTTCTTCTTCCAAAATATACCTTAAGTCTGAAGTAAAACATGGTACAATTAATGAGAAGTAATTTAAATCGCTAACAGTTATAAAGCTGGGCTTAGTAATTTTTATATGCTATCTTCTGACAATGAAATGTTGCTGATCTTGGGCATTGCTGTAATCCTGATGTCAAATGGCTGGTGTTTCAAAAGATGTAGGTTTTTTTTTTTTTTTTTTTTAAGTCAAAAGTCACAGAAAAGTAATCCAAACAACTTTGCAAATAAATTGAATTATTCTCTTTCTAAATGATTATTTCCATTTCACAGATTTGTACTATTATTGTATTGGTTTTAGGAAAGTGTGTGGCCCTTTTATTATTTGAAGATAACATGGATACAATCCACTGTTACTGGATCCCTGTCCTCCCTCTGATAAAGGGAATCTAATGCTTGAATGCTTTACGGGAATTTGTGGGTGGCTAACACCTGGTCTGGGGTTTTGACAGTCCTAATGGGAATTGCGGTGAGGAATCTGCAACCTGCATTATTAGTTCATCCTCAGGAAGTAAATGAAACCACCTGGTGCTCTGAGGAGAACACTGGTGGTAACACTCAGAAACCAACATCGGAAACCATCAGTGTCTCTTCAGATCCTGGAAGAAGACATAGCCTGTACAGGTAGCCTGGGATTGAGGGCAGTGACATCTTTGTCATTCATTTCTAAATAGTCCTGAAAGGTAGTGTAGCAGCCTCAGCTGGGTGGGGAGCAGTACATAGAAAGGTCTTAAACAGTTGGTCACCAACCTTAGATCATTTCCTCCTCTGCGAACCATTACGGTTGGTGTGATTTACAGTGGACAAGACTTTCTAGTCCACATCTCTCAGCTCTGACCATGTAATTCTCGAAAGTTAGCATCTAGGTAGAGTTGGGCACACCAAACAAGGAGTCAGATTGAAGGAATGAATTTCAGATGGTTCCCATCTAATATAATTGAAAAGATTATATCCCCAAATATTCAGCTAAATGTCTTTACTTTGGATTTTTAAATCCCACCTAGTCTAGGGAGTTCTTTTTGAATGCACACACCACTGAAAGGTCTGACTAGCCTGTAACAAATAGACATGTTTAATACTATCACATATTTTGGTTTAACAGAATCTGAAAATTCATTAAAACAAGATATCATCTTCACCTTCCAAGTATTTAAATATTAATACTGATTTTGGTGAGAGTGGGAAAAACTGAAATTCTCATACTATGCCAGTAAGACTGTTAATGGCACAACAATTCTGGAGGACAATTTAAGCAATATGTGTCAACGGGCTTAAAAACATGCTGTTGCACCAGTAATCTTATATTTGATCATACAGAAATGAAGAAGGATACAAAACTTTATGTACCAGTATATTTATTAAAACAATATTTAAACTCATGTATACACACACACGTACATACTCACACACATGAAGAGAAAAACTTCATGCCCCTATTGAGAGGATGTTGGCTAAGTACAATAAGCTTGTCTATGGGAGTCCTGCATAGTTTAAAAAATGTGTAATGACAACAGAAAAATGTCCACAATATAATACTATTTAACACCTATTTAGGTCTATCGTGTAAAAGCACTGTTCTAAGTCCCTGTACAGTTTTCCATTCCATCCTCACAATAATTGCCAGATGGAGAAACAGAAGCAGAGAGTCAAAGTGCTTTGCCAGGATGACCCAGCTGTAAGTGGGGAAGAAATAACACAATACACAAAAAATAGTTTGAGTTCACAGGCCTTGTTCTTACTCACTAAAATACTGATAATATTTTTTCCTCTGGATAATAAGAATACAAGGGTTTTGAAATTCAGTCTTTGTGGTTTCCATATTGTTGAAAATTTCTACTGTACACATACTATTTTATAATCAGAAAAGTCACTTAATAATTCAAATTTGAAGAAGACTTTAAAATATCAAATGTCCAATAATTGTGCATCACCACTAAAAATATCATTAAAATCTATGCAAGATGCTTCAGTCACAAATCTTATAACTTGCCTTGTAATATACACTCTCTTTTTCAGTTACCAGTAACTAATGGTTCCTGTCCATTTTTCCCCTGAATGTTCCTGCCAAGTCTGTTCTCCCAAAATGACTACTCAGCAATTTCTATAAGAAATGCATTTAGAGCTCAACAAATACTCATGTTCTCTTCTACACTCTTAACATACTGCTACACTACATGTCAAGAGACTGTGTGGGTGTACTAGTACACAACTCATTCTCACCAATGAACTGTGGACAGGTGTAAGATACATGGTAGATATGTGATCAGAGGTC
Source organism: Anoura caudifer (assembly GCA_004027475.1). Taxonomy (NCBI): domain Eukaryota; kingdom Metazoa; phylum Chordata; class Mammalia; order Chiroptera; family Phyllostomidae; genus Anoura; species Anoura caudifer. The sequence goes on from PVKU01001087.1 coordinate 90,436, forward strand.
ATATGTCAGGAAGTTTGGGATGGGCATGCCTCTCCACACTGTCTTTTCTTATACTCCAATGAAATTCAGTAGAGGACTCCCAAAACCATAGAAAATGTTGGCTCGACAGATGGAAGGAGCTTGGGCCCCTAATAAATGCAACAGCAGAATCTCTCAGTTGACCTACAACAAATAGCACTTTAATGAATAATTAACACTTGACCACGTTAAGTCACCAGGATCATGGTGTTGTCATAGTAGCTTATTCTGACCAACACTCCTGTCTACTCCAAACTGCAGAACAATTAACTCCTCAACTATGAATAATTCTCCAGTTAGTTTTTCAAACTGGTTAGCATAACTCCCTCATATGAGGCATGGTATTGGGTTGGCCAAAAAGTTGTGGTTTTTTTCCATAACATGGCTCTTGTGGTGCTTAGCTGTCTTTAGCTTAATTCAAAACAATTTTGTTAGACTGTATTGTGACAGCTGTCATAACAGTGTGCATTAAAAAAATCCATAAGAATTGGTAAATTTTTGTGTAGCCACTGTAACATTGAAGATGGAGGAAAATATGCAGCATTTTTGGCATATTTTTATTATTTCAAGAAAGGTAAAAAAACACAGCTGAAACACAAAACACAATTTGTGCAGTGTGCGAAGAAGGTGCTGTGACTGATCGAGCATGTCAAAAGTAGTTTGTGAAGTTTCATGCTGGAGAGTCCCTGCTGGATGATGCTTCAAGGTTGGATAGACCAGTTGAAGTTGATGTAGAGATCAAACTGAGACATTGAGAACAATCAACATCATGCCAAGTGGGAGAGAGACAACGTACTCCAAATAATATCCAAATCAATAAGGTTGTTGGTGGAAATTAAAAATGTGTCTTTTATGGAAAAAAAATACAGACTTTTTGGCCAACAAATACTTTTCTCCCTGTAAGTTTTTATGAGTAGTGCTACTTAAAAGGGAAGGTCCACACTTTGTTTCCCACCTATCATGAAATAAGGAGCCTGCAGCAGGTTGTAAATAAAAGTGATACTTACTTTATTGACAAAATCTGAAAAAGTGCCATTTCAGTACATCTGAGATACTAGCCCAACATTTTATAATATCAACTAGTGTTCGAAAATAAAGAGTTCATTCAAAGAATTGTGAAGATATTTTTGTTTAGCAAGGATATTCACAGAAAGATACTTACTGAAATGGAGTTGCAGTCACTTGAGTGACTGCATATTCAGTGAATGTTTCTGTGCCTAGCGCTGGTGCGAATTCTGTGAGACTTATAAAAGAAGTCAGATAGACAGCCCTTGACCTTGAAGCGTCTAGTTGAGGGAGATAAATGGATGATACTAAATATCTCGGCAGAACATTTAACCTCTAACCACGTGATAATATAGGGAATACACAAAAGAGAGAGGTCTATAAGCCTCCGTAAGAAAACTAATAACTCCTAACATATTTTCCATTATTGACCACTCTCCATATTTTGATGGGTCCATGCTTTATTATTCCTGCATACTTAGAAATAATCTTTAGGGTTAAATGGGAAAGGAAAAATTTCCTTTTGTGAAATCACTTTGTCCTTAGCACAGGAGCAGGAAGACCTGGTGGAAAAACAGGTAGATATCCTTACCCTGAAGGCCATCCTCCCAGACATTCGTTCTGCTATCCTCTTGGTGTGCCTTACTATACTTCTAGTGCCTTAATGGTCAAAGCCTGGCCCACAAGAAAAGTGGTATCTTTTCCTTTGAAGAGCTAGTGTGCAATTAGTTCATCGTAAGCTTCTGCTGTTGTTCTACTGGAAGGACAGCATGGCAAAGTAGAGGTCATCCTATTTTTTTCCAATTCTTGAGTATAAAATAAAGGGCAAATATGAGGCCCAGTGGGCAACGGGACATGCAAAATGAAAAGCCACTCATTTTCCCGGAACGTTGGGAGAGAACTAGGTGATCATCTATTCAATGACTTGACTTTGCACATCAAGAAACTGATGCCCACAGTGGGAAAATGATTTTCTAGGGTTACTCAATGTATGAGTGGTGAAGAAAAGAACCAGGGCTTTGAAACTTGGTGGTTTTTTTTTTTTTTATCCCAATAATGCTATTAGCCTGAAAGCCTAATGATTTGACTCACTGTGGTTCTTTCTGAAGATCAGAGAGGAAACAATAAGAAGGAAGACAGGGATGGCTAAGGGGTTCCTGGCTGTCCAAGTAACCCAGAACCTTACTTATTGGAAAAGGATCCAAACTTCCTCCCATTAGCCTTTTTGTTCAAATTTATATGAAATTTTATTAAACACAATTATCAGGTACTTCAATTAAGGAAATCAATAAAAACATAACTCCTTTCTCCAAATAGGAAAATAATTGGTTTTGGTCAGAAAGGAGTGGTGGTGGCCTGCAAGAGAGGCAGTATCAGCTGTAGTTTCCATGGCTTCCTCTTTGGTTTCTATTGAAGTTACACCTTATACCTATCTCCATGCTGACACTTATTAAAATACATTTACCATAATTATCTAGGTAGCTGGATCCTAACAATACTCTCAGCTGCCTAAGAATGGTTTCTCCTTCTTGGCACCATTGACATTTGGGGCTGGATAATTCTTTGTCATGAGGTGGTCCTATGTATCGTAGGGTGTTTAGATGCCTCTCTGGTCTCTATACAGGAGAAGCCAGTGGAACCCCCTCCTAAAATTGTAACAGCCAGCAATATCTCTACACATTGCCAAGTATCCCCAGGGAGAGTTGGGGAGATTTTCCCCATTCAGGAAGCTGTCCCTAAGCATGAAGACAATGTTTTTATCATCTTTGAATCCCCGGCCCATAGATCAGTAACTGACACTCAATCAATGTTTCACCAGTCAATTCAACAATAAATCAAAGTGCAGGAGCTTAAAGTTCGATTCTTAGAGGTAAAATGCATTACCTAAATTTAGTACATGTTATATGAAGAAATACTTGCCTCCACCTTGCAAGAAAAAAAAAGGTCTCCTTCTGGAGTTCATTCTAGCTCTATTATTATCTGTAAAATGGGTATTTATTTATTTATTTATTTATTTTGAGGGGGGGAAGGGAGAGAGAAAGAGAGGGATAGAAACATCAATGCATGTGCCTCTCACATGCCCTCTGCAGGGGACCTGGCCTGCAACCCAGGCATGTGCCCTGACTGGGAATCAAACTGACAGCCCTTTGGTTCCCCAGCTGGCATCAACCCACTAAACCATATCAGCCAGGGCTTATTTTATTTTTTTTAAAAAAACATGTTTATTGATTTTAGAGAGAAAGTGGCATGGGGGGGAGAGAGAAAGAGAGACCAATGTGAGAGATAAACACTGATCAGTTGCCCTTACTATGAATTGAATCTTTTACCTTTATTTGCCCTTACTAGGAATTGATCCTTCAACCCTTTGGTGCATGGGATGATACTCCAACCAACTGAGCCTCACTGGCAAGGGCTAAAATGGGTATTTTAATTTAGTAGGTCCTTGCCAGTGATTTTCAAAGTTCTTAAGCATAAGAATCAACTGAATCCTATCTGGCAACATGCACTTGATAGGTCTGCCTGTGAAACTGTTAAAAATTATGCATGTGTGTGTACACATATGACATATATATACGTGTGTGTGTGTGTGTGTGTGTGTGTGTGTGTGTGTGTGTGTGTGTGTGTGAAGTCTCCATTCATTGTTACTGGTAGCAGTCCTATTCTGGGTCTCAGCCAGGTTCATCTGGGATGCTAAATTCCAGGTGGTGGGTGATGATTGTCACAATAATCAGTTTGCTCTCCGGAGACAAAATAAGTGACAAAGACATTCATAGGTTGTGCAAGGGTGGGGAGAAATGAATTACAGAACTTATCTGCCACCATTCTCCCAGTTCTGATAACCCTGGTGCCCTTAATGAGAAAGAAATACCAAGGTCCAGCTGGGGATTAAAGTCAAGCCTTCCAGGCCCCCTGCATGTCTTATACCAGCCGCTCTCCCAGACACAGACCATGCAGAGCTCCAGAATCCAAGCCCTCGGGGCTTGGCCCTGGCAGTCGGACTGGATTAGAAGAGAATGCAAATCTGACTCCACCAGGAGGAAAACACACCGAAACTGGGGAGCAGGCATCTCTCTGCTACATTGTTTGCAACAATCGTTGCAGCTTGAGAAGCACAGATGAGCAGCCCTCGTAGAGTTTGTTCTGCACTTGCCAAGTTCCAGTGTAAGTTGGAAATTCCATTTATCACTGGGCCCCTACAGAAGTCAGTCTGGAGCTAATGGGAGATTGATTTTTAGCGAAAGTGGAAGTGGGGGAATTGGGAGGGAGGCTTTGCATGGAGAGTGGAAGAAGGAACTGCTGGAGGGAGGGAACCCAGAGAGGGGTGCCAGTGAGGAGCAGCTCCCTGCACTTTGCCTCCTGTAACGTGTCTCTTTTAATGAGGTCCCCCAGTATTGCAGTGTTTCCCTGCAGGGCGAAGAGGATGGAAATGTGACAACAGCTTCATTAGAGGCCAAAGTGCAAGATGAAGCCCGTGGGCTCCTGTGCCTACAGTGCCTGCCATGCCCCTGTGGTGGCAGTTAAGTCCCCACCTCCCCCCTCGGAAAGGGCTTATTAAATGAACCAGTTCTAAGTTTCCATATATGACTTACAGAAACCAAAGACCTGTGGACCCTCCTCCAGCCCTGTCTTCTGTCACTAATTCTCTATGACCTTAGGCAAAGCATTTAACCTCTCTGGGCCTCCATTTTCTCATTGGTTAAATAAGGATAAATCTAATGCTCAGCCAAGCTCACCTTACAGGACCATTTGAGGATGAGGGGAGTTGAGCAATGGGACAAGATGATATTTCTCTCTGAGATTTCTAGGGAAGGGTGAGGTTGCATACAGAGGTCTCCAAAGAACTCACCTGTACCTGGCTGTGAAGCTTTTAAGGAGGCCGAGATTAAGTCCCTTTCATCTCTGAAGCCTTAGCATTAGCCTGGAATAATAGATGTTGTCTTTGGTTGAATGCTGTACCATGTCTCGTGCCCTGTTCTTACTACTTGATGGACATTAGCTCATATAAACCTGAAAAAAACATGAGGAAAGGATCTACTATCCTTACTTAAGAAAACTAGAAAGTTTTAACAAAGCTGAAAGAGATATAGTCTAGGTCCCTGGTCTAGGATTTGGAAAGACCTGTGACTGCTTCAACCAATGGAATATGGAAGAATTCAGGCTTGTGATCAGGATAATGGGTCAATGAAGCAATGCAGCTTCCAGCTTGTTGTCTAGATGAGTCCCCAACCCCGGGGCTGAGGACCAATACCAGTCCCCTGCCTGTTAGGAACCGAGCTGTGAGCAAAGCTCACCTGAGCTCAGCCTGCTGTTCACTGTGTCTCTCCACCCCATGCCCTTCATCTTTCACAAAACTGGACCCCAGTGCCAAAAAAGTAGGGGACACTATCTAGAGTATGCGTATGTGGAGCCTGAGCAGCTCTATAAGAACAATGAGCACCCTGAAAGTGCCGTGATGAGACAAAGCCAAGCCACATGGAGAGGCCACAAGTAGGTATTTTGGGGAGCAGGTCTAGTCTTCTAGTCAGCCCAGCCCAGTCTGGGCAGTTCTAGCCAGCAGTCACCCTTGGGTTTCAATTCCTCCCCGCGGAGGCCCCAGCCATGATGGAACAGAGACAGCATCCCGGCGGTGCCTTGTCTGAGAGCTGGACCCTCAGAATCCACGAGCAGAACAAAGCAGTTGTTTTAGACACTACATTTTGATGCAATTTGTTACATAACAGTAGTAACTGACACAGAAAACAAAGAGAGGTTTGGGCCTAAGGCTCATGGATTGAGAAGCCAGGATTCCCGGGCATGGGGTTCCCACGCTCACACTCTCAGTCACCAGGTCCTTCCACTCCATCAGGGTGGTTGTGTCAGTAAATGCCCACTGAATGGATGAAAAGAGTGCTGATCAATGGTGACCACTACTAATAACAACTATTTTTATTGATTTTTGTAAAGACACAAATATTTAAATCACAAATTATTTAAATGTGTATTTTATACATATCAATCAAAAAGAATGATCTATTGCAGCTATTTTCATATAACACCTCATAGCTAAAAACTATGCTTTTAGAAACACTAAAATGATAAAATACACAAACTGTCCACAATACAGGCACCTCTAGATGGACTAAAAGATTCCCATGCTAGCATGCCAAAGCCAGCCCGTCCTGTGCCTAAACCCAAATCCAGGCTTTTTTCAGATGCATGGTCTTTTTGCTACAATAAAATTCAGTAGGGATCTTCTCTCCTTTTTTTTATATCACCTTTTTTTTTGAATCCTTACTTTCCCATACACTATAGTACAGAACACCCCAGTACAAGCTGCCAGCCATATTAATTGGCCATGGGGTCAGAAATAAGTCCTACACTCACCTGAGTCAATATTATTATTGAGGATATTGAGAGTCAAGTCTGATCCTCTCTATACTCCAGCTCAACATCAAATAGCAATGCATTCCTACAATCTAAAAAGAAAAAAATCTCCCTCATTTTCCTTTACTTTCCCAGCCCACGGAAGTTCATGGCATTTCAACTTCCCTTTAACAAGTGAGAGAATCTATGTCACGGTATTGGTACTGGTTTCCCTGAACCTCAGAGAAAACACTGAGTATATGCGTCCTCTTCAAGCTAAAGAAGAAAAAGAAAACCTTATGGAAATGTAGGATCACGGTGCTAGATTCCGAAGTCAAGAGGAATCTGTCAATTTAGGATTTCTAAAAGGTGTATGGCCAAGATGTTGTGAGCTTCAGACTACAGAAATCTCATGATTTTCCAGTGTAAATGTCTTTTCCAGTGAATCCAAGGAGATTATATTAATTCAACACCCTTATTTAGCCACTTGCTACCTGAGACACAAGACACTGGTACATTTTTTTCCCAGTCTTGTTTCATGAATATCTGCTCATAGTTCTTTCACCTTCAGCATGCACTCTGCATGGAATATCCTCTGTACCCAGATTTCTCTGCATGTCCAAATTCTGCCCTTTTGTATGGCCATGTTCAGGTTCAACGGTTTTCGCTCAGCATCCCTTTCCCAAATGGCTTTATCTTCTGAATTCTTGCAACGTTTGTTCTAGCTATTGTCTACATCTGCCGTTTTTCATGTAACAGGATAACGTGTCAATGCCATCATAGACATCCTTCTTCTCCACAAAAAAGATGAGCCATGTGAGGAATAGAGGGCCATCTGAGATCTTACAGTATTGTTGGTGATTGTGGGTTTGGCGCATGCTCATTATTTGGTAGGAACAGAGAATATGTGAGAAAGGCTACTTTGGTAAGGTAGGAAGAGAGGACAGTGAAGGGATGAAAAAGAGGGACCCTGATCCTGCCTCTGTTGTAGTTGACAGACTATGGCCAAGTCATTTCCTGTGTTTAGAACTGACTCAGTGTCCTTTTTCTATACAAACCTTGGTTTGGGCAAGATGGCCTCTGAGTCCATTTGAGTTCTACTCTGACATCCATTGGGCAGTGTGTGCAATGCAAATAAGCATTCTCTCTGCTTTAGGAATGCATGCTTAATAGTTAACATATACCAAAGGAGATAAATTCTGAAACCTCAGTGACTGAAACCCATATGAGTAGATTTCTTATTGGTATGCAGTATAATCTGTGGCAGCAGCTGGGCTCTGCTCCGCATAGCTAGTCAGGATGCAAACTGGGGAGCCTGTTCCAGATTCAGTGAGGTTTCTCAAATCTCGCTGAGCACAGACATCAGGAGAGGGGAGGAAGAGTCTGCATGGAAACAGGTACCAGACAAAAATACAAGATTCCCAGTTTTATTTGATTTTCACATAAGCAATGAATAATTTTTATTATAAGTATATGGCACGTACTCATATGAAAACTCAAATTCATTGGTTATCCTGTGTTTTTATTTGCTAAATCTGACAACTCTGATGGGAAGTTTTGCTGTGTCAAGCCTTAAAGTGATGCTCATTACTGCTGCTAACCATTCATCAAAACTCAGTTACATGACCCCACCTAGATGCAAGGGGTGCTGGGAAGCGTAGCCCCAGCTGGGCAGCTGCTTGCCAGCCCCACCTGCGCACCCATCATTTTAGGATTCTCTGGAGGACAGCTAGCCACCTGTGCCACTGCACAGTATTTCTCCCAACATGGCTGAATCAAAGGGAAAATAAATTGTAGCTTAAGATACTTTTACCAGTGATCACAAAAACTTGGCATTCTTAAATATAAATGGACTGAGGCTGAAATTTAGGAAAATAGGCATTTTATCCCATTCTGAGCTCAAGAAAATGGGACTTTATCAGGATACTTTACTTACCAACTGGAGGGAAAAATCACAAAAATTCAGGTATTCTTTTTAATTTGCTTTAATAATCTATCGACATACCATGTTCCCATTCAAAATACTCTAGAATGTCATTTTGATTTAATTTAATTGTTCTCTATGCTGATTCTGGGGTCCTGTTTTCTTCTTCCCCATATTATTTGAATTGACTAATGGGTACTATACTCAGATATAAGATACAATTTTATTTTGCTAAGCAAAAGTCAAAATTAACTGCTACTGTATAAACTGTGCACTTTTCTTCTTTGCTATGAAGGTTATGCCCGGACTAAGCCATTACAATGTAGACAACATCTGAGCCACCGTGGCTAGCCTCCAAGAAATAGAACAGGCTATAATGTCTGAAAGCTAATACGGAGTTGGGGATGGATGGGCCAGACTACAAGATGAATGGAAAGCGGTGTGGTTTGTAGAGTGTTCGAATTTTTTTCAAAAGGAATTTTTTACCCCAGGCCAGAAGCCTTTGTGTCAGGGAGACTGTCTCATTTCTCTGCTCAAAGCCTGTCAGAGATGACTGAGATTTGAGAGTAGTTTCTGATGTCGACGAGGTCAAGAGAGGCAGCACTGTGAACCATCAGTCACCGCGTCAGCGGTGAGCCGCGGAGACACGTGAGCCCTGCAGTAAAACCTGGAAAGCTATTTTCTCCGGAGGAACAGAGGAGAAGGGGGAGGTGAAGATGAGAGAGAGGAAGAAAAGACACAGGTCAAATGGTCATCATGAAGTTTACTGCATTAGTATTCAGCTGGAATCAGAGAAACTTTCTCAGTCCCAACTGGGAGTGTTCTGAAGAAAGAAGATGACTAGAGGCAAAAATCATATTAATATTACTGTGCTTAATCAATATAGAAAACCCTCCAATGTACTCTTGTGAGGATGCTTTATGCAGTTAGGACCTGCAGTGATTCTAATTCCACCTGATTGCATTGGCAAACAGCACAGGTCAGGGACACCCTGGCCTAGACGCTGGGCGCACGGTACAGGCCGCGTATCCCCGCCTCCAGGATCACTGGGTTTGCATCAAGCTGGTCAGGTGGCAGGCAGCTCGGTCACCCTTTCTTTCAAAGTCACGAGCTCAGTAAAAGCAAGTCTCAGTGACAGGGCGATGCTCTTCTTGGGGAAGGATGGACCAACAGAAGCTACCATGTGTCATCCCTGCAGGTTAAACCCCTAAGACTGGCCAGCAGGTTGGAAACCTTAAAGCCATGAGTAGACATGAAGTCTTAAATGGAAATGTGAGAGCTTTCCAGATTTCAATGCCTGCTTGGGGTTAAATGAAAAGAGCATCTCAAATCCAATGATTTGGCCAAATATCTTCACATCCTTTCTGAAATTTCAGAGGCTGCATAAACCAACAGGACAAACAGAGTCTGTATGGAGATATAGAGAAAAGGCAGCTTTCTATTAGAAATCCATAGAAACAGTTCCCAAATTGGAGGATGTTTCTCAAATTGCATTCACCTACTTCAGTAGTTCTCAATCAGAGGGGCATTTGGCAATGCCTAGTGGTACTTTTGGTTGTCACAACTGGAATGGGGTTTGTTACTGGCATCCAGGGGAATGAAGCCAGAAATGCTGTTAAACATCCCACCTTGAGTCACATGTGCCCCTTTCCAAAGAATCATAAGGCTCACCATGTCGGTAGGGCTGAGGTTGAAAAATGCTACTTCGTTCAAGTTAAGATACACTGGCTCCCAGATATGAAAAAAAGCCTCTTTGACATCTAATTCATTATCCGAAGATCATGATCTAGGACTCATATACTTTTACTCCTGGGCACTCCTTTTGTCTTTATTTTATCATGTTTCCTATTCCTTATTGCTTTCTGTCTGTAAATACCAAAATTAAATTATTTTATTTTATGCAGTTTTGAATGATGAAGGGGTCTGTGTCTTTCAGAATTTATAATGATGTTAGCCTGGTCCTGGCTGGTGTGGCTCGGTGGATTGATTGCCGGCCTGTGAACCAAAATGTCTCCAGTTGGCTTCCCAGTCAGGGCACATGCCTGGGTTGTGGGCCAGGTCCCCAGTTGGGGGCATGAGAGAGGCAACTGATCTCTGTATCTCTTGCACATCAATGTTTCTCTCCCTGTCTATCTCCCTCCCCTGTCTCCAAAAATAAATAAATAAAATGTTTTAAAAAATATTACCTTACCTCTGAGTTGATCAGTGGGATAATTTGATAAATGTGACTTTGTCAAACACTTTGTAATTGGGCCAGCCTGACATCAAAAAGATCTAATAAGGAGACAACTGTAGTTGAACAACAATTTAAAAAAATCTAGTAAGTTTGGCTCTTCCAAGATTCTGATATGTAGAATGAGGAACCTGGAAAAAACCAGCTGAACTCTCCCTACCTTCAATCATTGTAGTAAAGGGACTGGAGTGAAATTCAGAAAGCTTTCCATTTCTTTCCATTCATCTTACATTTTAAGATCCCACATTCTGTGCTACTGGGGGAGTTTAGAGCTTATATTAGAGCCCATATTTGCTTTTTTTTTTTTTTTTTGAAGCTTTACATTAATTTAAGTCCTATTCTTAGAACACTCCTTTGGACTTGTCCGCATTACTGCCTCTAGTGTTTCACCTGTGTTTTTTTCCTGTAGCTCTTCCAAGTGGAAAGGTTTTCTTTTTGGCCACCCATTGGTGTCATTTCTCTATTGCCCCTTGTGTGTGCAGTGCTCCTGAATTTGGTAGCATCTGCACGTTTTATGACTGTGTTCCTAGATCCCTCAATCAGATCATAAATAAAAATGTCAAACAGCACTAACCCTAACTCCACCTGTCCGCCGTGGCACTCCACCAGGCACCTTGCCCAACTGGGTACCCTGCCATTTATCTTGACTTTGTTTCCAGTTTCTTGGCTGAAGCCCTTAATTATTTGAAAGGTAATGTGGTTTCCAATAGTAGTTGTCATCCTCTTTAAAATTAACTATGTTTTAAAATATTTCCATTGTCTTCTCTTGGTGGATGAAATCTCAACAGTGGTTCCAACCATGCAATATTCTCTCCCCCAACTCTAAGGAAGTTCAGGTAGTCTCTAAGGTGAGTTTTAAAATACCACACTTTTTAAAAACCTTTAAGTCAGATATGGTTAAATTATCAATGTGTCCAGCTGCGTTCTTCACTTGACTTCATAGAGATTGATTGTTCGGCTCATAGGAAAAAATTAATTATTAATCTCCTCTCCTTGTTGTCAAACAGCAAATCCAAACACTTTCTACTCTTCTTTTTTCAGAGAATCACTGAGATACATCTGAGGCAGATATACCATAGCCATTCAATGTTCTGTGGCTATGATGCCCAAAGGGCATCTGATGGAGTAAGCAAGATGAAAACTTGTCAGAGTTTCCCCTTTTATAAAATAATTACTTAACTGATTTTTAGAGAGAGAGTAAGGAAGAGAGGAAAGGAGGAAAGGATTGAGAGAGAGAGAGAGAGAGAGAGAGAGAGAGAGAGAGAGAGAGAGGAATATCAATTTGTTGTTCCACTTATTTAAGTATCCATTGGTTGATTCTTATAGGTGTCCTGACTAGGGATCAAACCCACAACCTTGGTGTATTGATATGATGCTCCAACCAACTGAGCTAGCTACCCAGCCAGAGACCCCTTTTGATTTTGAAAACTGGTTACCCTAAAATGAGTTTCAGAAGGGTGAGTTAATTTAAGATGACAATTATTGCAATGAAGTTCTAAGTTCTTTGACAATAAAATCCTTGATATATGAACCACTAATACACTTCCTGCAAAATAGAAGGCTGCTATATAAACCCATGACTATTTTTCTAGATTTCAGATTAAATCATTCAGCTATTACTTCCAGGCCTACTGTGGCCCATATACTATTCTAGGTGTTGAAGATTGAGAGCTGAACAAGAGGAAAATTTCCTGCTTCTATAGAGCCTAAAATTAAAGTAGTCTGAGATAAACTAATAGACAAGGAAATGCTGGTGTTTTGGGCTAGTGATAAGTGCTACATTGAGAATAAACTGGTGCAAGGAATAGAGAATGATGTGTGAGGGAATAAATTGGCTATTTTAGGTAGGACGATGAGGGAAGGCCTGCCGCCCTGAGGGGCAGCATTTAATAGGAACCTGAATGAAAAGAAGAAGCCAGTTCAGTGAAGATCTAGTAGAAATGCCTTCTAAAGTTTGGTGGCTTGAAATAGCAATGAATCTATCATGGCAAAAAAAAAAAAAATCACAAAAATCAGTGCAACTGGAGTGGAGCAAGAAAGAAACAAATTCTGAGATGTGGACGGAGGCCTGGTCATTTGAGACCCTGCAGCAAGAATGGCGAAATGCTGTATATTAATTTCCTGAAGTTGTCAAAATAAATTACCATAGACTGGGTAGCTTAAAATAACAGAAAAATTTCTCCCACAGTTCTAAAGGCCAAAATCTGAAATGAAGGTGTCACCAGGATTGGTTCCCTCTGCAAGATCTGAGGGACAATCTGTTCCATGCCTCTCTACTCACTTCTTGCGGCCTCTGGCATTCCTTGGCTTACAGACGTATCACTCCAATCTCTACCTTTGCCTTCTTCTCTACACTTCTAGTTCTCAGATTTTTCTCTGTTTTTTTTTTCCTCTTATAAGGACACCTGTCATGTGATTTGGGACTCACCCTATATCTTAGGTGACCATCATGAGATCTTTAATTACATCCACAAAGAACCCTTTTTACAAATAAAGCCATAATCACAGGTTCTAAGAGTCAGGACATAGACATATGTCTGGAGGGTCAGCACATGGTTCAACCCACACCAAGGAGCCAGAAGAAAATTCTAATATGGGTTGAATCCCTATTTAACCTGAGCTGGTAATTTTTTAAGGATCATTCTGTCTGAGGTACAGAGTAGTCTGGGAGGAACAAGGCGAAAGTGTGGAGACAACATACAATTTCCCATGGGTCCCACTGCTTTCCATTTGCCCTTTGGTTTTAGGGTAGCAAGGGATCAAGGAAGTTTAACTGTAGCATCAAATTAAGAAGAAAGAAAAGTATTTATTTTCCATGTATCCTCACTTTCTATGTGATAAAAGACTGTGACCCTCCTAATGCTCTAAAATGACAGAATAAGTAGTAAAATCCACCAAAGTTTCAGTTAAAAAGCTCAAGGTTAACCATCTACATAGTAAAATGTTCATGCACTCATATTGTAAAATGCTATCTTTATAACTACCAATAATAATGACTATATTGATGAATGCTTACTAAGTGCCAGGGACTGATGTAATTGTCGCATATATATCATTTCTTACTGAATTTTTGCAATACTAGATATCATTAGTTCTCTTCTGCTTCTAAGGTCCTACAATTTGAAAGATTCAAGTACAAAGTTATCATAAGCTACAGCCTGGGTTCTATCTACTAATTTATACCATGATAATCAAGAATTCCTTCTATAATTTTTAATTTAGTATCATTAGTGAATTGAATATTTCAAACATTGGATTTCACCTGAACTGTGGATTTAGCTCAAAATCCAACCTAATCACCCAAACAATAATCATGTAGATGCCACTGTTTACCACCACTACAGTAAAGAACCTCGGGGGGTACTAGTACCCATTACGCTTCCCAATGGTCTATCTTATTTCACATGAGAGTGATCCTTTTCAGCATGGGAGGGTGCTTGGTGCACTATACCTACTTTTTGCTTTAAGCCCAGAATTAACCCTAGGACTTATTTTTCCTGAATCCTACTTGGCTCCGCCTCTTTTAATATTGCCTCTGCTTTGGTGGAAATGGGTTAGTAAAAATTTTCTGCTATTCTTTTATTTAAAAATATCTATGATATCATACTTAGCAACACTTAGTGAATTGGTGATCACTGGTAGCTGATAATATTCCCTAAAATGATGTAGCCAGATTTCATATCTCCTGCTGGAAATACACAATACAACCCATGAAGTAATGTTATTCTCTTGCTTCCCAAAAAATCACATCTAAAATGTTCAAGATTCTAGATCTAACTAACTATCAATTCACAGGAAATACAAGACATGTTCAACAACACCAAAGGGGTACGATCAACAAATTTCAAATGGTGAGAAACTCCAAGGGCAAGTGATTGAATTTTATTCAAAATATAAAAATTAAAAAAGAAATTATAGATAAAACAAGACTGAAGAGAAATATCAACCAACTCCAATGTATGGTAAGCAAACCACTCATGAAATGTATTATATAATTATAAATTTACAGGAAATATAAGAGACAGAAGACACCAGCATTGTTGGTTATTGATGAAAATAAAAAAAATTACTGTTAATTATTTTAGGTGTGGCAATAACATTGTAATCACATTCTTAGTGGTTATCTTTTAGAAATATATATGTATATATGAAAATACACATGAAACAATAAGATAGTTTCATTTCAAAATAATCTAAAGGGGGAATTATTCCTGAAATAAGACCAGTCATAAATTTATAACTGTGGAAGTAAGCAATGGATACATTGGGAACACAATACTGTTCTTTTCTTTTTTAATTTTTAATACATTTTATTGATTATGCTATAGCAGTTGTCCCATTTTTTTCTCGTTGTTGATAGTTGTGAGTTTGTTGTCATTTTACTGTTCATAGTTTTGACCTTTCTCTTAGATAGGTCCCTTTAACATGTCATATAATAAGGGTTTGGTGATGATGAACTCCTCTAACTTGACCTTATCTGGGAGGCACTTTATTTGCCCTTACATTCTAAAAAATAGCTTTGCTGGACAGAGTAATATTGAATGTAGGTCCGTGCCTTTTATGACTTTGAATACGTCTTTCCAGGCCTTTTCTGCCTGCAAAGTTTCTTTGGAGAAATCAGCTGATAGTCTTATGGGAACTCCTTTGTAGGTAACAGCCTCCATTCGTCTTGCGGCTTTTAAGATTCTCTCTGTATCTTTCATATTGGGTAATATAATTATAATGTGCCTTGGTGTGTGCTTCCTTGGGTACAACTTCTTTGGGACTCTGAATTTCCTGTACTTCCTGGAAGTCTATTTCCTTTGCTAGATTGGGGAAGTTCTCCATTATGTTTTCAAACAAGTTTTCAATTTCTTGCTCTTCCTCTTCTCCTTCTGGCACCCCTATGATTTAGATGTTGGAATGTCTAAAGTTGTCCCAGAAGTTCCTAGGCCTCTCCTCATTTTTTTTTGAATTCTTGTTTCTTCATTCTCTTCTGATTAAATGTTTATTTCTTCTTTCTGCTCCAAATTGTTGAGTTGAGTCCTAGTTTCCTTCCCTTCCCTGTTGTTCCCTGAAGATTTTTCTTTATTTCACATTGCAAAGCCTTCACCTCTTCCTCTATTTTGTGACCATACTTGACCATTTCTGTGAGCATCCTGATTACCAGTGTTTTGAACTCTGCATCTGAGAGCTTGGCTATCTCTTCATCACTTAGTTATATCTTTGGAACTTCAATCTGTTCTTTCATTTGAGCCATAATGTTTTGTCTCCATGGGCCTATTAGGTAGTAAGGGGCAGAGCCTTAGGTGTTCACTAGGGTGGGGCAATCTACATAGCTGCCCTCTGGGGGAGGGGTCCGAGAGGGAACAATGCCACTAGCTTGGCTCTTATCTGGCTTTCCATCACTTCGCCTGCTTCCCACAAGCAAATTGAGCCCTTCTTGGGCTGGTTCCTGGGTGGGTGGGTTTGCATATGTTTTAAGACCATGTGGGTCTCTTAATGGGATTTTCTCAGTCAGATTTTGTGGCTTTATTTCCCTGCATTGGAACCCTGGGTTGCGCGTTTTGTCTCACTCCCCAGTTGTTCCTCCTGGTTTATTTGCACGCAGATGTGGGACTGCCCTGTCTGCCAGTCATTGCCTCGCCTGGTCCTCTAGCCTCTGCTTCACCCACCTTGTTCTGCTAACTGCTGCCTTGCTGTGAGCCTTCTCCACCCTAGCTGCCTGTCACCATCCCTCCTACCAGTCTGAATGAATGTTTCTTCTTTAACTCCTTGGTTGTCAGACTCCCATACAGTTTGATTTTTCTATCAATTCTGATTACTTTTGTTTAAAAATTTATTGCTGTCTTTCTTTTGATCGTGCAAGGAGGCAAAGTGTATCTACCTACACTTCCATCTTGGCCAGAAGTGACCTCTGTTCTTTTTTTAATGAATGTTGAAAATTTCCAATGTTAAAGTTTAAAAAAAAACTTAAGAAGTTCAAAGCTTACATAAAATATTTAATAAACGCTATACATGTCATTGTAGAAATTCTAAAAAGCACAGAAAAATAGTATAATAATTTTATATAATCATGCATGATACTGCCCCACTAGATTAAAAACGAAGTTCTCCAGAGACTGGCTGCATGCTTCTCAGGTTTGTGTTCTAATCTGAGCCCACCAAATAGACCAGAGAGTTTTTGTGAAGTTTGAAGTTAATCTCTGAAAACATTTTTCCTTAGGTCACTCATGTTTCTATATCCACGGGTCAGAACAGAAGTGCTACTCAAGAAACGTATTCTCCTGTGTATAAGTAAACTTCAGTAGCTACCCGCATAAGAGCAAATCTCGATCCAGATTTGCAAACTGAATGTTTCAGTGCAGGATGTGTCTCCAGATACACACCTGGATTGAAGCTTTAAGACTTTCACTGTAGGGCTCTGGATTCACTTGGATCTTGTTCCTACTCCCAGTTCCCCTCTACAGATACGCTGATATCATGAAGTGTCTCTTCTAGTGACTTGGAGTTTACTCTCTTCTGGAGAATATACCAACCAAACAACAAATTGAGGCAGGTACATAGAAGTTCATGACAGCTGATGCCATTTAAGATGGTTATGCCACATGAGTTGTGAGATCAGCTACAGTGATTGGGGAGCTCTGCCAAGTGTCCACACGGAGTGCCCTGTCTCTTCACAGTCAAATCCTGTCGCAATGAGCTCACCAGTGCACGCTGGTTTCCTTCCTGTGGCAAGCATTTTTCTGGCTGCTGCTGCAGCCGCAAATAGCTGTGACACTTGTCACTTGGATTAAGACAATTGCCCCATTCTAACAAAATTTTACTCTTGAGTAAAATAATTTTTCTCAATTGGCTTTAGATTTCTTTTATATCCACAGTGAGTTTTCAAAGAAGAGTATTTTTTTTTTCTCACTCGGAAGAGATTTATATTAGGCATTTAAAGACAAACAAGGGCATTTTTATTATTATTATTTATTTCTATACACAAGCAAGCAAGCAAGAGAAATCCAACAACTTGGAGTAGATTTACAGTGAGTTTTTCCACTTTCTCTCTTGCCCTGGAGCCTGATGGGACTTGTGTGTCCTTGGAGGAATGGCAGAGGGAAATGCTAGAGGCCAATTGCTGATTTTATCATTCAAACACAAAATTTGTTACACCAGTTTATCGGTCACAGGGAAAGCAATTATATTGTGGTTCAATTTTCCACTCAATGGCTGTACTGGGGATCAAAGTCAGTTTTTATGATGGGAAAAATGCTTCGCTATTTTATTTGTTACTTAAAATAAAGAAGTACCGTTATTATAATGCTTTTTGAGGTTTTGCTACACCCAACCTCTACTCCTTCATGAGATACAGTGAATTATTTTGGCTTTCTCTATCCCTTTGATTAAATAATCAGTTTTCTTCCCATCTGCTAAAGCGTATTTTACTGTAGAAATGAAATTGGCACGGTTTAAGGCAGCACAGCGTTAGGACTCTAATCATAATCGCAAAGGGCAAAACCTGCCCTTTGTTATTTATTCTTTTCTAGGCTGGTACTTTTGCAAAAGAAGCAAGTGATCACTGTAACGGCTTCTCTGTGTGTGTGTGTGTGTGTCTCTATTATCATGTGTTGTGCTTTCTGTGTGTGTGTGTGTCTCTATTGTCATGTGTTGTGAAGCACATGTTTACTCTCACCATCTTCCATGTGAAACACTGTAATTAGCACAAGTTTCACCTGCATTTATAACTCCGTGTTTACTATAGAAAAAAAATAGTTAAGTGGCATTGGGTGTAGAGAAGGAGTCATATGGAATTTTAAGTAAAAGTCATATGTTTTAATTCAAAATAAAATAGGCTGTTTTCATTTATAATCTTTCTCTTATTGCCTCACCTTTTTTCATTGAGAACATTAAAATAAGTAAATCTGAAACTATCAAAATAAAAAAAATGTTATTATTATTATTTTTCTAAAGATCCAAATTCAGGACTAGCTGATTACTAATGCTTTTTGTTAAAAAGTTACCATTTTAAGCCCAGAAATCCAGTAGATGCGAACCCCAAACAACTGTGCTACAAGGCTACAGTCTGTAATAGGAATGAACAGCTAAGTGAAAACCAATACCTTCCATTGCACACTCTTTCATATTTGTTAAGAAAACAAGTGAAAGCGATTTCCCTCTTTCAAACTATTTCAAGTGTACCTTTATATTTCTAGCTGGTTTCTTTCTGCTTTTACAATTTGATTGCGATCATCCTCATTTTTTCTGGTCTCCTGCTAATTGCCTCCAGGCTCAGAGTCTTGCAACATATCCTCTGAATCCAGGAGCAAGAATTCTGGAATCTGCTGTAGGTGAATAATAATGGCAGTAGCTGAGTGATGGTCTAGCTACCACGGGACACTTCTGCCCTCCCTGTAA
Organism: Anoura caudifer; assembly: GCA_004027475.1. Taxonomy (NCBI): domain Eukaryota; kingdom Metazoa; phylum Chordata; class Mammalia; order Chiroptera; family Phyllostomidae; genus Anoura; species Anoura caudifer. Next base: position 109,341 of record PVKU01001087.1, read on the forward strand.
AGCTTCAGGCGATGGCAGCGAAGATGAGTGTGAGGCCCCATACAGGTTTGCTAGGGGAGGCAGGCAAGTGTGCCCTGAAGGCAGCAGCACCCCAGGCTGGCTGGTGTCTGCCTCCCTCACTCCATTTCTGTCTATCCTTGGGGCTTGTGTCTGGGTTTTTATGAGGATTAGGCAGGGTTAATGCTAACTTTGAGAGTAGGAGAGTCTCCCTGTTGGCAGTTCCCATATAGGTTTTGCCCTTTCATGAGTTTAAAGTGGTTTTTATGTAACATTGATTTTAATGATGGGACAGGACACTGGGCCTCAAAAAAAAAGCACATATGTGCACATATGAGAAAGATATTTCTGATAACTCCAGCTACTGTTTATTGAAAGTTTATTATGTGTTAGGTTCTGTTCATACATTATACATTATATCCTTGGAGTAATCCTGCAAAACACAAATTATTAACCTCATTTTTTAAAATGAGAAAACTTATACCTTCAACTATTCTCCAAACTACCCTTAGAACACATACTATACAGTAAAGAGTATATAGATAATAATATTAACCAGTCCAAATGTAATAATACAGTGCGGTGATGGTCAGAGGGAAGGGGGCCGGGTGCTAGGTGGAGCTGGGCAGGTTAGGGAGGAATGGGGACATCTATAATAGTGTCAACAATAAAAATAAAGAAAAATAATAATACTCTTCATCTAATCTTACACAGCATCTTCCAAAACTTTAAGGTCATTTTTTACCTTTGCATACTCCGAATGCTCTTAACTATAAATACCTCTAATTAAATAAGTTAACCAAAATTTAACTTATTTTGGCAAAGCAGACTGATGTAAGTTTAACTTTTCCAAAAAAGTCTTCTGCTTAGATGGTGTTCTGAACCCAGGGAAATATTGCCTTTGCTATGTATATATCTATAGCTATATATATATATGGTTTTATTCTATCAAACAAAATGCAACTTTTTAGTGACTGGCATAGTGACTAAGTACTGTTCATTAAAATACTGTTTTAATTTAGATGCTGAAATGTCAAATAACTAGACCAACTGTTTTTCCTTTCTATTATTTTTAATGAACTTAATGCTCAGTCCTATTCATTTTGTGATAATCCAGTCAATCAATTAATAATTTACCTACAAATGGTCAGCTCATGCCAGAGGCAAAACAACCTGATTTTGCTTGGGACATTGAAAAAGTAATTGGAGTGGGATTAGGTGTCTTAAACATCTAGCCTTTAAAAACAGGATTATCTAAATGGAATATAGTGAAAGTAATCCTGCTTTGCCCCACGTTCCCAATGGGTTCTCTCTACATATAAATTAGTTGGTTGTCATGACACCAAACTCTTAATTTAATGCAATATGAAACTATAAATGAGACTAGTTCTCTCTACTATGATACTAAGATGCATTTTAAATAACATTTTAAAACTTTCTCTTAATTGTGAACCAAATTTTAAATGGTCTATTTAGGATGTTCCTTTGTATTTTATATAATTATATGTTTACTTTGATGTATAAAAACTCCAGTTCTAACAAGAACACAAAACGGAATACCTTGTAAATCATTTAATTACCCTTCCCCTTTAAGAAAATCTTAAAGGTAAATATCCAAATTTAGAAAGTAGATGGAAGGCATTGGTAACGATTCTATTTCTTTGGAATTTTTTCCTTTACCTACGGGATAATGGATTTTTTAAATTCCAAGTTGTACTTGCTCGTTTATTTTAGTACTTATTACATTTGCATTTTTATTATCTGTTTACCTGTTTTCATTCCTTACTATGCAATGTCCTTCTGAAGGGCAGACTTCTTAAAATTTTTGTTACTCCAGTATTTAGTACATATAAGGAATTCAAATATTGTGTACTAGTGAGATAATTAATAAAATCAATATGACTTGAAACCTAACTTTAAAGAAATATATATATATTTTTTCTTTTTTCTTAATCCCTACACCTCTCAGATATCCTAAGCTTTGTTTATAAATTAGTTCCAACCTTTTCTTAAGAGCTGGAACTTAAGAGTTTTCAGTTATTCTAGAAATTCTAAGCTTATTTTTTTAAATAAAGAAATGCTATGGAGCTAGATTCTTCTCTTCTGAGAAAATTCCATAGAATTCAAGGAAGAATGAACTGAGTCAAACACTTTCTTCTGCATTTTTCAGAGTAAATACTTTTTTCTGTCCTTTTTCCTTTGGTAACACAAAGAAGTAAATGAAATATTTCACCCCCAATGCTTTAAGTCCTACAAGCATGGACTTCTATTTACAAACACCGGATTTCAAATAGCGCCATCAGTAAATGAGGCTGCCATCCCAAGCTTGAAAGCATAGCTGATGAGAGACATGATGATTGCTTAAAATATCCTAAGGGTATGGAAACTAAAGTGGAGAAAGAATTATTTAGGCATAACTAAAGCATAACTAAAGGGAGATACAACTGGATGGAGAAATACTGTTAAGATTTTTTTAAAGAATAATTTCAGGGAAAGAGTCAGTATATATATTTTAAAAAATCCCCCAAACTTTCTTGATAGTCTGTTGGGCTGTGGAATTGGTTCTAATGGAAAGTAGGAGGAAAAAGCCATGAGTGCTTAAAACTAGACCAAAAACTATCAAGGACAAAACAAAGATGAAGACGGCCTCACACAGGTAGTAGAGGTATGTAAAAGTGATGAAATAAAGTCCTATTTCTAAGCATCTTGATTCCAAGAAATCAAATCCTGATGCTGCTTCTAGTTTTACTTTCCAAGAAAATATGCTAAGCAGAGTAACTATGAATAATTTCCAACAGCCCTTCAGGTAAAATCCTACTTTACATCCACAAATTAGTGATTATTTACACAGATACAGCACCCCTCTGAAAATGATACTCTATTTTATCTTCGAAATAACTAAATAAGTAAAAGTGATGCTTTTTGGAAGTTTTCCACCCACAATCTATTACTATCCATATATAACCCTACTTAGAGTAGGAAAAAAAATAAAGATCCATTGCTTCCCTTTCCTCCCCCCCACTCCTGTCCCAGCTACAAAAGCACCATAATTTTTCACCCTGTAACACTTACAGAAGTGCAGGCATCTCCTACACAGAAATCTGTGGTGCTGGCTCTTGGTCAGAGATAAATTTTTCAGTAAACCTGCACCGAGAGAGAGGAAGGGAAACCTCCCTAATTTTTTTCCCCTCCATTTGTCTCTTGTTTCAATTTCAGAACAGATAAGCAAGGATTTTCTCTCTTTTTTCCTCTCAATTTCCAAAAGACAGTGATTTCAGATAAAATCAAAGAGATGCTATATCATCAAAAATTCCTGAATGTAAGCAAACAATTGTTATACTTCCATATGCCAACCAGGTTGGCTCTCTGATTGTAATGATGACCAATTACGATTGAAGGGCCCAGAGAGGGTGCTCCATGAAATAGTGAGGTTAATGCGGGGCCACCTGCCTCCAGGGTTTATTTCTCCTTTTGGTTTGAATGATGGTGGGCGAAGGCTACATTTGCCATTCTTTGTCCCTCTGCTATTTGGATTTTTCTGCCCTGAAACTACTTCCTAGTTTCATTACATATTTACCCTTGCTTCACTTCTTAATGAACATCAATGGATATCAAATGCAGGAAATAATTCAAGATAAAGTTTGGAGTGTGTGTTGGGCCAAAATCAGCTTACTCATTTGGGCTGATCTGACCAATCCATGAATTCAATAGGGTATTTGACTAAATCAGTTAGTATTTATTTGCAGCTATGATATGAATGGTATATGTAAATCCAAAGCTTGAGACTGTTGGGTGACATTTGAACTCCTTCTCAAAAGAATTCTAGGCTTAAAATTAAGGCAAAATTAGAAATTTTGAGAATTAATGTCTATTCAACTTATTGTCTATATGACCTTGGGAAAGTTATTTAGCCTTAATTTCACCATCCTTAGGGTATGTGTGTATGGTGAGAGTGTGCATTCAGATGGGTAAGGAGACCTAATAATCTGTATTTTTTGGAGAATTTTGTGATTGCTGCAGGAAAGGTGTAGCAGGACCTGATATTTGCTTAAGGAAATGATATTTTGCTGTATGTATTTTAACTGGAATTTGTCAATTTACTATATTAAATACCTTACTATATAATTAATATATTAATTTACTATATAATTAATAATACTTTTATATATAATTTAATGTATTAAATATCAAAGTGGAGGCAGGGGTAGTTAATTGGGAGATTATTAAGATATTTAAAGTGAGAGATTATTAGGGTTTGAACTCAGGAGTAAGAGTGCAAATAAAGAAGAAGGTGTATTTATGAGAAATGTCTGTGTGACAGTGTGCATGTATCATATATTTACATAGTAGTGAGAAACACCAAGATTTTTAGCAGAAAACAATTATAAATGATCTGATCCCACCATCAACTTTACAGATTGAAAAACGAAAATAAAATGTTTTGCCCTGGCTGATGTGACTCAGTGGACTAAGTACCAGCCAGCCTGCAAACCAAAGGGTCACCTGTTCAATTCCAATTCAGGTCACATGCCTCGGGTGTGGGTGAGGTTGCAGACACCCACACTAGGGGGTGCACAAGAGGCAACTGCACATTCAGGTTTCTCTTCCTCACTTCCTCCCTCCCCCTCTAAAATTAAATAAATAAAACCTTTTAAAAATGCCTTAAAAAGCCTCAAAGATACAGAAAGAATTAGTAGAAAGGAAAAGAAAACTCAATCATTTGACCTGGTTTCTTATTCAACCTTTGCCCCTCACCTCTTTAAGATTCAGCTACTTATTTTCTAAGTGTAAATAAAACCACCTGTCCTACCCAGTTCCCAGAATTGTTGAAGCAATCTGCCTAACAAGATAATGAATTTGTGAGCACTGGTAACCTGTAAAACAGGCAACACATAAACTATTGTAGTTTCTAGATCCTGTGATGCATTTTCCATTCTTTGCACTAGTGATGCCAGGAGAGAGGAGACCGCCCATACCCCAGTGAGCAGATCAGTCACCCTGCCAGAGGAAGGGAGCAGGGCTGGTTTCCAGAGCCTGAGAAAGTCAGGCGATGGTGGGCTACCATGTTCGGGGATATTTGTGCTTCTTACTCCTTTAGGGAAACTGAGAGATGTTGTCTCACTTTTCTGCTCATGGGCCAAGGCGGAAAATAAGTAGATAAGTAAAGAGATAAAAATGAATGATAAGAATGAGTAAAGCATCAGGGCATCAAGTGTGCCTTCATACATAGACAAAGCTTGCTAACAAACACCTAGAAGTATTTATATATATCACCCTGAGAAGCAAGTCACATCAAAACTGGTACATTGGTCCTGGCTTACTAGAAAAGTCAGTAGTCAGAAACTTTTTATGTTATATTTTAAATACCTTTGCTTATCTATCTGTCCATCCATCTATCTACGTCTCTCTCTCTGTTTCATTGTGCAGAATATTACGCAGCAAAGAATTACCATTTTAGTTAAGTTGAGCCCTAGGTTAATGTAATGAATATAAATGAAAATAAACTTTTTGGGGGCAAGTGTTATAAAACAAAATTCTCTGAGTGCTACCAATCTGGGAAAATAAATTCCTTGGCAAAAAGCAAAACAAAACTAGTGTTCTCATATTTATTTAAGATTTGAAAGTTAAGCTTGACTATACCTGTATCCTCCATAAAATTTCTGTGAATCAACTAGAGGCTCCTGCAGAAAAGTGTAGCACTGTGCCAAGGCATGCATGGAAAGTAAAGAGGGCTACCGGGAACAAAGTGAGATTGGGGCACGTTCTCAATTTCAGCGTCTTTGGTTGTATTATGCTTGTTTGTGAGAACAGGCTGAAAGTCACCAGAGGGGAGAGGGGAGGGAATTTCAGGGGAAAAGGGGAAGGGTTTGGAGCAACAAGTGTGAAAGACACATGGACAAAACTGGGGGGGGGGGGGGATAGGGGAGGGGGGGGGGGAGGGTTGGGGCTGGGATGGGAGTAAAAGACAGATAACTATACAAGAACAACAATTAAAATAAAAAATATCCTAAAAAAAGTTGCAAGGAAAAACAGAAGATGGGGGAACCAAAAGAGACTTAAAATATCAATGAGTAAGCTAATTGTTATGTATAGATCTTACCTGGATTCTGATTCATTCAATACATTGCAAAAATAAAAATATGAGACAATCAGAAAATTTGAAAAACAAAAAAGAAAGTGAGATTGGGACAGACCACTCAAATCTACAGAACTTTGTAATAGAGCCCAAACAACAACAATAACAACAAAATAACAATCTGAATGAAAATATTAGCACAAGAAAAATCATGATAACATATGATAATAATCCATAGATGCTGAAAAAGCTTTGATGAGATTTATCCTTCATATTCAATAAAGAACACAAAAGGAATGTGTGTGTGTGTGTGTGTGTGTGTGTGTGTGTGTGTGTGTGTAGTCTACCTGGAAAAACTCCAGCCATCATTAATATAATGAAATAATTTGCATGACATGGGTGTAACCTGGCAGCCAAAGAAAGTGGACTGGAATGCATATACATGAAGAATGATAACTTCACTGTACTAGTCAGTGGGGGCAGTAGTGCCATTGAGTGATCATGTGTACTGTGTGGCCATCACATGCAAAATGACTGAGTGAGTAGAGGAAGGAATCTGCATCAAATTTTGCATTAAGCTTGAAGATTCCTCTGTGAAACTATCAGGATGATTCAGAAGACTGCAGTTATGAGCAATTGGTGATTGGCAGCTTCATCACAACAATGCACCCACTCATGCATCATGTCTCATGCAGAGGTTTTTGGCAAAACATTAAATCCAGGTGACTCTGACCCCTCTTGCCCAGATTTGACACCCTGTGACTTTTGCCTTTTCCAGAAACTAAAATCACCTTTGAAAAGGAAGAGATTTCAGACCATCAGCGACATTCAGAAAAATATGACAGTGCAGCTGATGGCTATTGGGAAAACTGTGTGAGGTCCCAAGCCTACTTTGAAGGGGACAGAGGCATCATTGTCTTATGTACAATGTTTATTGTATCTTGTATCTTCTTCAATAAATGTCTCAAGTTTTTCATAGTACACGGCTGGATACTTTCTGAACAGACCTTCGTACACCCACAGACCACAGTCCTAAAGCCAGTACTTTAGTTAATGGGGAAACATTATAGTCATTTCTTTCAGAATTTGGAACAAGGCAAGGATGCCCACCATCTATACTACTGTTTATTGGGCAGAAGACATTTTTCAATAAATTTGGACAACAAAACTCAACTAGAGGCATACAAACCAGGGCTGGGGGTAGAGGGTTGCTTTTTTGAGGATATTATAGTAAATGGAAAAGCCTAGAGCAGAGAATTTTAACCTGTGTGGCCATGGTACACTGGTGTGCCACAAGAACTTTTAAAATATGCAATACCTGACTACCTAGTCAGGGGCATTGACTTCTTTCCCCTTAGATTGTCAAAAAAAATGACAATGGCCAACACAACAAAAGCTGCCTGGCGTGAATGTCCTGACTTGAACCATAAATATATAGATGATATAGTAGAGTTGTATCTCATTGGTTATGTTGCATAATAATGTTGCAATTGATTGGTTAATTCTCAGTATCATAAATCCTTACATACAAATATAGGCACCTAATTTTTAAAAAGTCACTTTGTAGCAAAAAGGGTAGGTAATTACTATTATTACTTTTTGGTAAATCAATCAAAATTATACCTATTTTTTAGACTGGCAAAAAATACATTTTTTTGGTGCACTGCACAATTTTAGTAATTAGTTTATGTGCGCTATGAGATGAAAAAGTTTGAAAATTGCTGTCCTAAAGTATCAAGTGATAAAAGCTACTCAGTGAAATAATTCAGTAAGTAGCAGGATATAAAGTTAAAATATAGAAATTAATCTGCACATACAATAAGATAGAAGATACATTGGTAGAGAAAAATAATATTTTTAAATATTTGGAAATATACTTCACAAGAAATGTGTGAATCTATATGATAAAAACTTTAAAATATCCTGAATAACTGAAAGGATATTTTTATCTTACATAGGGTGACTCACAGCTAAAGATATTAAGTCTTCTTAAGTTAAATGATAATTTAATATTGATAAGTATAATATAAATATATGAACAATAATATGAAATTAGACAATATTTATAATGAAATTAAACATTTTATTACACAAAAATTTATATGGAAAAATAAATATGAAAGTATAGCTAAGAAAACAGAAACAGAAAAACTTGTAGCAGAAAAACTGAGTGGGGGATTATCTTAACTTGTTATTAAATACACATTCAAACATGTATGATTAAAACAGCATTGTCCTGGCACGTGGATGTTCAGATAGAACAATGGCAGGGAGTAGAAAGTTCAGAAATAGACAAGTACCTGTGGAAATGCACAATATAACGAAGGTGGCATCTCAAATCATTAGCACAAACTAGTGTTGCAACAATGGTATAACCATTTGGAAATCAAAGTAAACTAGATCTATAGCTCACACCATACACAAGAGTACATTCCAAGTGGTTTAAGATCAAAATGTAAAATTTGAAGCCCTGTACATATAGAAGTAAAAAGGTAAATTGCTATATAAACTGCATATAGTTAGGAAAGGCATTTTATTGCTTCAAAATATAGATCTTATAAAAGAATCATAATTTAACTATATAAATATAACAAAAAACAATTTTGCATGGCATAAAAAACCATAAACAAAGCTAAGGCCAATGACAAAACATATTTGCCAATGACACCTCAGACAAATATTTGATCTCCAAAGTATAAAAAGAACTCATACGACTCAACACCAATTAAAAAATGGGTTGCCCTGGGTGGTGTAGCTCAGTAGATTATGCATAGACCTGCAAAACAAAGGGTTGCTGGTTAGATTCCCAGTCAGGGCACATGCCTGGGATGCAGGCCAGGTCCCAGGTGGGGGTGCTTGAGAGGCAACCACACATTGATGTTTCTCTCCCTCTCTTCTCCTTTCTCTAAAAATAAATAAATAAAAACTTAAAAAAATTTTAAAAAATGGGCAAAGGACCTGAATAGACAGTTCTCCAAGGAGGACATACAGAGGGCACATAGACAAATGAAAGAATGTTCAACATCACTAGCCATCAGAGAAATGCAAATTAAAACTACAGTGAGATATCACCTCACACCTGTCAGAATGGCCATCATTAACAAACCAACAAACAACAAGTGCTGGCAAGGATGTGGTAAAAAGGGAACCCTGGTGCACTGTTGGTGGGAATGCAGACTGGTGCAGCCACAGTGGAAAGCAGTATGGAATTTCCTCAAAAAACTAAAGATGGAACTGCCTTTTAATACAGAGATCCCACTGCTGGGATTATACCCTAAGAATCCTGAAACACCAATTCAAAAGAAACTATGCACCCCAATGTTCATATCAGAACAGTTTACAATAGCCAAGTGCTGGAAACAGCCTAAGTTTCCATCAGTAAATGAATGGATCAAAAAACTGTGGTACATTTACACAATGGGACACTATGCAGCGGAAAGAAAGAAGGAGCTCCTACCCTTCACAACAGCATGGATGGAACTGGAGAGCATTATGCTAAGCGAAATAAGCCAGGTGGCCAAAGGCAAATACCATATGATCTCACCTATAAGTGGCATCTAATCAATAAAACAAACAAATAAGCAAAACAGAACCAGAGACATGGAAATAAGGAACAAACTGACAGTGACCAGAGGGGAGTGGAGAGAGGAAAAATGGGGGAAAAAGGGGGAAGGGTCTAATCAAGAAACATGTATGAAGGACACATGGATATGAACAATGGGGTGGGGATTGACTGAGGGAGCCAGGGGGCAGGCGGGGTAGGAGAGAGAAATGGGGAAAAATTGGGACTACCGTAACTGAACAACTATAAAAAAATTGCAACATATATCAGAGGTAAAGAGCAAATATTACAAATGTGTCTGTGTCATATATTTTTTATTACTTTATTGTTATTCAGTTACAGTTGTCTGCACTTCTCCCCACCCAGCCAAATCCACCTCCCTCCCTTGCTTCCACCCTCCCCCTTGTGTCATATGTCTTATAGGTTTGTGTATCTGTGTCTATGTGTGTGATGTTAACAATGAGGGGACAAATCATAGGCAAAAGATATGAATAGACAATTTACCAAAAACTAAATAAAAATTAGACCTTAAACATATGAAAAAGATGTTCAATTTACTTCTAATAAGAGACATGCAACATAATAATTAAATCAGAAATGTATCATAAAGCTATTTTGAGTCATTATTTGTCACCCATGAGACTGACAAACATTTAAAAAACAGTACACTCTATTGTCATGGGAACTGGGGAATAAGTGAAAATGCAAATCAGTACAACACTGTGGAGGAGAAATTGGCATGTCCAACAAAACTGAGAAATTATACAAAAGATACACTTACCACCTACAAAGATGAAATAGATATGCCGAGCTTATTCATTTCTTTATTGTTTTAAATGACATAATAGCGGTACAACCTAAATGCCCAAATATTGGAGAGTGATTGGAAACAACTGTGATACATTCACAAAATGGAGCACTATGCAGTTGACTTTAAAAAAAAATGAACTGATATGATGTTATTTCCAAGATATATGATAAAGTGAAAAAAATCAAAGTGCAAAAGAGCATCAATAATATGCTATCTTTTGTTCCAGACAGTTTAACTCAGTAAAAAGTGAAGCTGTCCTTGGCCCCACTAAGCCAGACACCTGTTGCATTCAAGGAAGGCACCTTTATAGAACTTTCATTTCATTTTTTTCTCAAATCTTACCTAGCTGATGCTTTCTCTTTCATAATGAGAAAACCTTGCTCCTAATTGCTACAAACTATGAACATACTGGGAAAAATCATGTAAGAACCATCATGATGCCCTCAGTATATTGATATTCCCTTTGACAAATAGCATATGATCAAAAGAGGAAAAAAGTGCAATTCAGCAGAAGAGATTAAATTGCTAATAATTTGCACTGTTTTGAAGAAATAAGTTCCCCTAATACCACTGAAGTGAATTACAAACCCAGCTTTGTCACTTACCAGCTGTGCGGCCATGAGCTCAAAACTTAGTTTTTCCAAGCCTCGGCTTTTAAATCTGTAACACCAAGATATTAACAATGCTTACTTCATAGAGTCGCTGTGAGGATGAAATGAGATAATGCATGGAAATGCCTAGCATGCGCTAAATGCAAGTACCTGTGAGTGCTGTCTTTGTTGGCACTGTGCCCTTTCTTTGGCTATGCCACAGCCTGAGCTCTGTGCCTGTCACACAGACACTCAGCACACACACATGAACAGAGGCACAAATAAATATGCCCAAACACTGTCCAGTCTTATGTTTTATGGCCACCTCTCATTTTGTAAAGCTTGGTAATCTTAATATACTTTCTACAATGGATTCTTATTCTGACTTTGCCTGCAATGTTCCTTCCACCTAAAATGCTATGCTCCCTGTTTTTCAAATCTTATCTTAAGTCCTTAAACATCCCTTCAGCCTTGACCACACCATTCACAACCCACTGAGCTTTCATAGTTCATAGGCCTACAGCAGGTTTGAGTAGATTGACTTGTAAGGTTCTTCAGTGATTTTCTGTGTTTACATTGTTACTGCAACAAGCTTTGTAAGGTCTCTGAGAGTGGGAGCCATCTTTCATTCCACTAGTGTAGCCACTGCAGCGCCAGGCAGTATACGTCATGTATTGTGGATTACTTACAAACCCTTATCAAATTGAATTGACTCAAAATGCATCTCACTATATTTTATAAATACGTTTCAAGCATAGAGGATCAGGTATTACATAGCAGTGGAGCAAAACTGACTACATATTTATAAAATCCCACCCCTGAGACTTTATGATGAGGAATTTATGAATTATATTACACAAATTATGCCAACATATAATTTTGTATATTATCCTCAAGGGGATATAATGCTGTGGAAATTTTTTGACAGGTTGTCATATTTCAATCCAAGTTATAACAGATTCTGACACTCTAAAAATCTTGATTTAATGTGCCAGAAATAGACAGTGACTGTCACTGATGGTCTGGTCTGTTTGAAAGTAAATTCATTTCTCAGGGTCATGGAATCACATCTCAGCAATGAGATTTCATCACTGGTTCTGATCCAGGTCAATGAATAAGTTTTCATGCATCCAGGCTTTCCATAGAAATAATAAGTGGATTGGGGTTTCCTCCTCTGGCTATTGGGTTCTCTTTCACCTCTACCTCCCAATAGTTTAAGGGAAAAAATGGCAAAATTCTAGATAGAATTAGGACACAAGAATTTATTAATTAAAATCTAATTCTCCTTGGAAGTCAGGCTTAAGACAGGTGCAAAACAAAACAACAGTAATAAAATAATAAACTGTGTCATATGGTTTTGGTTATATTAATACAAAATGAAGGGCCATTGGTAGAGTATGTCTATGTAACTAAAGTGTACTTTATGTGGTAAGCAAAATCATGCCTCCTCCCAAATTCCACATCCTAAGCCCCAGACCTGTGAATTTGCAGGCATGATTAGCTTAAGGACCCTGAGATGGGAAGAGTATCTTGGGTTAGCCATGTGGGCTCAATGTACTCATAAAAAGTGGAAGAGAGAGGCAGAAAAGAAGAGTCAAAGAGAGATGTGACTGTGGAAGGCTGGTTAGAGAGACGACATGATGCTACATTTGAAGATGCATAAAGGAGGCTGCAAACCATGGACTAGGCAGCTTCTCTGAACCTGAAAAAGGCAAAGAAAATGATTCTCCCATAGAGCCTGCAGACAGGAAAACAGCCCTCCTTCCACCTTGATTGTAGCCAAGAGACCTGTGTTAGACTTCTAACATGTAGAACTGTAAGATGATACATGCATATTGTTATGCAATGCAGTTTGTGGTCATTTGTCACCGTAGCAATAGAAAGCTAGTATGCTTTACCTGCAGAATGATATAATCTCGAAGAAGACATGACCTTTGATCTGTATGCTGCTCATCTCGAAAATGAGTTTGGTATAGTGCTTGGTTCATAACACACACTTAGTACACCTTCTTTTAATAAAATACTGAAATAACCTTTTATATTTCATTAAACCAGTCCCTGTGTATTATCTACACTCACTCTCACAATAGCTTTGTTCCTTATATTTAGATATTATAAGATATATATATCTTAAATTTTATAGAGAAATATTTAGTAACTTCTTCAAGATTATCTAGATCTTTAGAAATATGGTCAAAGCTTGAGACGAGGTCACCTGACTTTCAATCCAATGACCTTTTTTGCATGGCAACACATCTATCCAGTGGTAGTTTGTAAAAGAAAGAAAATGGATTGATCAACAGAACAGAATTTATCTCTATCTGTTTCAAGGGATATGTCTGTAAAAAGGCTATCACTCTAATTCCATTTGACTTTAAAGCTAATTCAGATTAGGAGTAAAATGACAACATTACAACTTAAGAAATATGTTGCCACTCTACTTAGAAATCTCATCAAAGGGAAAAAAAGTCCTTTCTCCAGGGCACAAGCATTATTTGTTGCCGTGGCTCCTAGAGCCGGGCAGTAGCGGAAAGCAGCCAGGGCCCTGCCATGAGACAGAAGTTCACAGAGCAGACAGGCCTGCTGTCCCAGAACCAGGCCTCCGCAGTCACTTTGTGCACAGGCATGTTTCTTGGGTTTTCTTTCATTCTGTTGTGAGCTGCTCTCATGGCTGCATTAGTCTACTGCAGCATAACAAAATATCATAAAACTTACTGATTTTAAACAACAAATATCAGTTATTTCTCATGGTTTCTGTAGATTATTCATTCAAAGAGTGCACAATGGGAATGGCTTGTTCTGCTCCACAACATCTAGGACCTCGGCTGGACAATTGAAGAGGCTGGGGGCTGCAGTCGTCTGAAGGCTTGACCAGGGCCGGAGGGTCTTCTAACATGGCTCACGCACGTGGCTAGAAAGTCGGTGCTAGATATAGACAAAAGGCCTCAGTTTCTTTCTACATGAGCCTCTCCATGTGTTGTTTAGTGTCTTTATGGGTGGCATCTGGCTTCTTCTAGAGTGAATAATCTACGAGACCAGAGTAGGAGCTTCAATGCATTTTTATTACCTGAAGCCACATACTATCATTTCCATAATGTTCCCCTGGCCACAAAAATAGCCCTGATTCAACCTGGAAGAAGAGTAGACAGCAGAGGAGGCATAAACACCAGGAAGCAAGCATTATTGGGGCTGCCTGGGAAGCTGGCTAGCGCATGAATAGAATCAATACACTTTGCTCTTAGGAAACATCTTAACAAGTCCGGGAGCCAACATGATTGCCTACTCTGCTAAAATAGAGTGATTAAAATTGTACACCTTGTCAACCTTAGGTTTCCAAGGGCAACAGCCCTTTGCCATTCCACATCTCTATTGCTCATGTGCTCCATAGGAAGTACTTTCCTTCCTATGAGGAAAATATAAAACATTAATTAGCCGAGGTAGGCTAGAAAGGAAAAGGACTACCATAACAAATAAAACTCCAGATTTCAGTGGCTTAATATGATAAAAAGTTTTTCTACTTTTAATTAATGTTTTATAGAGTAATAAAAGTCAGTGATTATGCAGGGCATCTCTTAAGTGATAAATCAAGGGTTCATCTTCTGTAAATGGCCACCATTGTCATTGCAGAAAGGGTAACAAGAGTGTAGAGAATTGTCCAGTGTGATTTATTGTCAGAACTGCAAAAAATGTATGTCATCATTACTGGAGGTCAGTCACATGGACCCAACATGACTACGAGGAGAGTTGGGAAATGCAGTCCTTCACAGGGTCCAGGAGGAGTAGATGTGATTAGTGGGTATCTAGAGAGCCCACTGATGTTTCTGTGCCATCCTGAGCGACCTAAGTGGATCTACGACTTTGATGTCAGAGAGATCTTTTTAAAATGCCTTAGTTCATCATGTTAATTCTGTTTTCAAACCATTACTCAGGACAAAGACTAAGCTCCATAGCAAAGGTCCAAGGCCCTTGGTCCCTGGCTCTCCTGACTCCCCTACCTCACCTCTGCCATCTCCCTCTGCTCTGCACAGCTCAACTCTTCCGTTCCCTCCGGCCCACTGCTTCACACTGACTTTGGGTCCCGATCCTGGCTCTTAGTGGTATAATGACTTTAAGCAAGTGCTTATCCTCTCTAAGCCTCAGTTTCATCATTTATAAAATGCAGAATATTATCCACCTCACAGTTGTTATGAAGATTAAGTGAAAAAATATATGTAAAGCACAGCACCTGGAGCATAGAAGAGACTCAATAAAGTACGGTTGTTTAGTTAATTATTCCTTTCATTCCTGCTATGGGGTTAAAACAATGTGCTCAAGGAATAATAATATACTACATTAATTATTATTAATTCAAATTTCCTATTTTGAGACAAAGTTTGACAGAGTGATTGAAACTTGGACTCAAGTTCAGTCATACTTCTTAGACCGTTTAATCCCAGGCTTTATCATTTTCTTGCTTTGTGAGTTTAGAGAAGTTATTTAGCATTTTGCAATCTCAGTTTCCAGAACTGTTAAACCTCTTAAGTTAAGATAATAACTATAATCATTTCATAGTATTTTTGTGAGGATCAATTGAAATTATAAATATAAAATACTTTTTGGTTTTGGGTTCATAGTAAATTGCTTAGTAAATAATAGCTATTATTACTTTCACTACTACATTTAATGAATTCTTACCACAGGTCAAGTACGATACTAGATGCTTTAACCTTAAAACAAACTCTTTATTCAATGAAAAACAAACAAACAAACAAACAAACATGAGCTACCAAAAGTTAAATAACTTTCCCAAGATCACACCAGTATTACATTTAAGACATAAATACAGGAGCGTCTGACCCTGGCATCTGCATACTTACCATTATATCACTCTATCTCCCCAATTCAGTGCACATTTCTCCAAAGGCTGGTGTCCTCCGTGGGGTATTTAAACATAACAAAGGCATACATCCCTGCTATGACTTTAGCAGAATGGAAGCCTTGATTTCTGCAACTAGAGTGAGTGTAAAATCTAGACAACAGACATACGCCACTGCAGCACGGCCTCCAAGGGACCCACGCTGACATATCTCTGGGGACATTGTCCATGGATGCCAGCAGCCCTCCTGTAAAGAAGCCCAGAGCTATCACATGCCCTTTACAGTTTGGTTGGTATTAGAACTGCTTTAGGAAGTAATACAAGTTCCCTCTAAAATTGTTGTTCAAGGAAACTATACTTGTCTTGCCATGGGGCTTTGTTTTGTCAGGACCTATCCCTTGAAACATTTCAAGTTTCATTTCATTTAGCTTTGTTCACCTGCATATTTTGGCCTGAACTGGTCAGAATAGATGTTAAGATGTAAAACACTTAAAAAGAAAGTCTATGACATACCTAAGGATCATCATCCCAACAATCACTTGCAACTTGGATCTGTTGCTGGAGGTAAATTGATAGGTAAAATGTTACCTACTGATTCCTCCATCCAACTTCAAGTATAACTCCCTCCTTAAGGTCTTCTCTGGCAAGTCCAAGGGCACAGTGACTGCCTATGGGCTAGCACTGCTCATTCCACACTTAGTTACTTAATGGCTTTTGATTTTATTCATTCAATCAATATTTATTGAACAAATTCTATGCCAGATGTTGTTCTGGTGCTGAGGCATACATTAATAAGTAAGACCAAATTCCCCACCTTCCTGGAACTTACACTCTAGCAAAAGAGGCAGACATTAAACTCATAAATAGTTATAAATGACAGTAGAAAAAGAAGACTGGGTAAAGGCAAAAAGATTTATGGAGTGGGAGCATGCCATTTTAGTAGAGTTATCAGGAAAGGCCTCTATATAAAGTTATCATTTGAACCAAGACTGAAATAAAGTTAAGTTGCATGAATACATGGATGAAGAATGTTCAAAACAGAGAGAAGGGCCCTAAGATGTTTACATACATAGTGTGCTCAGGAAACATTAAAGAGGTCAATGTGGCTGAAGCCAGTGAAGGATGGGAACAGGAGTAAAAAGTCAAGTCAGAAAAAGAAGCAAATGTAAAAGCAGGTACAACTGTTAACTACAGTCATCAAGTTGCACATTACATCCCCAGTACTTACCTTATAACTAGAAGTTTGTACCTTTTGACCACTTTCTCCAGCTACCCCACTCTCCACCCCCCACCTTTGGTAAGGACAAATTGATCTCTTTTTCTATGAGTTTGACATTTTTCAGATTTCACACATAAGTGAGATGATATAGTATTATATTGAGTTTTGTCTGATTTATGTCGCTTGGCAAAATGCCTTCAAGTTTCATCCATGTTGTCACAAATGGCAGGATTTCCTTCTTGGTATGGTGGAATAACATTCCACTGTGTGTGTGTGTGTGTGTGTGTGTGTGTGTGTGTGTGTGTGTGTGCATATCAGCACTCTTTAGCCACTCGTCCTTCAACAGACACTTGGGTTGTTTCCATGGTTTGGCAATGTAAATAATGCTGCAGTGAACATGGGGATGCTGACACCAGTTTGACAGGGTAATTTTGTTTCCATCAGATGCAGTCCCTGAAATAGAATTGCTAGATCAAATGGTAGTTCCATTTTCAATTTTTTGTTCTTTGGCTCCGATGTTACTTGTGACGGTTTATGCTTTATTTCCAAATACTTTGAAAGTAATCACCAACCAAGAGGAGATGGAGGAGTGGAGCAGAGAAGGAGACAGACATTGGTGGAGATAAATGGCAGGGACTGGAACAGTTGCCCCAAATGATATTTCTTACTAGTCTCCAGAGCAGACTCAATGCGCCTTAGTTGAAAAGAACAATGCATACGTTTTTAACAAGAACATTGGAGCATGGGATAGCATAACCTTAGGTACAGTCTTGCCACTGCAAGTAAAATTCACAGTGTGTAAAACATCCTTTGGAGACATTATGGGAGTCTCCCAAGATTAGGACAATATAATACAGTCAGTGGGGGAGCTGGACCTGCGTGCCTGAGGACTGCTGGTGCGGTAAGGAGGGCGGGCTCCAGAAAGTCAGCATAGAACTGACCTAGCAAGAGAAATATGACTAGAGCTAGAGATAAGAAAACTATACTTCCTAAAGATAAAACAATTTCCTTTATGTCAATACATATAAATTAACAATTTATATATTTATATTTTTAAAATTTTATTTTAATTGTTGTTCTTACAGTTTTCTTTTACTCCCACCCATCCTAGTCCACCGCCCCAGCCCTCCCCACCTCCCTCCCATTTCCAACCTCCTAGTTTTTGTCCATATGTTCTTTATATTTGTTCCTATAAACCCTTCCCATTTTCCCCCTGAAATTCCCTCCCCTCTCCCCTCTGATGACTGTCAGCCTGCTCTAATATTTATATTTTCTTAAGTGGCATCATGTAACATGCTGGTTGCTTTCTTAAGTGCCGGGTTTTTTCTGCCTCATACTTTGACACTTCCTGCGTACCCTGTTCTCCCTCCCTCCATCCATGTTCCTCCTACCTCTGTACTACAGACCCAGCCAGGTACCTATACTTGTATTAAAATCAGTTCTTTCTTTTTACATTTTTTTTACCAAGGTCTTAAGATCATGTATAGTCATACCTACATATATGTTTAGCTCTGTGTGTGTTTTGTAATATTACTATCTACATCTTGCTTCTTTATTTGCCATTTACTCATTAAAACCCCTCCAAGTCAACTGGTAAAATCCTAGTTTATTCTTTATAACAGCTACATAAAATTGCGTGGTATATATATATCATCATATCATCTGCCATTCTATTTAAAATCAATCTGATCTTGGTTAAAAATTTTTCCCTCTCCTCTAGACTGGACATGTAAGCTTCTGTAATTTTCTTCTAAAATGTTCATTATTTTATTTAAATAATATTTAAGGTCATTAATTCACATGAATGTTAATTTTGGATATCTAGATTGGTAGCTATTTGTGCACTACTTATTAAGTAACCTATCACTACTCTCTAAATTGATTATAGGTTGTTGTAAAATATTAAATATTCATATAATTATAATATTTCTTGGCTACTGGCCCTCTTCATCTGCTGTTATGCTGTTACTATATTTATCTGATTACTATAACTGAAGGGGATATTGTGGTGTTGGCTAAGACAAGCCTTCCTTCACTATTTTGCTTTCCATGATATTCTTGACTATTGTCATGTATTTATTCTTCCTTTAGATGACCTATACAATTCTCTCCCAATGCTTGGATTCTAATTTCAATTACATTAAATGCACATACATTAAAACTTATCTATGACATTGTCCTCTCATTCAAGACCATGGGTATATTTTTCCTTTTGTTTTAATGTTGTCCCTGGGTAGGATTTTATACTTTCATTAGTACATTTTCTGAGCCTTTCTTATTCAGGATACCCTTACGTGTTTCATGATGTCTGAGATCTTGTCTGAAAGATGCTTTTGCACAAGGAGCCTATCCTTGTTCTTACATATACTTATTTGGGGTAACTTAGGGGAAGTGCTGATGGAGATCATAGGTGAGGATGACTCCTTCCAAGATACCCTGGGCACTTTACTTTTCTGGGTCTTTCCCAAGATACTGGGTTTCTGAGCACAAATGAGAAAATTAAACAGTGTTGTCTGTCCTGAGTATCTGCTCTATTTGGCTTTGATCACAACCATTTTGAGTTTCAAATCATTGTCATTTCAAGTGCAGGTACCACGTGTGGTCTCTGTTTTCACACAGGTGGTTCTCAGGGAATTATGCCAAATGGGGCTTTGGGGCATTTTTATTTAAAGAGTTATTGAGGGGCATAGAAGGACTGAAAACACACATACCAATATTAATAATATTTCCATGGTAAAAAATTAAGATATTCACCATAGAATTTCCTACATGTGTAGACTAACTTTAATGGCAAAAAAAATAAAAATTAACTCATTAGCTATGACTCTAAATTCCTATGCATAAATATGTTTTGTTTTTTATTTGTTAAGCACCTGTGCTAATAAAATCCGTGGATTCTGAGTTTGATAGCAGTCTTAATAAAAGTAAGATTATAGAAGCAGCAATAAAACTTATCATGCATGATTAAGTATGGAGGGACAAATTAATTTGGTACAGCTTTGACAGAAAATTTCCCTTTGTTGTGCTTATATGCCTGTATTTTGTACCAATTGCTTTTTTGATTCCCTAGTTTAATCATGCCTTTAAGGGGATGAGCTATATGCTGATGGTAGAATATCAAACCCTAGATGTTTACTCAGGAAACACGTAGGGGTCAGAGCAAGCACAGAGTTCCATGCTGCCTGTGGTATTTATAAAAAGGAAGGCCTAATATTTTGCAAAACAATGCATTGTTCTATGTTTCAAATATCTCTTTTTAAAAAAGTTCTGATTTTCATACTTAACTAGCAGAACATAATATTGAGGTTATGTACTATGAAGAATAGATACACTTATTGATGAAAATACAAGATACAAGGAACGTTGTACATTGGACAATGACGTCTCAGTCGCTTCAAAGTAGGCACCTTGGGACCTCACACAGTTTTCCCAATAGCCATCAGCTGCCCTGTCATATTTTCCTGAATGTCATTGATGGTCTGAAATATCTTCCATTTCAAAGGTAATTTTACTTTTGGGAAAAGCCAGAAGTCACAGGGCACCAAATCCAGGCTGTAGGGAAGCTGAATCACCTGAGTGATTTGTTGTTTTGCCAGAAATCTCTGTACAAGATGTGATGCATGAGTGAGCATGTTGTGATGAAGCTGCCAATCACCAGGTGCCCAGAGCTGCGGCCCTCTGAATCACCCAAACAGTGTCTGCAGAGAGATATTCAAGCTTAATGCAAAATTTGATGTAGATCCTCTCCTCTACTTGCTCAGTAGTTTTGAACGTGATGGCCACATGGTGCACATGCTCATTCAACAGCGTCTACCACCCCCACTGACTAGTACTGTGAAGTTGTCCTTGTTCATACATGCACATTCCATACCACTCTCTTTGGCTGCCCGGTTACACTGATGTCACACATAGCGTTCTGGTTATATTAACAATGGCTGGACATTTTATGGACAGACCTTGCATATTTTTACATCATAAAATTGAGTTTGAAAAAATAAAGTCGATAAAGGGTTAAGGAAAACTGATAGCAAACTATACATCCCACAGTCTCCCCTAAATGTCCATCTTTTAGTCCATGAATATTTTTTAAGGAGCATGGAAATTTGAAGACAAACATACGGCAGTCTTCTATGAGAGACAGTAGGAAATAATTGAGATGCTTATTAGCAGCATGAAATGTGCTGCTAAATTATTTTTGGAATACAATAATTTTCCAAGTTTATATGCATGATAGTGTAATGATAATAAAGCATAATTAATGGGGTCAGAAACTTATGTTTATATGTAATGTATAATACAGCTACCTAAGTGTGAATTGATAGAAGTACTAGTTATCTGCTTCAATGTTTTAGAAATGTCCATATAGAATTTTATCTTATTCAAATGTGTTTTTTCTAGTTCCTTTCTTATATACACTGATCAAAGAAACCATATTCAATGTCAACTCTCAGGAAATGTAATAGACAATCTAGGTTAATGTATGATCAGTTTCAGCCCAATTTGTTTGCGGGAAAATGATGCCACTTTCTTTGCATTTACATCTGCAATAATACTTAAATTTATTTTGATTTGCTCTCATTTGAATTGCATCAATGACACAGGATTTTCCAGGATTTCATGAGAGACTTAACTCTCATGCATGCTTTTACTCCATACAAATTGTTTCACAGTTGAGAAATTATGATAAATATCTCAGAATAGGACACCATTTTTGATTCAATATGACTGACAAAGTTTTTATCCAATTCAGTTTTAATTCTGATGAATTGCTTCTTCTGGGGAAGGAGCATCTGCATTTTAATTTGGAAAAAAAGGCAAGGAATGAATGTCTAAGTGTGTGAGTACAGGTACTATTTAAGATTATAGCAGGCAAGAATAACATTTCCATGTGACCAAACTGAATTCTATGGAGCAGTCCAAAACTGATGACTGGACCATGGAATTCACAGGGAAGTAGTCCAAAAAAAGAAACATCTTTAAAAAAAAGAGAAGTATTCCTACCAAAGTTCTTTTGACTAAAAATCTTGGTAAGAACAATAGTTAGGGCTATCATGTAGTTTATTATCCAAATCGGGACATTTTTGAGAGTGAAAAGGGGTATTGTAAGTGCACGGGAACATCAGGCAAAGAAGAAACATCCCAGGCAAACCAAGCCTATCAATCATGTCAGTATTATCAATAGTGAATTCTGCCCTGAGTGAAACTGTTTTTATCAGGGTGCCCTGAATCTTTCTTTGGTACAGGAAATCTTCCTTTTAAATATCAACGTGGTGGTCATTAGGCCTCTAAATAATAACGGATAACATTTATTTAGTGTTTACCCTGTGCTCTCAGCACACACGCGTTTCAACACTGGGCTAAGAATTTTTACGTGCACTACCTCATTCAATCCTTGCTAGCTACTGTTATGCTTATTTTGCAGTTGAAAGAACTGAAGCACAGACAAATAAGTAAAATGCCAATGACCATGCTCTATTAAGTGGCAAACCCCAGCCCTAAACACAGTTTGACTCTGTAATCTACACTCCTAAATAATAAATTTTATTCTTTCATCATAGTTGCCTTGAAACATTAGAATCACGATTGTGCGTGATTTCTCCTCCCTGTGGCCACAGCTAACACTGCCAATCCACCCCTGTAGTCTTCCTGCTGAGGCCAGTTAGGGACACAGAGGGCTTCTCAACACAACGCTGTAGGAGGTAACTGTCAATGTTCATATCTTCCTACAGACATAGAGCTAATCCAGCCCCTATTTTTACAAACGAGAAAACTGAAGCCACTTTGTTCTTACTGAGGCTGACATTTTTATTGTCTACCTAACACTATTACTTACCCCTTTTACTTTACCACCCAAACCTCAGTTTTTCTCAGCTCCTAGGTGGAACAGAGAGGATGGCCTTTCTCTAGGCCCAGGGCATAAATCTGGATTAGCCAAAGCTGCTTATGTTATCAGCATTCCTCCTACCAGTGGCCAAGTTTAGGAATGAGCACAAGATGCAATTCTGGGCAATGAGATGGGACAATAACTGGCCAGGGAGAGGGAGCTCAAGAAATCTTCCTCCTTAAAAAACAAACACAAGAAGATGTAGCCCATCCTCTTCTTTTTGCCTTGGGACACTACAATCCTTGGGGAAGAGTATCATTTAGGATATTGTTAGATATAAAACACAAGTCTAAAGATATCAATTTCTACATCATGTGAATGATTAAAATGTGCTCTATTAGTTTTCTATTGCTTTGCAACAAATTCCCCCAAATTTAGCAGCTTAAAAAAGCATTGCATTCACTACCTGTTTCCATGGGTCAAAACTCTAGGTATGCTTTATTTTATTTTATTTTTTTAGGTAGAAGTATTGTATTGAAACACTTTGAAAATGACATTGTTTTAAATTATGCTGCCTAAATATTAACTTACTAATAGGAACCCTATTGAATAACTCAGGTCTATTCTTCTTTAAAATATGTTTTATTGATTATGCTATTACAGTTGTCCCATTTTTTTCTCATCATTCTCCTCCACCCTGCACACCCCCTCCCACCCACATTCCCCCCTTTAGTTCATGCCCATGTGTCATAAGTTCTTTAGCTTCTACATTTCCCACACTATTCTTGCCCTCCCCCTATCTATTTTCTACCTACCATCTATACTACTTGTTCTATGTACCTTGTCCCCCTCTCTCCTCTTCCCACTCCCCTATTGCTAACCCTCCATGTGATCTCCATTTCTGTGTTTCTGCTCCTGTTGTAGTGGTTTGCTTAGTTGGCTTTTGTTTTAGGTCTGGTTATTAATACCTGTGAGTTTGCTGTCTTTTTACTGTTCATATTTTTTATCTTCTTTTTCTTAGATAAGTCCCTTTAACATTTCATATAATAAGGGCTTGGTGATGATGGACTCCTTTAACTCGACCTTATCTGAGAAGCACTTTATCTTCCCTTCCATTCTAAGTGCAGCTTCACTGGATAGAGCAATCTTGGATGTAGGTCTTTGACTTTCATGACTTGGAATACCTCTTTCCAGCCTCTTCTTGCCTGTAAGGTCTCTTTTGATAAATCAGCTGACAGTCTGATGAGAACTCCTTTGTAGGTGACTGTCCCCTAGAATTCTCTCCTTAATTTTAATCTTGGCTAATGTAATTATGATGTGCCTTGGTGTGTTCCTCCTTGGGTCCAACTTCTTTGGGACTCTCTGAGCTTCCTGGACTTCCTGGAAGACTATTTCCTTTGCCAGATTGGGGAAGTTCTCCTTTATTATTTGTTCAAGTAAGTTTTCCACTTGTTGCTCTTCCTCTTCCCCTTCTGGTACCCCTATAATTTGGATGTTGGGATGTTTAAAGATGTCCTGGAGTTTCCTAAGTCTATCCTCAGTGTTTTGAATTCTTGTTTCTTCCTTGTTTTCTGTTTGGTTGTTTTTTTCTTCCTTCTAGTCCACTCCATTGATTTGAGTCCCAGTTTTCCTCCCATCTCTATTGGTTCCCTGTGTGTTTTTTTTTTTTTCATTTCACTTATTGTAGCCTTCATTTTTTCACCTAATTTATGAGCAAAATCTACCGATTCTGTGAGCATCCTGATCACCAGGGCTTTGAGCTGTGCATCTGATAGGTTGGCTGTCTCTTCGTTGCTTAGATGAATTGGCTCTGGGGCTTTGATTTGTTCTCTGGTTTGAGCCATTTTTGTTTCTGTTTTTTTTTTTTTTTTTTTTTTTTTTTTTTTTTTTTTTTTTTTTTTTTTTTTTTTTTTTTTTTTTTTTTTTTTTTTTGTCTAGTCGTGGCTGTTACGTAGTGAGTGGTGGAGCCTTAGGTGTTCCCCAGGGTGGGGCAGCCCAATCTCTGGGTAGTGACCCTGTATGCGGGGGTGGGGTCCGAGAGGGAACAATGGTGTTTGCTCTGCTCTCTGTCAGATTCCAGTCCCTTCCGTAGCTTCTCCTTCACCTGGATTATCTGCGTGCGAATGTGGGACCACCTGGTCAACCAGCCGCCATGAGCAGCCTCACTAGTTCTGCACAGTTGCCACCCCGTGCCTGGGGTCTTCTAGCCACCATCTGTGCACCTGGGATCTGCCAGCCACTGCTGCCTGCATGCCCGGTCTGCACCTCCACTTTTTCCTGCTGTGACTACGCCTCTCTTACAGGTCTGGATGAATGGTTGTTGGACTTCCATACAGTTCGATTTTCTGAGTTCTGGTTGTTTTGTTGTTTCTAAATCTTTGTTGTCCTTAATTTTGGTTGCGAAAGGAGGCACAGTGTGTCCATCTACACCTCTATCTTGGCCCTCTAGGTATGCTTTAGCTGAGTCTTCTGCTCAGGGTTTCACAGGGTTGTAGTCAAAGTATGGGTCAGGACACATCTTTATTTGGGACTCAACTGAAGAAGAACCCACTTCCATGCTCATTCATGATGTTTACAGAATTCATTTCCTTTCAGTTATTTGACTGAAGGTCCCTTTTTTTTTTTCTGGCTGTTGGCTAGAGGCCACCATCAGGTTTTACAGGCTGCTCACAGTTCCTTAGAGGCCATCTGTAATTTCTTACCATGTAGGCTTCTCCAACATGGCACTTACTTCATTAAGCCTTCAAGAAGAATTTTTCTGTTTTTCTGGAGCTATTTGTGGGAAAGAGAAGGAGTGTACCTATTTCCACAAGTGAAAACAAACTTAGGAGTCTGGTTTCAAAAGTGGCTGGATGGTTCCTCACTGGTGTATAAGTTACCTGGGATAAACTGAATGATTGTAAATAAAATATTCCCTCCTCTTCTGTGGTCAACTATAAAGAGCAGAGAATGAGAATTGGTTCCAGAGGAGATAAAGGACAAACATTCATACATTTATTTTTGCATTCATTCACTCCTAAATTTATCCAACAGACATTAAGTGACTATGGAACACAGGATAGGAGCTCTGGCAGATGCAAAGGTGAATCATACATAATCTAATGGGAGCAGGAAGAACCAAAAATATACAATTAAGTATAAAATAACACAGAACCTATTAAGTACCTTAAAGGATGAATGTGACATGATAAGGACCAATATCTATTTTCACTTCCACTAAATGCTAAGCTTGCCTAGAGGAGAAAGAGTGTTTGTCCAGCAAGAACCAAAACATCAATCAGAACACCCCAAAACAGGGAGAGAGAACTTTCCTGAGAGCAAGACTGGTGAGCAAAGAGAAGAACAGCAGTAAAAACATGAGTATATAGCAGCAGAAGACCTTCAGAACAAAGTGACAGAAGAATAGCACAAAAATCTTACAGAATCAAAATGAAAAGAACGCGCCCTGGCTGGTGTAGCTCAGTGGATTGAGCGCGGGCCTGCAAACCAAAGGATCGCGGTTCGATTCCCAGTCAGGGCACATGCCTGGGTTGCAGGCCAGTTCCCAGCAAGGGCTGCACGTGAGGTGACCATATGTTGATATTTCTCTCCCTCTCTCCCTCTCTCCTTCCCTTCACCTCTAAAGACAAATAAATAAAATGTTTAAAAAAATGAAAAGGATGAAAAGGTAGTGAATAGAAAAAAGGGTGTGCCAGCATCCATTACACTCATACCAGACATTTTTCATGAGACCTCAACCCACATATTCCAACTAAAATGATTTATAGGAGTTAGGGCAACTAGGAGATAGAGAGATTTCTGTATCCAATATGAATTTAAATAAAATCATGAATTATTGGACTTTGCATTATTATATTACCCAAAAAAAGGAATATTAAAGTAATTTGCAAGAAAACTATCTTAAATATAGTGAGGTGATATATCATATTTGTCCATGGGAAAGCAAAGTTATTCTTATAAATGGAGTCCTTTCCTCTTTCTCCCACTTTTCTCTCTCCCCTGTGCCTCCCTCCTAAACTTTACTCATCTGATAGATCTATCTATAAACACTTCTCATTCCCTCAATATCTCCTTTAGAAGCATCTCATCCCAGTAAAATGCAAATTTCTCATGGTAACTTCTTTTAAGTGGATACAATTAATTATAGGACATAGTAAAATTATAATTGAAGTAATTCTGGACATGAACCAAAAGTCAAAGCTTTACTCCATCAGAGCACTAAGCTAAGCTCACAGTGTGGCCTCTGAAATCCAGATGAATCCTAAATCACTTGGATAGTGTTCAGCTGTGTCTCAGAACTCAAATGTGTAACTTGCTTGGCAGTTAAAATGCAGTCATTTGCTCTCTACCTCAAGTTTATACAACATTCACAAAATCAGGTCTTGTGGCCTTTGGGGATTTTAAAAAAGAAGAGCTTTGAGGGTGTGTCAAAGCTCTTATTCTCGGCTCCCTCAGCCAAGAATAATGTGTGTGTATGTGTAAAAAATTATGCTGTAATGCTGTAGTCAAACAAATTATGTGGGAGGTATAAGAATTAATTGAGTTTTAGCAAAGTAGATCATTGGATTTGTGATCACGTATCTTGATGCTTTTCACAGTTTCTTAAGCATTTGCTTTTGGGATAAATTTTTCTTCCTGGTCTTCTGTTTCTTGCTGAAAATATTCTTAAGCTCTTATAGGTTGCCATTCTAGAACAGAATACAATCTTTACAGAGATTATCATTAATGTTCAAGACAGCAATAAACATAATTCCACTGAGACCCCATGTGGAGCCATTAATAAAGAAACTGATGAGTTTTATTCTCATTTCATTTTTAAAAATATAGATAGTTTGTTCTAGGCCAAATAAACAGGCAAACATTTTGCAGCTCAGACTTGAATCCCTAGCATGGGAGATGGAAGGGGCAGCATAAGCCTGCAGTGTTTGGCAAATAGTAAAGAATACGTGAATGAATAATGTTCGTATTTATTTTCTGGCTTTTCATAGTTATTATCTTCAGGCATGTTATCAGGATACTATAACCTTTGCTTTAATGAAGTCTTAAGTGGGAAAAATATCGTGCTAGTTCCATTCTCAAGAACACTGCTATCCATCCCCACCTTCAATTCCAAGACAATTAGTCACTGAGTTCACACATTTAATGAATGACTGCTTTGTGCCAGGCATTGGTTCAGAACTGAAAATACAAAGCTGAATGAGATATTGCAAGTCTCTGCCCTCGATGGTGCTTTGTGAGACAGAGGGGCACAGAAATGGCAAAGGGCGGGGTGTACAACACATATGTCAAACTTACAGAAAGACAAACCAACACTTAAAATCTTTTGCTCTTAGGGAAAGAGAAGATTGCAACAAGAATAGCAAGCATTGCATACATATTACAATGGCTAAGACTTTTTTAAATGACAACTCCAATTGCTGGTGAGGATGTAGAGCAAAAGAAACTCTCATTCAGTGTTGGTAGGAATGCAAAATGATACAGTCACTTTGGACAATAGTCTGGCATATTCTGAAGGAACTATCTAGTCCTTATCCAGCAGCTGCACTCCCAGATATTTATTCCAATTGGCTTCAAAAGGTAGGTCTACACAAAACCTACTACACATGAATGTTAATAACAGGTTATTCACAATTGCCAAAATCTGGAAGCAACTGAGATGTCCTCCAACAGGTGGAGGGTAAGCAAATTGTGGTAGATCCACACAATTCAATATTTAGTCATAAGAGGAATGAATTAACAAGCCATGTAAAAACATGGTCTTATATCACCAAGTGCCTATCACTAAGTGAAAGGAGCCAGACTGAAAAAAACCCCACATTTTGTATGATTCTATTTCTCTAACATTCTGGAAGAGGCAAAACTATGGAAATGGTAAACAGATCAATGGCTCTGTAAATCTAAAGCTGTTTTGAAATAAAAAGCTTATGGGGGGGGGAATCCCTTAAAGGATGAAAGGATAAGTTTGGGGAAAAGATAATAGCTCATTTTTATACTAGTTATGTTTGAAAAGCTATGAAACATTTAGATGGAGATATCCAAGGTCTGATCAAGCTAGAGCAAGGGTTCTAAAGCTAGGTTATCAATTTTAAAAAAGATTATTATAAGCAGAATTCAAGAACTTGAGATAACTGATATTGAGACAACCTGGTCATACCTTTGTGAAGAATTTTATTACCATCTTGATTTAGTAACATCCCCACACAGAATACTTGACATCTAATGACTTAAATTTCAAATGACATATGGCATCTCTATAAGTTCAATTTTACATATTATGCTTTGTATTACCATCTACATCATACATTCCTGAAGCTAAAAACTATGGAAGCTTTAATTCAGTGCCTTACAAAACACTAAATTCATAGTACGCACCCAAGAATTTCTATGAAAATAATAAGTGGATGTTTGAATAGATAGATAGGTAGGCAGAGATGGATGGATAAATAAATATATTCCATAGAAAGCATGCATTTCTTTATAAAGGATAATAGTGTCAATCTATAAGATAATTATGAACAATAATTTCATATAGTTAGAGTTCACATGAATATACAGATCCTGTTATGATGAAAAAACAGGCCAAATTTCTTCAACATATTTAAGATCCCTACCCCTGGCAGTGGATCAAATGAAAACCAGATTTTGGATTATGGTTGTTATGAGCTGAATTGTGTCCCTTAAATAAGATAAGTTGAAGCCCTAAACCCCTAGTACCGCAGAATATGACCTTATTTGGAAACAGATTCTTTACAGAGATAATCAAGTTAAAATGAGCTCATTAGGGTGAGCCCTAATTCAATATGATTTGTTTCCTTAGTTGAAAAAAAAAAGGGAATTTGGATACAGATATATGAAGAGGCGCAGGGAAAAGACAGCCATCTACAAGATAAGAAATGTCCGAGGCTACCAGAGTTTAGGAGGGAGGCATAGAACAGATGCTTCCCAGCACATCAGAGAAACGTGACTGCAGATTTTGGACTTCTAGCCTCCAGAATGCTGAGACAATACATTTTGTTTTCTAAGCCACCCAGTTTTTGGTACTTTGTTATGACAGCCCAAGCAAACTCATACAATCATGAATAAGATATTTTTGATGGGGCACAGAAATTTCTAAGTGTACATGTGTTCCTGTTTTCCTGACTATGAGAAAGACTTCTGGTCTTATTCTTTTTATAGAAAATTGAAAATAATCTTAGGAGCTTTTGACAAACTCACCACACATAGAACTTAGCAGTTCTGAGGAGAGGAATTTGAGACAGCAAGTAGATAACCTTTCTAAGGCATTTTGGGGACAAGGGAAGGAAAGGGAGTGGCAGATGGAAGTCAGAATGGGGTCCTGAAAGGGGTTTTAAGTATGCTTGTAGACTATCCAGTCGGCAGGGAGAAGAAGAGATCTGCGTGAGTGACACCTTTGCACAGGTGAGGTGGAGAACGACCCAGAGCAGGGGCGGCATCCTGGACTGTGGGCACGTAGTGCTCGTTTTCTTTTCCTTTCTTTTCCACACTTTTGAAACATTTTTTTAAACTACAAAAACCCTATAATAAAACTTGCCAAAGAGAAGAATTAGGGGTGATTAATCTTATTATAAAAGGAGCTTTTAAAGAGCAAGCTCCCTTAAGTGCATTTAAAGGATTTTTAATATTAAATTTGCACTCCACTTTTTAAGAAGCAAGTCTATTGCATAACACTGGGTACATCTGTACACAATTATAAAGTACAGAGGTAAAGAGACATGTGGCTACAAAGTTAGGCTTATAGTTTTGTAATTTAAGGTATAATGTAGGGCATTCTTCTGAAAACTTAGACTTTAATAATTTGGAGAGATTGTTTTGTTTAATTTTATCCTGGCAGGACTATGAGGTGGAGGTTGCTGACATGTTAGAATGTTTTCGTTTGAGTCGATGTTGCAGCTGCCTGAGAATATTTTGGGTATTTTTTTTTTCATAAATTAATAAGCTCAAATGTAATTTTGGTCTCCTTCACTGCCTCTGTGCTTTTATATATTCTGCACAAGTGCCTCAATGTTCCATTCTATTTTAACTATAAAATATAATAATGCATTAAAGGGGGGTGGTAACGTTTACCATAAAGTTATAGTTTTTCCACTTTGCTTTCCAAATCCATTTAAGTTAGCAGCACAAAGCATAGTTCCTTTATAATGCTTATGTTCATAGCAAAAGCACATAAATATTTCATCCACCAAACTGCTTCATAAAGAGAGCGTAATAGGAAGGGGTATTTTAGGTAACATCAGTACATATGTGTAAACCTTATATAACTTAGGCCATAAATTACAGGATGTCAAACTCCTTGTGCTGAAAAGTTCATACAAACTTCTTAATAGATCAGAAAGAAAAGCACCTGCTGGCAACCCCTCCCATATAATTGTGATGTTGCTGAAGTTCCTGCTTTTCCTACAAGAAAATGAAGTTTAATTAAATTAGAGTTCTATATAACACCAAGGAAAAATTGCAGGTAAAAGATTTAACCAATCATCTACCATCTTTCCTATGCAATGACAGCCATAGTACTAACGTGGCTACTGAAGCCCTGAAATACAGCTACTCTTAATTGAGATGTGATGTAAGTGTAAAGTGGACACTCAGTTCCCAAGACATAGAATGCAAAATATCTCATTAAAGTTTGTTTTACATTCATTATATTTTGTAATAATATTTTGGATATATTGGATTAAATGGTACCTTTTATTGAAAGTAATCCCATCTGTTTCTTTTTACCCTTTTAAATGGGGCTATGAGAAAATTTTAAATTACATACGTGACTTGCAATTATATCTATAGGAGAATGCTGCTCTAGATGTTTCCAAATATCACATGCTCTGTAATCCGTAGGGGATAAAATAGCTGGTTGCTTATCTGCCATATATAGTTTGCATGTTATTGTGACTAAGGTCACAGATTACAAAAACAGAGTGTCTGTCTGCACAATCTGATGCTACTTCTTAATAGTAACTTCTTTGCTGAGCCTTAGTTTTCTCAGTAGGAAAATGAGGATGATAGGAACAGCCACCTCATGCAAGTTATTACGAGGAATTAATAAGAAAATGTGCATCATGATCCGGGGAGAGTGCCAGCCTTGTGTAGCATTCAAGAGCTGACGGACATCTTTTGTTTAGCCAGGGCAGTATTTTTTATATGAATTTGATTGCCTATGGGTAAGGCATATATTCTCCAGTTTAGCAACAGGCCCTGCCATTTTCTATTGTTCATACACTATATGAATTGTCCTTGTCCTGGGTCATTTGAGCTTTTGGAAGTGCCATGGAAATGCTCAATACAAGCCCATTTTATCACCAGACCAGAGGAATATCAGGCTAATTAAAGATTCTAACCAAGAATGCACTTGGTTAAGTTAACCAGTCTCTTTTGTTCCTTCCTTCCTTCCTTCCTTCCTTCCTTCCTTCCTTCCTTCCTTCCTTCCTTCCTTTTCTTTCTTTCTATTATATTCAAAATGTTCTTTCATTGAGGTCCCCAGGCACATAACAGTAATGTAAATTAGTAGCATTAAATTATATTATAATAGCCCAAAGATATCTGAAGTTTCCCCAACCAACAAGTCTTACAGCAAGCCTGAGAGGTGAGCTAACTCAAGTTCTTTCAGGTCAAAAGAAGAAAGGAGAGAGTTAGCATACTAAAATATTCTATTAACACTGATTTAGATGACTAATATCTAGCTGATAACTGTGGCAATTATGCAGTTAATTAAAATATCCAGATAGTTTCTAAAACCTTGCTGTGAAGCAGGAAATCTGACAATGTTATTACTTCACTTTTGCTTTCTCTTCCTTTATCCTTTTCATGAACACTTGAGAGTACAACCTTCACACAGATTTTGTGTTTTAGACAAAATCTTTAATCCCCTTAAACACTAAATTCCATTAAAAATGACCTATAAGGCCCTAAATGGCCCACCACAACCCTGACTCTTACTATTGCCTCAGTTCACTCCCATTGCGTCACAGTCACTCTGGTTCCCCGATTGCTCCTCCAAGAGTCTAAGTCCGCTACCCATCCTGGGCCTTTGCACATACGGTTTCCTCCGCCTCAAACGCTCTATCCCTGGATATCCACCTGCCTCCCTGGTCCCTAGCCTCTACCTTGTCTAACACTGTACTATCACTGCAATCCTAACACAGTCCTTTCTCTCACCTTTAGTTTTCACATAGTATTTATTGAATTCATTCTACAGATTTTACATATGATCTTTTTTCTAATATGTATATTTTATGCTAGAAGGTAAGCTCTTTGAAAGCAAGTATTTTTGTTTATTTTGTTCATTATTGTATTCTTAGGACTTAGAAATTAAAAATATATAATAAATGATGATATTTGTTAAGAAGTAAAATAATGCAGGAGAGGAGAACTGGGTGTATGTGAAGGACTGGGTGTGTGGTTAGAGAGTCCCACTCTGAGACGGTACATTTCAGGAAAGATCTGCAGAAGGTCAGGGAATGTTCAGAACCAAGCATGAAAGGGAAAGGATGTAAAAACACTGCATAGAAGCAGACCTAGCATGGTTTACCTTATATAATTGGTACACTATAGTCACTCAATAAACAACTGTTGAATAAATAATTTTTTAAAGCACGCTATACCAAACATTCCATGTTTACGAATCTGAAGACTTACTGTTAAAATGGTAATATTCCCAAAATTGATCTGCAGTTTCAACACAATTCCTATCAGAATCCCACCTGATTTCTTTGTAGACATTAGCTGTTGGGGGCTCCACCCGCAGAGCCCCCCCCCCCCATCCACCATGGATGAGAATAAGTCTACCAAGACATGGTCTGCTTGGGTAGGAAAGGTGGCTTATCTCTCAAAGGAGAAGGGCCTTGAGCCATTCCTCAATGGGCTTGTATTGGGTTTAATTTGCATAGAAATACAGGGCACATATGTAAAGCTCATCAATCATTGTTAGGCAGAAATGATTCAATAGATGATATTCGAAGAACTCTGAGGGCTTATTCTGAGGCAGGGTCAGAGAGCTAAAGGGCCATAAAACTTTGGGGAACAAACTCATTTAATGCTTGGACTCTTATCATTTAAATTGAGGGTATTAGCAAAGCAGATTTCACAGGATTTTATGTATTCTTTCTTAGGCCTGATCCCCAGGAGAACCCGCCCTTTCCAGCACAGGGATGTACCCACCTCCGGCATTGTTTCAGGCGCAGCCAAGAGATTAAGAGACTTTTTGTGGACAGAATGAGGACTCAGGCTATGTCAAAGTCGAGGGGTGAGGGTCCATCACCCGCTTTTTCTATAGCCCCCCAACTCCTTCCCTGAGGCCCCTTCAAGACGATGCCTGTCTTTGGTCATCTCTCCCTTGAGGAATCTTACTTGTCATTGGCTCTGGTCAAGCCTAATCTAACTGGTTAGGCTCTGGGCCAAGCAGGGTGAAGTAAAGAGGGCAGAGGCAGCGCACCTGCCAGGGAGATAAGCTTTGTCTCCTTAGTGGCTTATGGTCCCAAGGTCTCTTACTCAGCCTTAGCCATGCAGAGGGTTACAGCTTCTGAAACCAGGCTGGGCAGTTCCCAACAATTAACAAGCTGATTTAAAAATTCATCTGAAATAGCAAACAACCCAGAGTAATCAAAACAATCTTGAAAAGAAAGCAAAAAGTAGGAAGATTCACACTTTCTGATTTCAAAAGAAAGCAACAATAATTAAGACAATGGAGTACTGGTACAAGGACAGACATATGGATCAATGGAGCAGAATTGAAAGTCCAGAAATAAATCCATACATTTATGGTCAACTGTTTTTCAACAAAGGTTATGTAGCCTTTTCAAATAATGGTGCCAAACAACTGGAGAGCCACATGAAAAATTCATTTGGACTCTTACCTCACACCATATACTCCAATTAACTCAAAATGGATCAAAGACTTAAAATAAGAGTTAAAACTATAAAATCTCAGAAGCAAATATAAACTTTCATGACCTTAGATTTGACAAGTAATTCTTACATATGACATCAAAAGAATGAAGCAGCAAAAGATAAATTGGACTTTATCAAAATTAAAACTTCTTGTGCTTCATAAAGCACCATTAAGAAAGTAAAAAGAAAACCCAGAGAATGGGAAAAATATTTATAACTTATGTATCTGATAAGGGAGTTACATAAAATCAGAATACATAATAAACTTATAAAACTCAGTAAAAAAAGATAAAACCAAGTTACAAAATTGACAAAGGATATAAATAGACATTTCTATAAGAAAGATACACAAATGACCAATAAGTGTATGAAATGAGGCTCAAAATTATTAGCCATCAGAGAAAAGCAACCAAAAACTACAATATCTTACCACTTCACAGCCACTGGAATGGCTACAATCAAAAAGTCAGACAATAACTATTGGGGAGAATGTGGATAAATCAGAATCCTTATACACTGCTAGTGGGAATATAAAATATTGAAGTCACTTTGGAAAACAGTCTGGTTATTTCTCAAAAGATTAAATATAGAGTTAACCATACAATGCAGCAATTCTACTCCTGGATATATATCTAAAAAAATTAAACTGTATGTCCATACAGAAATTTATAGATGAATGTTTATGGCAGCATTATTTATAATAACTCAAAAGTGGAAACAACTCAAATGCCCATCAACCGATGAAAGGATAAACAAGTATGGTGTGTCCAAAAGTTGGAACATTATTTAGCCATGAAGGAAATAAAATTTTGTGCATGGCAAAAAACTTCCACAAGTAAATACAAAAGAAAAAAACTTAGTAATTGGAAAAAATCATAACATTATTTTATCCTCACCTGAGGATATGCTTATTGATTTTAGAGAGAGGGAGGAAGGGAGAGACAGGTGGGCGAGAGAAACATTGATGTGCAAGAGAAACATCTGTCAGTTGCTTCTCGCACACCCCCTAACCAGAGACCAAGCCTGCAACCTGGGCATCTGCCCTGACAGGAATAGAACCTGCCAACTTTCAGTCTTGTAACAAGGCAATGCTCCAAGCAAGGCAGCCGCACTTGCCAGGGCATGCATAACACATGTAAGTCTCTGAAACATACGGGGCCTCTGTAAATAAATAATAAATATAACAATCCAATGGAAAAAAAGCTGGTAAAATGCATTAAGAGAGAGTTTTCCATGAAAGAAAATATGAATGGCTCTTAAACATATAAAATTATGTTCAAATGCATGCTAGTCAGGGATATGAAAATGTAAGCTACATAAATACCATTTTTTACCTATTGAGGAGATGGTGAGTTTATGTGAAAGAACAGTTTCCTACACTGCTGGTGAGAACCTAACTTAGAACAAAATCTATGTAAGGAAGTTTGGCAATATCTAAAGCTATTATGAATGAATATGCCATGTGACTCAGCAAATCAACTCTGAAGAATTTATGCTGCAGATACTTTTGATATGTCTAAACTGGTCAACATGAAAAGTTATTTGTTACAGCATCCCTTACAACAACAAAATTTCGGAAGGAAATCCTAATTATGGTATGGTTAAATATATTAAAAACCAAACATTGCAAAAATATACAGGTGAAAAATTAGGGACCTCTTCATGTACTAAAATGGGAATGATCTACAACAGTGATTTTCAAGGTTTTTCATCTCATAGCATACAGAAACTAATTACTAAAATTCTGTGGCATACCAAAAAACATACTGTGTTTTTTGCTGATCTGAAAAAAATAGGTATAATTTTGATTCATACACACTGAACAGCTATTGTTATGTTGGTTGTCAGTTTTTCATTTGACATTCTAAGGGGAAAGAGGTTAGTGCCGCTGAATAAATAGTCAGGTATTGCACGTTTTAAAAAATTCTTTCTGTATACCAGTTGAAAAACACTGATATACAAGATCAAAAAAAATGATATGAACAAGAGCAACAACAGCTAGAAATGCTGGATGATTTTGATGGCATGGAAACTGTGCTAAGTGCCTTACATGCATATTGATTTATCCACATACTTTCACATTTTGCACATTACAGATGAAGAAACTGAGGCACAGAGACGTTAATAATCTTGTCTGAGATCAGTTATGTAGTATCTGGCATAGCCAATACTTAAACTCAAGCAATCTCTCTCCAGTATTTGCTTTTAAAAGAAGTATACTATATTACACTTCCAACCGAAACCACAAAAGCAAGATGTAGAATCATTTTCTATCATTTATACATTTTAAAGACATAGAATTGTCACTATATGCCCATATATATGCACATATGTCATACTTACAACATGTACACACTTTCTTCTTTATGTATGAACTATTTCTGGAATGATCTAAGAAACTGGTATCATTGATTGTGTGGGAAGGGAAACCAATGTTTAGAGGACCAGGTGGGTGGGAGAGACTTGTCATTGTGTGCTCTTTTATACCATTTGAATTTTGAATAATTTTGAGAAAAATAAGACAATTTTAAAAAACAACTCCTCTTTTACTTAACTCTATGATATTGTATGACATACATCTTAAGAGATATCACCTGTCTTTTAGCCTATTTTGAACCTTCTCCTTAAGACACATCTTTAGACTTGGCCTCTATTTGATGCTTTAGCAGGAAACCTATACTACATACAAAGGAGAAAATGCCCATAATGGGAAAGGGATGAGGGCACTGTCTTCCTGTGATGTGGAGAAAAGGCAGTGTCCAGAACTGGAGAAACAGTGCTCTCTGAATATGTAGTTACCTGAGACAGCTTCTCCTAACACAGCAAGCCCCAAAGAGAATCTGTGACAGGTCTGTACCCAAAAGGTACTGAGCTCACAGGACCTAAGATAGTATGTCCTTCTATCCTAATTTTCCTTCTCAGCCATAATGTATACACACATACCCCACATACACACATATCAGTCATAAGCAACCACCTTTTCTGACTCATTCCTAGAATTTACCCCCCAGAAGTACAACGACCACATAAATTACATGAGCTCAGTTAATCACATCTAGGGACAACAAACACATATAAGATCATTAATAGACAGAATTGAACAATTCTGGGCTCAGGATTTCATTATCACTATCCAAATATTGATTGGAGTCATTAAAACAGGATTCTCTTAACCTAACATTTTCAAATAGCAGATAGCTTAGTGAGCATCCATTATTTTGCCTCACACTACAGAAATGATTACCATATTTTCCAAAGTAAATCAGATCACATGGTTTCATTATTTGTTTATGTTTTGATTGTTTTTAGCTGTCTAACATTAACTTGAAAAGTCCTCTAACAAAGACACAAAATTCAGTTACATTTATTAAATTACTTAAATATATTTACTAACTGTTCAACACCAGTCGCTGTTTTGGTCAGTCAACAGGTCAAAGTCTCCACACTGATGGAATTCACAGTTTGATAGAAAAGGTAATAACAAACTAAAAATAAGTAATAAATATCAGTTGAGTATAAACAGTATGGAGAAAAAAACAAATCAGTATGATTAGATAGACAGAGAAGGGGGTCAGAAGAGGGGAGACACTATTTCTGATCAAGTGGTTAGAGACAGACTCTCCAAAGAGAAGACATTGGTGCAAGCACCTAAATGAACTGAAAGCGAAAGGCAGTCCAGGCAGTGGGAACAATACATACAAAGACCCTGAGTGCAATTCAGTTTGATGAGCTCGAGTACCAGCAAGAAAGCATATAGGTGGAGTTCAGAGACCAAGACACAGATAAGTTAGGAGAAGAAGGCAGGAAGCAGATTTTGAAGGCCTTGAGATGCCAAATATTTCAAGTATGATAAGAAGTCACTGAAGGTTTTGAGCTGAAGATTTATTTATATTTCTGAAGAGAACTGTGATAATAGGTTGCAAGGAGGCAAAATTGGAAGCAGGAGATCTAATAGGAGGCTACCCCCATCAGTAAGACAAGAAATGATGATGGTGAGAGCAGATGCAGGAGTGAACACTGCCAGATCTGAAATATATTTCAAACATAGTCTTTCTCAGGTATGTGTGATGAGATGTGAGGAAAATGGGGAATCAAGGATCACAGCTCACTCACTTTTTGAGCATCTCAATGAATCAGTTGTGATTGGGAAGTTTAGGTGGAGAACAGTCTGGTAGAGTGGGTTTGTTATAGAGTTCTGTACTGGATATGGCAACTCTGAGATGCTTACTAAACATGTAGGTAAAGCAAGCAGTTAAATAGAAAATTCTGGAGCTCTGTGGGCAGACAGGGCTAGGGAAGTAAATCTTGGATTATATATTGATGGTATTGCCTCTCCTGAAAAGAATAAAGTTATATAAAATAAGCATGTTCATGGGAAATTTAAAAAGGTACATTACAGCACAATCAATCAGACTACAAGTACCTGGAGTCTGGGAGTCATAAGATACACGACTTTTGGTTGCAGGGAATTTTTTAAAATATTTTTTTTATTTTCTAATTATAGTCAACATATAATATTATATTTGTTTCAGGTACATACCCAGTGCTTAGACATTATATAACTTACTAAGTGATCATCCTGATAAATTTCATACCCATCTGACACCATACATGGTTGTTATAATATTATTGACTATATTCCCTATGCTGTACTTTGTTTTACATTTCCATGACTATTCTGTAACTACCAATTTGTACTCTTAATCCCTTCACCTTTTTCACCCATCCCCCAACTCCCCTCCCAACTGGCAATCATCAAAATATTCTCTGTATCTATGATTCTGTTTCTGTTCTTCTTATTTATTTTGTTTTTTTAGATTTAATTGTTGATACATATATGTATTCATTGCCATTTTATTTTTTGTATTTCTGATCTTCTTTTCCTCCTTCTTATTCTTCCCCTTCCTCCCCTTCTTCTCCTCCTCCTTCTCCTTCTTCAAGATTCATTTTATGTTATATTATATTTACATTATATAATTTATATTATATTTACATTATAATATATTACATATATTACATTTCATATAATACCAGTTTGGTGGTGATGAACTTCTTTAGCTTTTTCTTGCCTGGAAAGCACTTTAATGTATCTTTCAATTCTAAATGATAGCTTTGCTGGGTAATTTTGGTTGTAGGTCCTTGCTTTTCATCACTTTGAATATTTCTTGATAATTCCTTCTGGCCTGCAAAGTTTCTGTTGAGAAATCAACTGACAGTCTTATGGGAGCTCCCTTATAGATAACTGCTTTTCTTTGCTGCTTTTATGATTCTCTTTACCCTGGCTGGTATGGCTCAGTGGATTAAGTGCTGGCCTGCAAACAGAAAGGTCAACAGTTCAATTCCTAGTTAAGGCACATGCCTGGGTTGCGGGCTGGGTCCCTAGCTAGGGGTGTACGAGAGGCAACCGATCAATGTATCTCTCACACATTGGATGTTTCTCTCCCTGTCTGTCTCCTTCCCTTCCCCTCTGTCTAAAAATAAATAAATAAAATCTAAAAAGAAAAAGATTCTCTCTTTAACCTTTGGCATTTTTTTAATGATGTGCATTGATGTGGGTCTATTTGGATTCATCTTGTTTGAAACTCTGAGTTTCCTGGACTTGTAGGTCTATTTCCTTCATCAGGTTAGGACAGTTTTCTGTCATTATTTTTTCAAATAAATTTTCAATTTCTTGCTCTCTCTCTTGTCCCGCTGGTCCTCCCATGATGTGAATGTTGGTACACTTGAAGTTGTCCCAGAGGCTCCTTACACTATGTTTTTTAATTTTTTCTTTTTTCTTTTCTAATTGGGTATTTTTTTGTTTCCTTATATTCCAAATCAGTGTTTTGATTCTTGGCTTCATCTACTCTGCTGCTGATTCCTTGTAAATTATTCTTAATTTCAGTTATCTTTTATTTCTACTTCTTCTTTATGGTTTCCATGTCCTTTTTTATGCTGTTGAAGTTTTTTCTAAGTTCATCTATTCTTCCCCAAAGTTCATTGAGTATCAGTGAACTTTTATAAGCAGTGCTTTCAACTCTGCATCTAGTAGATTGCTTGTCTCTATTTTGTTTGGTTCTTTTTCTGGAATTTTATTATGTTCTTTCATTTGGGACGTTTCTTTGTATCCTTATTTGGGCAGCCTCCCTGCATTTGTTTCTATGTGTTAGGTAGAGCTGTTGTGTCATCTTGGCTTGATAGTAGGTGTCCTATAGGGTCTAGTGGCACAGCCTTCCCCTTCACTCAAGCTTGGCACTACAGGTGTACTCCCTATGTGGGTTGAGTACACCCTCCTGTTGTAGTTAAGCCTTGACTGCTGTTGGAATGCCAATGGGAGGGATTTATTCCAGGACAATTAGTTGGAAGGACTGGCTGCGACCACCATGGAGGTTCAGCTGTTCAAGGGCCACTCCGTGGAGCGGGACTTACTTCAGCAGGGCTCTGGTGCCTGCTGAGTCAGTCCCTTAAGTGTGCTGCTTGTGAAAATGGTTGGCTGGTGTTTTGATGTGGTCTGAAGCTGTCCACCCAGTATACTGGCTCTGGAATATTTTGGGAGGTACAGGCCAAGATCAATTGCTGCCTGTTCTTCCCAAGGCCACCCAGTATGAGCTACAAAGTAATTTGAATATGGCTGCTACTTGTGCTGGGCTTAGAGGTGTCCAGGAGAGGACAAGTTGCAAACCAAGATCAGGTGCCCCTAGTGCCAGGCCTGGGGCCACTTAATGAGAGGTACGGGGCATGCTGAGTCCAGATGCTGCTGTTTTGAGAGATTTTAGGAAAGTATGAAACATAAGCCAAGACAGGCCATTCTTATGGATAAGCCACTGTAAATAATTTGGGTGGGCCTGCATGGACTGTGGTCTCAGGGAATCACCAGGGCTGGGAGGACAGTGATAGCCAGGTTGAAGGAGACTCAAATATGGTGCCCACCTGCTGGCTTAGGAGGGACAGGCTCATTGAAGGAATAATGGTTTCTGCCAGCTCCTCTGTCTGGAACAAAGCTGCCCCTTCAGCTCTTGCCCTTACGACAGACAATTCAGTTCCTCTCAGTATGTCGCTGGTGCCTTTTGAGCTGTTGCCCCAGTGCTGGAGCTCAGAGGTTAAATGGCAGCGTAAGTAAAAGCAGTACTTGCATCCTCCCACACCACATCAAAATTACAACTAAACTAAAGAACAACCATCATTCACAACCACCTGAAATCTAGCTGAACAGAAGTCCCACAAATAAGGATATAAAGAACAAGCCACATCATGACTGCAGAGACTTGGAACAGGCTGGTCCCACACCCACATGTGGTGAATTAAAATTGAGACAGATAACCTGGCTGCAGAGGTTCCCCCTGAGGAGTGAGGAGTCCCAGTCCCACACCAAGTCTCTCAGCCCAGAACTCCAGTGCCAGTAATAGAAGTCCCCATAACTTCTGGCTGTAAAACCAGTGGAGACTGTGGCTGAATGAGACAGTGCTTCTAGAGTCCCAGGCAGTTCCTCCTAAAGGGCTTGTGCCTGGACTTACTTAGATTCTCTCCCTCTGAGTTCCAGCGTAGAGAATTTTGTTCATGAATAACTAAAATCTCCTGGGCTAAGAGCACAACCTCTGAAATAAGAGTGGTCAGGATCAAATCCTAGCTCCACCATTTATGAGATATGGGACTTTGTTATTTAAAATCACTATGCCTCAACTTTTCATTTATAAATATAATATGCAGCAAATACATATTACTTCTTATCTAGGCCAGTTTCCTATGTCAAATGCAAAGGAAAATAGTGGTGAGCAAAATAAATATGGTCCTTGCCTCAAAGAGTGTACAGTTTAATGGGCTAAAATGAAAACAGTGCTTTTTGCTTGGGTTTGATGAGAATTAGAAAAATTATATGTTTAAGAGGTTGGCACTGTATTGGCACTTAGCAACCTGTTCATAATATTAGTTTTGTAGTTTAGTTAGTTATTATGTATTAAACATAAGTAATATCTAGCCTTTGAATTGAGAATCAGCAATAGACAAAAATATTTTTATTAAGACAATGAAAATGTAAAATTATTCAACTAAATCATTACATAAATGCAAATTGAAAAACATGAAATACTCTTTCGGGATGACAACATTTATGGAAGAGAAGAAATACAGGTTTCCCCCAATATCCAAAAATAGAGCATTCCAATGAAAACTTTTATAAGCCAAAATGGCATGAAGTGAAGAAGCAGTTACTATTCATCTATATGAGAAAATTTTTTGAATGTTTCCTGACCCAAAAATAACCTACTAAATCATACCAAATAACATATAAAACCTAAAATAACACTAACATGAAGTAAAAGCAGAAATGATATGATGAAGACACAGCCTATATAAAGTGGAAGTAATGCACATTGACTCTACAATGGCTCACCACCAATCACTGAAAGTTATTCTTATTTTTTTCCCTTTTTTGTACAATGAAAATCCTCTTTGGATTTTTTGTTGTTGTTGTTGTTAATGAAAACAGGTACTAATATAGGTATTTTGTAAAACTAAAGTTGTATAACGTGAACTTTTGAAAAGCAGGGATACTTGTAGTCACTTTCACCCTCTGGTAGTCAGTATATACACCAGCGCAATTTTTCTGGAAGGCAGTATGGATATTTATTTTTAAATATATTACTCATATATATGTGATTGTAAATGTATATCATTTTTGATGGATTAATTCAATTTCTAACACAATTTCCTTAAAAAGAATTAAAACATATCTTGAGGATAAATATGACAGATCACACTCCCCATATACTATAAAACTTTGTGAGCAAACATTATGCCTGATCTCTCCACAATCAGGTCCCCAGGGGCTAGCATAGCACCTGGCACTAAATAGGCACTCAATAATATTTATTTAATGAATGAATGAACAAGTAAATAAGTATGCAAAGTTTTATATAAAAGGACATTTACTTCAGTGTTTTTATAAATTGTGAATAATGGAAATCCTCAATGTTGACCTGCAGAAGATTGTTTAAAACTATCCATTCCACTTAGAATAGAAGCCACACTTCTTCCCATAATCTACAAAAGTTATAGGACCCAACTTCAAGTCCATGGTCAGTTGTCATCTCTCTCCCTTTTCCTCTTGTATACTCCATCCCAAACACACCGTTCTCCATGTTATTTCTCAAACAAGCCATGCATAACCTTACCTCAGAACCTTTTAACTCATTATTTCTTCTTCCTGGACACTTTCCCCTTTGACATGAACATGGCTTTCCGTGTCTCTGATCACTATCAGCTACTGATGGGGCCTGGCCACCTATCTAATACAGCAATAGCAACCCCTTCATCCTGCCACATTACCTTGCTAGATTATTTTTCTTTTACTTATAGAACAATACTGGTGAGAATCATTGAAACTCTTGAAAGAGTGACATAATGCTCACCCTTCATGAGTCTTTGCTACTCATAATATAAAATGCACCAAAATGTCAGAAAAGTAACTTATTTCTGCAGTGAGGCAACTTACTTATTTTTCAATGTAAACTCACCTGAGAGTAGAGACAGGATATTCAAGTATTTTTTTAAATGGGTAGGACCTACTGACTTGTGGGTAATTGGCCCACAGAAGCCCTTAGTGTTGCATTTCTAGCTATAGACATGGGAAGATAAATGATACCAACTTCCATTTTTTTATTCTGAAAAACAGCTCTGTAAATAAACACACAGAACCCCTCATGTAAATAACTTGTATATTTTAAAGGAAAATAAATGCATATTAACTACATATAGTAGAAACTATAAAAAGTATAAGGGAATTAATATTTGATATGAAACAGGGTATAATCA
Organism: Anoura caudifer; assembly: GCA_004027475.1. Taxonomy (NCBI): domain Eukaryota; kingdom Metazoa; phylum Chordata; class Mammalia; order Chiroptera; family Phyllostomidae; genus Anoura; species Anoura caudifer. The sequence goes on from PVKU01001087.1 coordinate 153,965, forward strand.
AGCCACCTTTGAATTATGTTTTCTAGATAAGCACAAGCAAGACCTCAAGCCAAGTGAGCTTCATTTACAGTATTTACCTTTTTCTTCAATTAAGATGAGAGAAGAGATTTAAAATATGAATCCCAGGCAATCCTTTCCTTCATACATATTAAAATGCCAGCAATGTTGGAATAATTAAGGCTGAACAGAAACACGATTGGTCTTCAAGTTGTAAGTTTTCAAGTTAGAATTCTTCCAGTTTCTAAAACCTTGATGTTCCCTTATCAGGTTAGAAGAACACCCTTAAAGAAATTGGTTTCAAATTATTACAAAAATGTTCCCAGTATCAATAGAAAAATCAAGTTCATTCAGAACTTCAGCAGTCACCCTCTCAAAGAAAATTAAGTATGTTCCCGTAAGCCCTGAGCTTGCAAATAATCATATAACTAATGCTAAATAAACTAATCTTCAGGTGGAAAAATCATAGGGTTAAACTTTGCTTTTTCTGATTATTCTTACATTAAAATTAAATGAAAATCCTACATGGGATTTCCAGCCAAAAATTTCCACCTTAAAGGCTTTTTAAAAGAAGTCAAAAGAGACCACGATTTCTAGCCTCATTCCCTATTCTGGACTGGCTCCAACCCAGGTCAGAGGAGGAGACCTGCAGGTTTCCCACCTGTACTTTTCAGCTCTCAGAGGACGGGCTCTAAGTAATGACATGAGAATCTCAGTCTCAATCTCTCTCTCTCTCTCTCTCTCTCTCTCTCTCTCTCTCTCTCTCTCACTCACTCACACACACACACACACGATTTTTGAGAGCCAGCAGATGAACCTTCCTTTGCTTTTTTAAAGTACAGACTATTTTAGGTTTCTGCAGAGAGGACCACATCGTTCTCATGAATATGAAAAACTGCTGGAACACTCGGACGACCAGAGTAAAAGAGTTCCAGACCCAAGGACCGGCTACAGAACAGGAAAAGGATTGGGATTAATCAGAACTGGGGTGGTTCCCTTAATGTAGATATTGCTCTCATTATGATAATAAAACATTCCAGGAAGTAAGTTGCCAGGGAGAGAAAAGAAGAAACTCTCTCCCCTCCCCCTCTTCTGAAGGAAGCAGCAGAGTCTCCTTGCAGAACGACAACCCCGAGGATACAGCAGTTGTCTTCAAATCTGTGACCATAAAAAATCATTATCTCTGTGAAATACAGCAATTTGGGAGATAATCAAACGGTGACCAGGGGGCAGAGCTGCCAATCTGAAGGATTATGCTCCCGCGCGCCCGCCTGCTCCTGACCTTCCTGGGAGCCAGCTGTCGGTGCGGCGAAGACGCCCCATCCACTCCGGGCACATTCATTAGGCTGCCTTCGGTGCGTGAGCCATTTGCATAACACCCCGGCTTTCTTAATTAGTACTTCATTTCTCCCTTGACTTATTTCGTGGCGAAGTTCACTGTCCCCCCTCCTTGATTCCCTCTTCCCATACTGAATTCTATGAAGGGGTAGAGGAGATGGGCCGGAAGGGTGAGAAGGAAAACGAATAGGACTTGCAAATTAAGGCACTGATAATGAGTCTATTAATATTTTCAGATTTGAGTGAGGTTTCTTTGTGGAAAAACTAGGAAAAGAGGCTGCTTGTGGAGAAATTTATCCTGGCAACTTCTCATTCCTCTCTACACCATGGGCTGCGGGAGGGATAGGCAGTACGCGTGCATCAGCCTCCTTCATTGTCACCTGAATGTCCCCTTACTTAAAACACAACCCACCTGGGGTTGAAAAGTCTTTGGTTTCAGAGGTTCAGAATTAGCGTTAATTCCATCAGAGGGAAGGATGATGTCAATCCACTCATCAGCTGAGCTGGTCTCAAATTCTAATGGGGGGTTGGGAGAAAATTGTCCTGGTGGTTTCCTACATTTCCAATTTCTTACTCCAACCTCTCTCTTGCTGGATTATTCCATGCAAGTGAAGTGAAAATAAGAGCAAGTATATTCAAATGTAATTATTACAGTCCCCTAGTATGCATAATTCAGATAGAGACAAAACCGATCTACTCTTTTCTGAAAGCAAAGGTTTATTTTACCTGATCTGAGGAGCAGAAATACTTGTGAACTTCCCCACGTGATATCCGTAACCTGTGAGATTAGCAAATCTTGGATTCTGCTCATGAAGAGAAGGCAGATTCTGTTACATGGGCTCAAGAGACTTCCTACAACAAAATAGAATGTGACCGTTATTAAAAGCTACAATAAATGATACTATTTAGTCCTGAGATATACGAATCACATCAATAAAAATCAATAATTATTCCTAAAAACGTCTTACTATTTCAACATCTATGGCTTTCCTTTCATTTCTTTAGTTATTTTAACTTTACAAAGTAAATTATTCTATATGCATTATAATACACACAGGAATTTTTTTCAACCAAATAACTAATGAAACTTGATCTTTATGAAAAATATAATGTTAGAGTGGGCTAAGGAGGTAGTAAGAAATCATGAATCCTCATGAAGTTGCAGTCTAATTGAGGAGAAAAGATTTGCCCATAAACAGAATAACTATCCTTGGCAATAAATGGGTTAACATCATGAATGAGATATCTTGGCCAGGGGCTTTGTGGACTTAGCTGGAAATGAGAGGTCATTTGTTGGTTGCTATTGTAATGTGACTCCCAGAGACATTAAATAGAATATATTTATGACCACGTACTGTGTCTGCACCTATAGCTAGCAAAATATTTTCTTCCTGTGTCTTAGTTTCCTCATCAGTATACAGATGAACCCAATCTACTACCAGTAGTTTTTAGAGGATTTACCTGATACTTCTCCATATCAATACAAACGGTAATTGGTGAATGTCACATGATGTTAACTACCCAATATTTTATTCTTTGTTTCCATGGTTAAGAAAACTCAAAACGACCCTGGCTGGTGTGGCTCAGTGGATTGAGTACCAACCTGTGAAGCAGTGTTGCTGGTTTGATTCCCAGTCAGGGTGCACACTTGGGCTGTGGGCCAGGTCCCCAGGTGGGGGAAGTGCAAGAGGCAGCCAAACATTGATGTTTCTCTCCCTCTCTTTCTCCTTCCTTTCCCCTCTCTCTAAAAATAAATAAATAAAATCTTAAAAAAAAAAAAAAAAGCTCCAAATGAAAAGCCAAAACCTTAACACAAGAACTTTTAAGTATAGCTGCCCAAGGGAAAAATGTCTTTAAGGCAGACTTTTTAAATGTTTTAGCCACTGAAAAAAAAAAATAACCAATTACATTTCTACTACATTTGTGGTAAATATGTTAATTTAAGTCATGATCACTTTGAAAATTCTTAACCTATTTTCTTTAAGTACTGCTTGATTTTCCTTCTTCAGTGGGCTCTGTAACTAAGCCAAAAAACATAAAATTTATAGCTTCAGTGCAAACAGTACTTGACAATACAGAGGGAGCGCTTTCTAAAAAATCTCTTGTAACCCCAAACCAGCTGAATCTGTTTTGCTATGACTATTAAGAACACATACACATTCATACAAATAGAAACAAATAAATAAAATTAGAGGAGATTTTAAACATTATTTCAAGAAAGGAAACATTTCAACTCCAAACCATTATTTTGAAGAATGCTATAAGCAGCCCAAGGAAATAGTTTTTAAAAATGAATATATACATTTAAAACATGTTAATACACATTCAGAATTTTTCTTTCCAGATGATTTTTCTTAAAATGTAAAATTTATAAATTAAAATTATGTGGACAATCTACATTTTTCATATATGTGCATATACACTTGTATTTAGAATAAACCACATTTATATGTGGAACAATATGCAAATGATAATTTTTATGACTAACAGATTCTCTTTAATATGTAATCATGCACACATGCATAATTTATAAGTAACATACCTAGTCACATCTCCAAATGCATTTCCTGTTTATTATTTTTTAAAATTCATTCTTTATTTTCAACTGAAATCAAGTCATTCTTTTGCCAGAGACTTTTTCTTTTAAAAAAAATAGTGTGGTCTTGAATTCCTACAATTAACTGTAAGAATTCCATCTGAAAAGTTAAAAACACAGGGCAAAGGATAGGCCAAGAAGTTATGCTGGACTCAATGTATATTACTTATGAACAATAAGAGGGGTGAAATAGTATGTGAAGAGATAATTTGAAATGTTAAGCTTTGAAATATTTGCCCATTATGTTATTTTAACATAGTTGGTTGCACTGAATGGATGCGACTCTCTGTCCCGAGTGATACTTTCTGTGAACATAAAGTCACGGTAGGTCACGGAAAGACAATGCAAATGAAGACAATTTCCCCAGTAGCAGCAACCATAGAAATTAACAAGCAGAAACCTGGTAGACACTGGCATCCTTCTCTATAGCAAGATAAGTTTGGGGGCATTTTAGAATTTGCCCTCCATTAACTCCTGGATTACCCCATTCCTCAGGTGTGCAAATAGTTCATAAGCAAAACAAAACAAAACAAAAACCCTAAATAAAAGAAATTCTTAATTATCCACTTATAGAATATTCACTTTACATTTTATTCAGGACATATTTGATATCCCACACTGGCCACTGGCTTCCATCAGCCAGGTGTTTGCTTCTGCAGGGTACGCCTCCCTGTCAATCGGCCAGCCCTTTGGCAAATAATTTTAATACAGTTTACCATAGGCAAACCTCTGACCACCCTCCCCCCATAAAAAGTCATATAATACATTTCTAGTTAAAAAATATCTTTTTGCTACAAATCTTGTTTTAGATTATTAAAATATTATTAAAATAATTTTTGCAGCAAATCTTGTTTTAGATTATTACTACATGTACCAGTGCCCTTTGACCATTTTGTTAGTACAGATTATTAGGAAGAGGTAAAAAGGAGAAAAAATAATTTACATAAAAGTCAGACTTTTATGTAATTTATGTTACTCATTTAATTCTTTTCAGGATTCCATGAGATTGTTATTAATGCCCCCATATCGCAGATGAGTAAACTAAGGCACACATGGATCAAATAATTCCCTGAGTATCACAGAGCTAAAAAACAATGATGTCAATACTTAATGTCAGGTCTCTGACTCTACTGCACCGAACTTTTCCACTATAAAATGTGGCCCTGGCCTCGTATGCATATGCAAAGTTTGGGAATGGTTTGGGAAACCATGAAAGGAAAGGCATCTACAAAAAGGAAGCATTCACATCTAATGACAAAGCTCACAGATGATTTACAATGGGGTCAAGTTCCTGTAAACCCTTATCAGTGAAAATAGCATAAGCTGAAAATGCATTTAATACCCTAGCCTACCAATCATCATAGTTTAGCCCAGCCCACCTTAAACAAGCTCAGAACACAAGAGCCAAAAAATGTTGGCAGTAAAGTATGCTAGGGTATTGGTTATTTATCTTAATAAATAGGGTATTGGTTATTTACCTCAATAAATATCTGGGATATTTATCCCAGATGAGCATGGCCATCTGGGAGCCCTGGCTCACAGCCTCTGCCCAACATTGCAAGAGGATCCTACTGTCTAGCATTAGCCCGGGAAAAGATCAAAATTCAAAATTCCACGTATAGCTTCTCCTGGATGAATAAGGCTTTTGCACCATCTTTTTTAAAGTCTAAAAATCCTAAATTGGGGAACATCGGTATATAATTCAACATACATAATCAAATCACTCAAACTTAACAATTACCTAGAATGATATGTCATGTTCGCCTACAGCATGACTGCTAGTCCAGTCCGGGCAATGCAGACAGAATAGAGGAGATACCCTCCTTCACACGTTCTAGTATTTCAACCATGCTTTTTCATATATTTCATCATCATATATGCCGTTACTTGTAAGAAAATAGGAACTAGAATTCTACAACCCTGAGCAGTGAAAGGTCCTGCTACAGAACTGCACAGCAACCAGATGTCCAGAGTGGAAGGTCTGGGAAAGACAATTAAATACAGTACTTTCCCTCCAGGGCAGTATTGATCAAAGGAGTAACACATATACATGTTTCATCATTCAAATGCTAATGAATCTATAAACCTCATTATTTCTTATCTATCTTTGAGTTTCCACAGCAGTTTTTGATGACATACCATATTTACACTAGTAATGTTTGCACTTTTTATTCGAATTTTCTAGCTCAATAACAGGAAGCCATTAGTCAAGAAAAAGCATTACATCAATGTAATACCAGAGCATGAATTATATGCAGATTGAGAATAGATACAAACTTTCCAAGTCTGTTTGAAGTGTAACTGGTATCAAACAAGGGTTTTTACTAGGTAGAACAAAAAATACTTACTGAGACACTAGAAAACATTTCCTATGTGAATTTTGAAATTCTCAGAAGAGAGATACTATAAAAATATTGCTTTTACACTTAATCAGAAGGTCTAGAAGGAACCGCTAACAAGATCAGATATCAATGTAGAAATTCTTCTTTTTCTTTCCTATCAATAACCTTCTCTTTCCTTATTACACTTTTAATGTACTTCTTGTTGTCATTGTCATTGTATATTTATCTTCAGAGAGGTAATGGGATTATATGTTGAAAACACCAGAACATTTGGAGCCAGAAATTTCTGGGTTCAAATGTGTTCTGCTCCTTGTAAAATGATCTTGAGTAAGCTAATTAATTTCCCTGAGCCTCAGTATTTTTACCTGTAGAATGGGATTACTAGTTATTAGTGCTAGTTTCATGGCCTAATATAATTTGCTCAGAGTTTCTGAGGTGTGGGTTTCTTCTGTGTGAAATGAAATTAATATCCACTTTATAGGGTGTTGCAAGGATTAAATGTGATAACACCTACAAGCGCCTAGCTTCATACTGAGCACCCAGCAGGTTCTGAATAAATCAGTTGTCAGTAATTTTTGCTAGAAATACATGCTCATAGCAGAATTATTTGTAAAATATTCCAACAGTTAGGAATAATCTTGGTATATTTTGGTGTCCTAACTTCCAGCTTTTTTTTCTGCGTATATACTATAGTGTGTAGCTGATGTTATCCATAGGTTCGTGGTTGTTGTAACTTCATACATCACAAACATTTCCCCCATTCTAAATTCCTTATTATTATTTTAATAGCAGCATAATATATTTTGGGATATAATATAATTTATAGGATTTTGCTATTATAAATATTATATAATTAGCCACATTTCTGAATAATTCTGTTTAGCTTTCTTTTCTTTTCTTTTCTTTCTTCTTTTTTTTTCTTTCAGTGAACTTTTTATTGGCCTCCTGCTCTGCCAAGGGATGCCCCACTTCCGCTGCCTTTAATGCCTCAGAACTTGGTGTCCTTGACTTCTGACACCACTCTGCCATCCACAATCCTGCAGGTCGTGGTCTTTTGGATGGTTTGTAAGGAGGGGCTCTTGTCCAGGGCATCGACAAGATTGAAGTCTTCCCCTTCTTCCAGTAGGCTGCTGTAGGTGGCAATCTCAGCCTCCAGCTTGACCTTGATGTTCAGTAGGGGCTCATACTCCTGGGCCTGGTGCTGCCCCTTTGCCCGGGTCTGGGCCAGCTCTGACTGCAGGTGCAGCAGGATCCTATTGAGCTGTTCCACCTGCATGGCACAGCGCGTCTCCACCTCCCTCAGGCTGTTCTCCAAACTGACCTTCAGATTCCTCACTGAGTCCAGGATCTCCAACAACTGGACCGTAGTCTCAGCTCTGTGAGTGTCGTCTCAGCAGCACCTATCTCAGTGGTCTGCGAGGTGACCACTGTGGTGCTCTCTTCAATCTGATGAGACCAGTACGTGTCCAGCTCCTCTCGGTTCTTCCGAGCCAGCTCGTCATACTGGGCACGGATGTCTGCCATCATTTTGCCAAGGTCCTGCGATTTGGGGGCATCCAACTCCACAGTCAACCCAGAATTGGCCATCTGGTTTTGTAGACCATTTACTTCCTCCTCTTGGTTCTTCTTCATGAAGATCAGTTCCTCCTTGAGAGCCTCGATCTCTGTCTCCAGCTGCAGCTGAGTGATATTGGTGTCATCAATGACTTTTCGGAGCCCATTGATGTCATTCTCCACAGACTGGCACATGGCCAGCTCTGTCTCATACTTGACTCTGAAATCCTCAGCAGCAAGAAGGGCATTGTCAATCTGCAGAATGATGCGGGCATTGTCCCAGAATTTGCAAAGATCTGAGCCCTCAGGTCCTCGATGGTCTTGAAATAATGCCCCAGTCTCTGATCTGGGATCCCTTCTTCTCTAAGTGTTCCCGGATTTTGATCTCATCTCTGATTATCAGTCTCCAGGCTTCTCACCCTCTCCAGGTAGGAGGCCAGACAGTCATCGAGGCATTGCATAGTCTCCTTCTCGCTCTGGATGCCCCCTATGCCCACCAGACCCCCAGCCATCTCTGCAGCCAGGCCCCCGGTTCCCAGGCTGCCCCGCAAGCTGGTGGAGTGGGACACAGAGATCCAGGAGCCCGAGCCTCCGGAGCCTGCATAGACGCTGGTCGCGCTGCTGGTCGGCTGGACCCAATAGCTGGGTGACTGCACAGAGCACAGGGTCTGGTAGCTCGTGGAGAAGCTAGAGTGCATGCTGAAGCTCATGTTGTTCAGGGAGGAAGGTGAGAAGCCGACACTCAGGTTGAAGCTCTAGTTCTATTTTCTAAATGGCTTATCTGTAGCCTTGTGCCAAGAGATACACTGAGTTGGAGGATTTGGGGGAAGAAATACAAAAAATAAATAAATTTTCTCAACAGCAACAAAAGAGAGTAAAGAAAAATACAATATTATTACAGCGACATGTAAAGGAGAGAGAAAGTAGAAAAATGCAACACAGAGACCTTTTCAAAGGCCCTATAGTTTAACAAATGTGTAGTTTTGTAAAGTACTGACTAGAGAATTCCTGATGTCTCATGGAGTCTCTACATATGAACAAAAATTCCTTAAGACAGATCTGCCAGCTGTTGCATCAGTAGCTCAAATGCTGGAATTTTGTACACATTCAAGAAGAGCTAAAGAACATTCGAAGTTTATGGGTCTGAAAATTAGGCATGGCCCTAAAGTCCTGCAGAAGTGAAGAAGAGGCCTCTCACTGATGTCCCAACTAACATCTTGGTTTTCTTTTAATGCAGAATTAGTGGTTAAAAGACCCTAAAGGGTATGTTTTTCTGATACTAATATACATTGGCCAGATTCCCCTATACAGATAGCTATATTTGTTGAAGTGTAAATAAAACAAAAAGGCATTAAAATTACATTCTGATAGAGAATGTGAGTGAGAATTACCAACCACCATACCTTTACTTCCCTCTTTGATAAAAGAAGCCTCTTATGTCTATATTCAAATTGGGCAAACCAGCTCAAAAATAAAGAAGGTAAAAATAAAATAAAATGAGAAGTAGAGGCCAATGAGCTTAGATCACCAGTTGTGAATTTCTTATTTAAATCATCCCGTGAGTGGAAGTGCACTTCCACTAACTTGAACTCAGTGAGTAGGATCAGTGAAATGGACATCCAGGGTTAAGCAATCCATTTTATCAGGTAGTCTGGGAGGAAGGATTCTGACAATCCCGTGTATTTGAAGAGAAGTGCAATCTATCTCTTTCTCATTCCTTCCCACTTAACCCACAAAAGATATTTAGGAGAGCTTTTATTCCCTATGTTCAACAAGTTTGTTCATTTTGTCAAAAGAAACCAGGTAAGATTTCCTTTTCCTCCAGTCTTTCCCTCACACTCATCCTTCCTTACTGGCCCTGGGGTTTTGTCAAAACAAAATTATCATGGAGCCTGGGGTAGGACTGGATTTTTTATCCTATTGATCTTTATATCTGGAAGTTGCAGTTGTAGCAGTGAATTTCTATTTATTGGAAGTCCCCTGGGCTTGTGGCTTCACATCAGACATCTGGGGAGGGGAGTGGAGAGAGATCTCCTCCGTGGACCACATGTTTTCGGAGCTTCCAATGTGACACTGTGACATATACCGAAGTACAGCAGGATGCCCAAAGAAAAGAGCACAAAAAAGGAGTGGGAATATTTCATTTGTATCCATATCTTCAGATATATCCATAGCTATCCATATATGGTTATAATATAAATAGCACATGTGTTATATCAGGAGTGACAGAGTATAACCTGTCAAATAAGTCCATGTGAATATTCATTATAAAACCATCTTCTAAGTATAAACAGTTTACCCATAGCTATCAAAACCCTAACCTTACAAGATGTAAAACTGACACACAATCAGAAATGATTACAAATTCTAGCTCAAGTGGGTGATTATCTCACGAAGTGTATACTTGGGCCATATTCTGAAAAGCCCTAAATTCCCCAACACTGAAAGTCTTGACAACTGTGTCTTCAGCTGTCAGTTGCCTGACAGTTGTGCCCCCCAACTCAGAAACTCACAGTCCTATTCTACGGCCAAACTTGAAATACTTTATTGACATGGAAAAACTAACATATATCTGAGAATATATTTCTCACTAGTCTAAAATTAAGTCTACTTAGTTTATGTGTTAAATTCCCTTAGGATGAAACATTTATTGTATCTTTTGGCAGAAAATCCCTTTTCTTTCTCCTGTGCCCTGCCATTGTGTCATTTTAGAGTTTTCCACAGTCACCTACTCATTACATTCTCTCTGTCTTTGTTTGCTAATGTGACAATCATGAACTCTTTTTGTTATAAATTATCTTCTAAAATTAAACTGGGACAACCAATCTCATTTTTAGCAAAAGACCTTAGGTTTGGTGTAGAGTACAGTCTCAGATGTGAAACAACAGGATTTTATTTGCTATTTGTAGTCTATTTAATTGGTTTTTATTGGCATTGTAATGACATCTGGGCAAGATTATGTGCATATTTCTAACACAACTGTTTAAAGGCTCACAATTAAATAGCTACTGTTAATACCATTAATACCAATGAATGTTAGACAGGACACCACTGATTTCTACAATTGAGAGAAGAGTTGGGGTAAAAATATTTTGTAAGTGAAAGAAAAACTTTTCTCAGAATGTGCAAGTTTGTAGTATAATAGCCAGAGAATTATTTTCTATTCAACTTTAGATATATGAATGAATAGAAAAGGAGGATCAGAGAGGTAAAGGATGAGCAGAAGAGAGAAAGGAAAAGATAGGAGAGGCTGAGAACATGAAAAAAAGATTCTGTTGTTTTAAAATATGGGCCACATTTTATTATGTTATATTTCTCAGTGGTAAATATTAAACTTAGCGGTCAATTTTCAAGGCTAACACACTTTAAGAATATCTTTAAATTAATAAATTTACATATTTTTCACTATTTCCTATGTCTGGTCCATCTAATAGCTGGGCTTCTCCCTTTATGCATTTATTATTTTGTCCAGATGTGGCTGATAAGAAGACACTCCAATCTTGGGTTTCAGTAGGAGGAACTGGCTGATTAGAGGATATTCATTTCAACAAGTCACCCATTTTCTGGATCTCTATGTGTACCCATATCATGCTATAGATTTACTTGAAGCACATTCTGAATGTTTAAATCATTTTAATCCACCTGGCTCCTATAAAATAATGTTATTTTTCTCCAAGAATTTGAAATCCTCATTCCTGTAAAAAGAGATGCTTATTATCAAACCAAATAAAGGAAGATTCAATAACTATGTACATTTACCAATGATTTTCAGAATATGAATGATCATGTAAGATTATTGTACTCATCCACATTTATCCAAATTCACCAAGTGTTCATTTTAATAACATTTACTGCCTTACTTCTGCCATTTACATTTAAATGCAAAACTTATTTTTGTGACTGTACTAAAGATCTTACATAGAACCAAGGAAAATTACTATACAAATGCCATTACCTAGAAGTTTGAAATTCTAAGACTACAAAAGGGTTAATTAATTACATTATCTGTAGCATTACTCTGGCTACATTCTGCCTGGAAGGCATATGGATCCACTCAGCCGCTGAATTTGAAAGAGCTGTGTCCTTTTCATGCAGAAGAAAAATCATGGACATAACCCTCTTCCACCCCCATCACAAGCACTAGATGTTTCTTTTTTACTTGATTATTGTGATTCTGGTGAAATAATTGAAAGAACCAACATTAAATAAGTACCAAAATGTTTCATACCCTCCTGAAAATTGTAGTACTGCACAATGTATTTCAATCATTGCCTATTTACTGAGCTTCTATTATGTTCTAGACATTGGGGTAGGCTGGGGAGATTCAAAGATGAATGAGACACAGTGCCCACTCACCAGAAACTCATATCAGAGTAAGATCATAACAAGTCAAGCAAAAGAACATTGAAATAAGCATTCCAAGATTTGATTTATTAAGGAATTAGTAGTGGTGTGTAAATTATTTCCTTAGCTATTGATGTAGTCCAAATTAGTTCTATAATTTGTAGTCCAAATTAATTCTATAATTGTTCAGCTCATTTGATATTTTCTTTTCCTTCTTTCCTTCCTCTTCCTCTAATTTTACTCCCTCTGTAGGTCTTTTAGTTCTTTTACCCTTTCCCCTCTAATTTGTATTGGTTTTCCAAAAAAAAAAAAAAAAACCAGAGGCCTCTAAAAATGCACATAGTATCATAGAAAAAAATGCCAAAAGGCAAAGGGAAGTTTAGGGTAAAGTAAATTAAAATGGAACTAATTGGTATACCAAAGTGTACATGAGGAACTCCTGGCAAGTGGGCTCTGAGTTCTCTAGTGACCAAAGGTAAAGGAGACATAATGCAAATTTCCAAAATATTGTCAGCACCTCGGCAGCTGCTAAGAAGCAGCACAACTTCTCCCAGATGTAAATTGGGGAGAACATTCTTCTTGAATCCACAACAAGGGGATGTCCTGTGGAGTAGCAGGCAGCATTTCTTACAATATCCAATCCCATGGCAGAGTGCAGTTTTTGAGTATAAAATGTCAAAGGCTTTGTTGTTTTACTATGGTTATGAAGGGACAGAAAAACTGAAATCTAAATCATGTACATCATATTTCTGTGTTTATTGTGTGTGTGCATGTGTGTGTGTAGTTAACATTTTGAATCAGATAAATGTCCTAATTTAGAATATGTTCTCTAACTCCATAATTCTTAAAAGCAGGAAGAAAAGAAAATCAGCAGAGAAAAACTCCTATTATATGAAGAACTCTTACTCTAGCTCAAAGACTTAAAAAAAAATAGACAATGAACATGACCGCTGATATTAACAGCTATAGAAGATAAGCACCAAAGCTTAAGACAGAGCTCAGGATAAAGACCAAAGAAGACAACTGAAGGTTTCTGTTGGGAAAATTAAAGAGCATTATTCAAAAAGAAGTGTCCTCACACCTCCCTTTCAAATAGAAATTCTCATGGATGAATAAAGGAGGAGATTATTGGAAACTGAAGTAAAGTGTTTACATTTAGTTTATTACTAAGGTGGTTTTAATGAGTACAGCTTCTCAAAAACTACTACAGATGGCAAATTTTTCTCAGAAGTACACATAAAACTTTTTATTAGACCAGCAATATTTAATTTAGAAGGTAAGATGTTATTTTACTTTCCATTTACATTTTTTAAAATTTTGTGTGGAGCTTATTTCTACATAATTATTTATTCTTATTAATTTTCAACTAATACTTTTGTCAAAATTATTATAGGTTTAACATTTAAATTTTTATAAATTTTTGTTTTTATTGGGCATTCTCTAATAGGTGTATACTTTTTTAAAATTTTGATTTGCTTGAGAATTTGGTATCACTTTTATGAATCCTGCTTATTTTAAAAAGAAAATGCTGTGGTCACCATCAGTGTCCTGCGCTGCACATTGTAAACACTAAGTGCTGTCCTGGTCCTTCTGGCCCAGTGTCCCAGTCATCACACCACCTGAGATGTGCTCCCTGTTTCCACCATCAGCTCTAACTCTCTCACCCACGCACACCATTTGTACCAGCCATCTGAGTAGAGACTGACAACTCCCCAAAATAGAAAATAAAAAACCCCAAACTTCATGAGTTTACCAAATAAAACCTGCTATGCCCACTTCTCCACCGTGACCAAATGATTGTCTACCATGTGATTATGTGAAATGTTCGAAGACTCAGAGTTCCATGAACATTTAGCACAGATACAATGATAAAACTGTAATGTCCACAGTTTTGTTGGAAAACATGAAATTCGACTTAAAAAAGAAACACTGAGTTGTATTTGTTCACTTGCAAATTTATGTCTGACTGTTAGGCAAGTCACCAAAATTCCTTGTGTCTTAATTTCTTCATTTTGCATATGGATCTGCTGAAATAACATTTTCTGGTTTGCAGGGATGCTTTGTAGAATAACTTATTCATGATTATTAAGTGACTATAAAATGTTTTAAATTTAAAATGTATATTTTACAATACACTTACTATAAATGTACTATACATTTACTATAGTAAATTTATTATAAAATGTAAATGACAAGTATTCCTCGTTCCCAGAAGCTAAATTTTTTTTAAACCTCCATCTCTGGTAGCTCAGTAAGAGGATATAGTCCTTTGTGTGGATGAGTCAGGTTAAAGTAATATAGGCTAAGAGGTGTGTTATACAGCACTGAAACACCTAGATTTAGTCAAAATTGGTCATTTTCCAGATATTTGGTCTGCATGAGACCCAATAACTAGTCAAATTGTACATTTTATTGCACTGATGAGCTCTTTTGTTGTCATATAATTGCAGCTATATTTTCATCGCAGGGATCCAGTCATTCAGAAGATGGCTATATATCAAAAGGACAAAAGTTCTGCACAAAGTGTCATTTCAAAAATAAAAAACAAATCAGCTACTTTGGTGGAAAGTTCAGTCAACCAGCTTGGTGCTTTATAGATAAGACAATTTGCCAAAGGACTGAACTTTTACTTTCTGTTTCAGGGACCTCTTTTGGCTCCATATTAGCAGTTAGAGAGAAAGGAGGCTTGGTGAAATGTGTATTTTGAGTCTAACCAAATAAATAAGACAGAGGATATATTTTCTGTGAGCACAGCTCATTTTCTAGGCTCTTGAGTTGAGTGTGACCTAGAGATAAATCACTTAATCATATCTCAGGAAAACTTCTCAGGTCTGCTATTGCTTAATTTATAAACGGGAAGACTGCCTGGAGGAATCATTTCTTGTCATCTAGAAAATGTTTGAGCTCCCTCACAGTCATTAGACAGCATTTATTGAGCGCCCACTGTGTGCATAGTACTATGCAAATACAAGGTGTCAGGTTAACAAATCACCACCCTTCTGGCTGCAAAATAATTTTTAAAAAACCCTCAGATCCATTAATATTCCATGCCATATGGTGGAGAAAGGTCTAAATTCTATTGCTTTTGCTTTTACAGATAATTTATGAAAAAAATGAAATATTAACTAGGAACATGGTAGAATAGCTTTCTGTTTCGCTAGAAGATGACAAATGAAGCTCCATAGGCATACATTTGAATAAGGAATTATCAATCAACCTCAAACTTGACCCACAGCTGCCATCCCTATAAATTAATGTTTACCATTTTTAAGTATGTGCAGGACATCTGGAAACATACAGGCTGTGGCTGGTGAGAAATTTCCAAGAAATAGTATATCAAAAGCTAATTATAGCAGCAGCGAGCCCAAGTGTCATTTTGTTATGGTGAATTATAGACAGGGAGCTCTGTCACCGCAAACTGTTATTCATAACTAAATCATAATGCTTTTAAGTTTTAATTAATCTGCTTAGCTTTAGTTGCAAGGGAGAAGCTTGCTTAACTGTTAAGCCACCGAGGCTCTCTCGGGCTACCCTGAAACTGCATCTGGGCACCTGAGGGAGCAAGACCACATTATCAGGCTGACATTGCGTCTATTAAAGAGAATTTCTTTTAATATGACAGACTCTGAATATTTCCTTCTATTTCATTATCCAAAAACCAATTAATTTTCCATAAGAGCACCAAATTAATTACAAAATACTATGGAAATCAGAGATGTCCCTCCTTCCCCACCATTATGGAAATGCCAAGCCCCTTGGCAGCACAGCCCTTCGAAGGTACTAGTTTTTCTCCTTAGTTTAACATTTTATTTGTGACGTTGGGAAAATTCTTAAAAGCTGGCATTTTTATTTCTCACTCACATGACCTATTTCTTCCCCTGGCTTACCCAGTCCACACTCTTTCTCTTTAATCATATTTAATCATCTTTACCTCATGAAGTTTAGCTGCAGAAAGCAAATTTTTCTATAAAGAAACTCCCTCTTATTCATTGTGACTTCTTGGGTCTTCATCTTGTCTGCCTGGCTACTCTATGAACTACTCCTGGGCATGTTTTAAACTTACTTTATACCCACACCTTCCCCTACCTGCCCTTGGGATAAACTTCTATTCTGAATCCATATTAGGGATTTAGTGAATTCTTGTCAGTTGAAAGAAATCTAGTTTTAATTCACAAAGAGAAATTAAAATGCACTGGACTTGCAGTCCAAAAGAGAGAGTAACAGAAACATATAAAGTTTCTTCACCAAGGCACGCACAGGAAAAATAACCACCATAATTTGTGGCTATTTAAAATTCTGTTAAGCAAACAAAGTTTTCTTTAGGAGGAATTTATGATGAGCTTATATATTAAAAGGGGAGCAGTGAGAGGAAATGCAAAAATATGGACAGGGGATGATAAAATTTGATCATAAATTTTAATTTTAACCATCTCTGAAATAAAGGCACTAGCTAGTATTCTGACTTTTATTTAAAGCAGTGGAATCTTTCTCACAAGAAATAGTAAGAGGACCCTCTCTCCCCCTTGAAAGTTGCTTGGATTGAAGCAGGTCCTGGACCTGTAGTGCCTTCTTTTCCCTTGGCCCAAGGGTGACTCCTCCATTTTTGGAAAAAAAGGCCTTGGTCTCTGAAAATCCTATCTGAAAATGACTAGAAAAGTCTTCCTGGGGACAAAGCATATATCACACTTCATCTCTTTTTCTGAAGCACCCAGTACGATGACCCAGCAGGCATTTAATATACATTTTATTGATCTAGCACCAGGGTCAGTGTCTTTCATCAGTCTCTATCTTGAATACTGATTTATGTCTTAGGATAAATGCCTATGTTACATTAACTGAAATTTTAAAAGTACAACAAGTATTTTCCCCATGGTTTTAGTCACCACTTACCCAATTTAGCCTCTAGATGAGTTTATGGTTGAAAATACTATAATTTATGCATCAGTAAGCAATCATTTAAACAAGGGCTTTTTTTCAAATAGTTCTGAAAGAACCATGTGATCTCAAAGTTGTAGAAGATGTGAGCTAGGATAACTTGGCCTTTTTCCCTAGAACCAAGGATCAGTTTCAGTTTATTTAAATGGAAAGCCCCATGGGTGACCTGCTTGACTACTAAAGCCTCTTCCAAACTTCAAAGCCTACTGTGCTCTGGCTATAAAGGTAGTCTCCTACTCCACATATCAAATAATGCAGCCACTTCTATATTTGCTTCTTCAAGACAGAGATGGAAGAAGTTGTGCGCATATTTAATCCTAAGTCAAACACAGGAAGACAACAAATTTAATTTGCTTCTGTTCAGCGGGTAATTTTTTGTAGTACTTTAAAACATTACTGCAGTTTCATGCAGCTCCATTAAAGTGTTAAACATACTTTGAAGCCTCAAAATACAGTTATTTAAATCAAGTTAAATAGCCCTGGCTGGTGTAGCTCAGTGGATTGAGTGCAAGCTGCGAACCAAAGGGTCACCAATCAGGACACATGCCTGGGTTGCAGGCCAGGTCCCCAGTAGGGGGCCATGTGAGAGGCAACCACACATTGATGTTTCTCGCCCTCTCTTTCTTCCTCTCTTCCACTCTCTCTAAATGAATAAATAAAATCTTTTAAGAAATAAATAAAATTAAATAGATTATGTAAAGTGCAACAGGTTTCTGTATACCCTATTTCTAATAGGGAAATGGAAGCATAGCTTTAGTAACTTATAATGTAGGATCACTCTTTAAAGCAAGAATTACTTGGCCCACTGAGGCTTGCTTTCTTCCAAAATAGGTTCCCTATGTGTCTAGTATGCAAATATATATATATATATATATATATATATATATATATATATAGAGAGAGAGAGAGAGAGAGAGAGATATCTTAGATATATCTTTGACAGGGATGTTTATGACTTTCTGAGCTATTTAGCCTCTAATTTTACCTTAATAATGTTAATTTTTTATCCTCATCATAAAACAAATATAAATTAAATACAACAAAAAATAAGCTCTTGAGTTTATTTCTAATACTAGAGAAGAGCTAATGCTGACAAACTAATCACTAAAATGCTGCTTAAATCTGCATCTGACTCAGAGCCAACATCAGAGGACAAGTTCCAACAGTTGCAGATAAATAATTAAAACATCTGGAGACATCAATTCACATTTTTCTCTTAATAAAATTACATTATTAAGCCTTTTTGGATGACCTCAGCCAAAAGTACTCCGAGTTAGCCATTGCCCTTAGAATCTGTGTTCCTTTAATGTAAAAAGAAGAGCTGATGGGAGGAATGTTCTCAGTTCATACCTTTGTGTTAGTTCGTGGCTCAGAGAGAGAAATGCTTTTTCCCCATGAGTCCAGCAGATTGTTTCACTTGTGGAAACACAGAAACAGAGCAGATAAAACAAGTAAGGCCTACTAGAGGCAGCAGCCCTTGTTCATGTCGTGTCCCAGGGTGATCATGAGACTCAACCTGAAGGATGTTTCTAAGCTCGTTACCAGCCATGTGAAGTTGTCTTTTATGAGGAGGGAGTAAGGAAGGCCTGGGCATAACTTAAATTTCAATGGACCCCACATTCTAGAGTATCCAATTTTAGCAAACAAAACCACAGATTATAATTCTTTACAGGCTGATTATCAGACCTACGATACAAATAAGGAAACTAGACACAACAGAGTTAAATCACTCACCTAAAGTCACACAGCTAAAAAGTGAGAGACTGAAATACACTATGTTCTTGCAATTAATTGAGAATAATAAAAGTCAGATTAACATTTCAAGTCTAGTTTGCCAGGTAAGTGAGCTTTGAGAACTAAACAAGGACCCTGTGAAAAGGCCCAGCATGATTTTTTATGAGGCCTGCATTATCCTAATTCCAAAACCAGATAAAGACACCACAAAAAAGGAAAATTATAGGCCAATAACCCTGATGAACATGGACACTAAAATCCTCAACTAAATATTAGCAAACCAAATACAGCAATGCATCAAAAAGATCATATACCATGATCAAGTGGGATTTATTCCAGGAATGCAAGGTTGGTACAACATTTGCAAAAAAAAAAAAAATGTGATTCACCACATAGACAAAATGAAGGATAAAAACCACGTGGTCATATCATTAGATGCAGAAAAAGTATTTGATAAATCCAACATCCATTTATGATAAAAACTCTCAGCAAAGTGGGAATAGGGGGAACATACCTAAACATAATAAAAGCCATATATGATAAACCCATATATGCCAGCATCATACTAAAGAGGCAAAAAATCCCTAAAATTCCCTGTCAAGATCAAGAACAAAAGCATGTCTGCTTTTACCTCTCTTATTCAACCCAGTACTCAAAGTCCTAGACACAGCAATCAGACAAGAAGAAATAAAAGTCATACAAATTGGAAAGAAAGAAGTAAAACTGTCTCTATTTGCAGATGACATGATACTCTACATAGAGAAACCCAAGGATTCCAGCAGGAAACTACTGGAACTGATGAATAAATTCAGCAAAGTAGCAGGATATAAAGTTAATATCCAGAAATCAGTTGCATTTTTATATGCCAATAATTGATTAACAGAAGGGGAAATTAAGAAAACAATCCCACTCACAATTGCTTCAAAGAGAATAAAACATCTAGGAATTAACCGAACCAAAGATATAAAGTCTATACTCAGAAAATTATAAGATGCTGAAAAAAGAAACTGAAGAAGATACAAATAAATGGAAACACATATCGTGTTCATGGGTAGGAAGAATTAACATCATTAAAATATCCATACTATCCAAAGGAATCTATAGATTGAACACAATTCCTATCAAGATTCTAATGTTATATTTCACAGAACAAGAATAAATATTTCAAAAATTTATATGGAACCACAAAATTTCCTGCATAACAACAGTGATCCTGAGAAAAAACAAAGGTGGGTTAGGGTTACCTAATCATGCTACCTAATATCAAACTATACTGTAAGACCATAGTAATCAAAACAGAATGGTACTGGCCTAAAAACGGACACACAGATCAATGAAACAGAATAGAAAGCCCATAAATAAACCCATACCTTTAGTCAATTAATATTCAAAAGAGGAAGCAAGCACATACAGTGGTCTAACGATAGTTTATTCAATAAATGATATTGGGAAAATTGGACAGATACATTCAGAAGAATGAAACTAGAACACCTTATACCACACACAAGAATAAATTAACAATGGATTAAAGGATTAAATGTTAGACCTGAAACCATAAAAAACAAAATGTAGAAGAAAACATAGGCAGCAAAATCTCAGATATTGCTCATAGCAATATTTTATCACATATTTCCCCAGGCAAGGGAAACAAAAAAAATAAACAAATGAGACTACATCAAATTAAAAAGTTTGGGTACAGCAAAAGAAAACATCACCAAAATAAAAAAAAACAACCCAAAGTATGGGAGAACATATTTGCCAATATATATGATAAGGGTTTAATATCCAAAATTTTTAAATAACTTACAAAACTCAACACACACACACACACACACACACACACACACACACACACACGATTAAAAAATCATTAAAGGACCTGAATAGCCACTTCTCCAAGGAGGACATACAGATGGTCAATAGACATATGAAAAGATGCTCAACCTCACTAATCATCAGAGAAATGCAAATTAAAAGCACAATGAGATATCATCTCACACCTGTCAGAATAGCTACCATCAATAAATCAACAAACAACAAGTGCTGACAAGGATGTGGAGAAAAGGGAACCCTAGTGCACTGTTGGTGGGAATGCAGTTTGGTGCAGCTGCTATGGGAGCTGTATGGAGAGACCTCAAAAAATTAAAAATATATCTGCCGTTTGACCCAGCAATCCCACTTCTGAGAATATATCTGAAGAAACCCAAAACACTAATTGGAAAGAACATAAGCACCCTATGCTCATTGCAGTGTTATTTACAATCACCAAGACATGGAAACAGCTCAAATGTCCATAAGGAGATGGCTGGATAAAACAACTATGGGTAATTTACACAATGGAATTCTACTGGGCTGTAAAAGGAAGAAAATTTTACCCTTTGTGACTGTATGGGTTGACTTAGGGAACATTACGCTAAGTGAAATAAACCAGTCAGAGAAAGAGAAATAACATACGATTTCACTTATACGTGGAACCTAATGAACAAACTGAACCGACAAGAAAATAGACAGACTCATAGACAGAGAGCAGGCTGTGAATGGCAGGAGGTTAGGGAGTGGAGTGATTGGGCAAAAAGGAAAAAGGTCTCATGAACATGATGACAGTGTGGTGATTGTGGTGGATAAAGGGGACTGAAATGGTAATGGAAAAAATAAAATAAATAACTTTTTTTTAAAAAGGCCCAGCACAGTTTGTTACCTGGAAAAAAAATCTAACATTTACTAACATCCACAGTGGCCTCTGTTTCTTCCTCATCACCTACTCTTTTTCTTACTCCTTGTGCCTATGTCTCCAACCCACATGGCTTTCTTTGGATTTTCTCTAACTTCAACATGCCTCTCTGGAGGTTCTGACACCTGAACAATACAGAGAGCCAGATGCTGAGACCTCACACAGACAAAAGGAAAATAATGTCTTTTATTTTGTTTGAACTGCCTTTTTTGGCTTGCCAACCTTTGGGTGGTCCTCTTTGCCATAGAAAGATGAACATAGACCTAGATTTTTCCCTGCATTGTAACTAATAGTACAGGATCACCGATGTCTGCCTTGTACAGCCTTAACTCCCTGTCAGTCATGTCTCACCTATATGCACAAATCTACAGTCTTCTTCAGCTGAACCCCACAGTTACAGTATCCCCACTGGGATACTGGGCACAA
Organism: Anoura caudifer; assembly: GCA_004027475.1. Classification (NCBI taxonomy): domain Eukaryota; kingdom Metazoa; phylum Chordata; class Mammalia; order Chiroptera; family Phyllostomidae; genus Anoura; species Anoura caudifer. The sequence continues at coordinate 175,962 of PVKU01001087.1, forward strand.
TTCACACACCCAGAGATTACCTTATGCAATTTGCAGTAGATTCTAGGCAGAGGATCCTTCTGTGGGTCATACATTTTTGTGGATTTGTTTAATCTCTGAATTTATTACTCTTCTCAATACTATTTAAATACTTAAAAGTCCCGAGAACAATTAGATTGGCTCCTTCCCTTTTAATAAAGTCTTTTTAATTGGTTTTGGATTCATGACTACCACCCTTTGAATCAGCTCTTCAATGCAACAGTCAAAAGAGTGGATTTCTTTTGCTTGTGAACTGCCTGTTCTAGAGCAGTCCTCTGTCCTTTGTGAAAAATCTCATCTCCAACTCATGACTCTTAAAATATTTTGTCCATCCAAGCTTCAGTGACTAAAGACATTCGTTATTATTATTTCTTGGCCTAATTTTACTGCTTCCCCAGAATTTTTAAATGCTTTTTTTTTCTTAGATGCATCAGTCTATTACACATATCTCTCGTTATTTATTGAAGTAGTGTAACATTCTCTTCACCGCCTTATGGATTTTCTTCTAAGATTACCCTTATGTCTTAAAAATAACTTATTTTGTTTAAAAAAGTACATAATATCTGTTTGCTCAAAAATGAGAAAGTACAGCCCTGCCTGGTGTAGCTCAGTGGATTGAGCGCGGGCCTGTGAACTAAAGGATCACGGTTCGATTCCCAGTCAGGGCACATGCCTGGGTTGCAGGCCAGTTCCTAGCAGGGGACACACGAGAGGCAACCATACATTGATGTTTCTCTCCCTCTCTCCTTCCCTTCCCCTCTAAAGATAAATACATAAAATATTTTTTAAAAAAAGATACTTTGTAAAAAAAATGAGAAAGTACAAACATGAAGACAAAAGTTTTTAATCCAGATTTTTCTATGTCAGCATCCATTTAATATCCACATACAAAATAAATGCATCATTTTTTCATTTAATAAAATATTGTGGGCATGATATACTTTTATGTTAATAAATATAGTCACATACCATTTTTTAAGTTTATTATTCATGTATTTATAGAGAGGGAACAAGAGGAGAAAGAGGGAAGGAGACATACTGATGTTAAAGACCTATACATACCCTGACTAGGGACCAAACCTGCAACCTAGGCCTGTGCCTTGGCTGGAAGTCAAACTGGTGACCTTTCAGTTTGTTGGATGATCCCCAGCCAACTGAGCCACACCAGTCAGGGCAGTCACACACAGTTTTAACGATGGCATAATGTTCTGTTAGGTGGATATTTAAGCTTCCCTCATTGCTGAACATTTAGGTTGGTATTCACATATATGAAAACAGTATAGTATTAAGCATTTCTGTTGTTAAACTCTTTATTTATTCCTAAAGACAATCTTAGAGAAGTGGATCACTACTCTATATATTTTTAGGGCTTTTCTTGCAGAGTTTCTAATTTATTTTTCATAAAAGTATATCAATTTATATTCCCATATTTACTGCGTAAGTGCAAATTTATTATCCAAGTTGGATATTACTTCTTTTTTCCAGTGTTATGTCATTTAAAATTGCATTTTCCAAATTATTAAAGAGAATTGACAAATTTCCTGATTTAACTCTACTGCTTACTAAGTGATCCATGACGAAAGACCTCTTCTGCTGTCAACTCATTATCTTATTTTGTTTAGAGAATGTTTAGGCTCAACTCAGTTGCAAGTCTAAAAATTTATGTTTAACCTGTTAACTATACCAAGACCTTTGTTTTCTTCCAAGTATTTAATATGAAAACATGATTATTGTTGCTTCCTTTCTGGTGTAGAAACATTTTTGCATTCTGTCTTGCCTTTTGGGAGACTTCCCACACCTATCTGATAACCTTGTGATAAACTGAATTTTCTGTCAGTCTCATTTTTCTAATTATGGCCAAAGACTTGCTTCTGGCTAATGTTGCACAAAGAGTATCATCCTGAGGCTGAGACCCTTCTACACACCTAGACTTCCTTCAATTGTAGTTAAGTGCATGTTTTTACTTTCTTATTCCTTTTAGTTTCCGTGCTCAGTTGAAGCTTGTCTTCAGGATATTTGTAGTCAAGATCAGGATTTCTCAACCTCAGCTCCAGTCAAGACTAGATAATTCTTTATTGTGGGCACTGTCCTGTGTACTGGAGGATGCTTAGCAGCATTGCGGGTCTTTACCCACAGAGCCTCTAGTACCCTACAGGTGTGACAACCAAAAATATCTCCAGACATTGCCAAGTGTCCCTTGGGGGCAAATCACCCAGGTAACAAACACTAGTCTAGGGGATATAAAGCTTAAAGCAAGTTAACATCATTTTGGGTTGTATTAAAATAAGACATGGTGTCCTTCTCAACATAGACCTGTGTCTTGAGCTCTTGTCAGAAAATATCTGTCATGTTGACTCTCATTTTTTGCCACACATTTTAAGATACCTACACAACAGATAGGTTTCAAAAGCAGAGTAACTTGGAAGTGAGAAAGATCTGGAGATTGCCCATAGAAGGTCTGGTCAGTGGTCTGAGTTCAGTCTCTGCACAATATTTGGGCTTCTGCCTGAATCTGTGCTTCCCAAATAGCTATTCTTTTTTCCTTCAGATAAATGCCTGCTGCTTCTCACTTTGAAAGGCCTTTAATTTTCAGGTTAACAGGTTTACGGAAGATTCAGAGAAACTATTTATTATGTTCTGCTTTAAAAGGAAGAGCCAGGTAAAAGATATGGAAAGACTCATTTAAACTTACTAAAAAGAATGGGGTTCCACAAAAGTTGGTAAATTTCCTATCACTGTAAGTTTAAGCTGCTATGAGATCACAGTGTTGCTGGAAGCAATCTCTGTAGTAGAAGGATCTAGAATTACACGTTTTCTGAGGTTCTTGTAATTCTAAAACCCAGAATGTCTCTTTGTACTGAAATCAGACAAGTGCCATCTTTGTCAGCCGTATCGTTTTTTGAATATACAGTATATGCTTTAGGAATCTTCAGTGGCCTCACCCAGCACTGGTATCTTTCTGCATAATGCTGAACACCCAAGGATCCCTGAACAGCACATTCCCCACCAGGCTGCTAAAGGTCAGCCACAGCTTTTGATTCACATCCCCGTGACACTGTATGAAGCTCCAGGCAGCAAATAGCTCCAAGTTTCAACATGCATAGAAAAAAGAAAGGCCGAAGTACAAAGGTAGGTAGACTAGCTGGGCTTTCCCAACACATTGGGAAAGCAGATATGTCTACTCCCGCCCAGCTCACTTCTGGCAGGTCACCTCAAGGTGAGCATATCGAAAAGCTTATTACTCAGTCCAAATAGGCTTAAAAAATCTTGACAGCACAAATGTTTATGTACAGTTTAAATGGTTTAGCTTTTCTTATTATTAGTGTCACTCCTTCACAATTAAGAACCCATAGAACCCAGGTTTATGGTCTTATATTTTCTCTCTAGCTTTTTTGTAAATTTACCTCATATTTTTGCCTTTCTCTCCCGCTCCTAATATTTATGAAATGTTTCTGTACAGTATATATTTTTTACTACTAGTTGCATCCACCATTGTTTGTAGATGGAATTTGTCAGCTCCTCTGCACAATATTTTCAAGTCACTGAATGCAAGAAAGCTCCGGATCGATATGTGATAAAGTAGCACATGTTCATCAGCCACTAACTAATCTGCTTGCAATAGCCTTCATATCCTAACATGTCAGTCACAGTGGTGGGCTGCAGGAATGTCCTCAAAAAATACTGTCGATCTACATTGACTCTCTTTCACTCTAACATTCCTGAATTCAACAATGAGGTCAATTAATTCCTTTTTTAAGGATCAAAAGTTGCATCAGGTCTTTAGATGAAATAATCAGTTGGCTGATCTTTTTTTTTAAATCACCAGGTAGTCACATCCTGAAGTAAAGAAAACTCCATTAACTTGTTTCCCATTTGTTCCATGTCTTGGCTTCCTAGTAGACTGTAATATTCCTAAGTGCAAAACTGTTTCTTGGTTTAATTGCCCTCTGTACCTAGTAGAGCATGATGTATTCGTAGGCCCTTAGTGAGTGCCACACTTCACATCCCAAGGATGGCAGCTTCACAAAAGAGAATTGCTCTCTTCCCAGTCACCTGGGAGGACTGGCTTTTCAGGTACCATTTCCAGAGATATACCACCTTCAGATGGCACCAGCAGGGGAAATCTAGAGCAAGGTGTCAGGACACAAGTCTTTTTGTCCAGGCTTGATACTTTGGACAATAAAGGTGTGTGTCCCTAGCCCTTGTTCTCTCACTGTAGCTTATACCTGATCTACCTACCTCTCATGTACAGCATGGTGGTTAAAATCAAACACTCTGGAGCCAGGTGAGTTCATTCTCAGCTCAGCCACTTACTAGTGACTTATGCAAGTTATTCAATTTCTCAATGCCTTAGAAGCATCATTATAACAATTACTGCAATAATAATACTTTCCTCATGAGGTTGTTATGAGAATTAAATGAGTTAATAGGTATTGAGCACTTAAAATAGTGTCTGCCACATAATGAGCTCTTTTATTTTTATTTAATCTTTATTGTATTTTTTCCATTACCATTTCCCCCTATACAGCCTTCCACCTAGCAATCACCACACTGTTGTCCATGTCCATGAGTCCATAAGCTCTTAACTAGTGCTACCTTTGATAATGTGCATGAGAGAATTAAAAGCGCTCTGCAATATAAGGTGTGATGACTGAATTCTCTCTCATGCCATAGTACTATCAAAGTCTGTCTTCAGGAATAATTTCCTCCCTCCTCAGGGTGATTGTCATAGTAACTAGAATTTTGTTAGGTAGCATTACAGGATAGGCTGCCTCAATCTTCTCCCTTCACTATAAAGAAATACTGAAATTCTCCAATTTTTCAGACAGAAAGTGAGCTAATGATCTGCAAATCAAGTGATTAAATACAGCTAACCAAGAACAAACTGACAGCAAGCTAAATTCCCTATGAAATTCATGAAGGAATGCTAAGACATGATACATTGATGTGTTTGACCTTGAATCCTATGTTCAGACAGTGACATTCTCAGAATTGCTGACCCTCTCAATCCACTCTTTTAAGGAAAATGACAAGGTAATGACCATGGTCTCTTCTCCCTGCCTCCCATCTCTGTTTGACCACTTTTATTTGGGGGAAGAAGGCTCACAGGCTGGTTGCCTGTTTCCTTTAAGTTTGAGTTCTTCCCTTCATTTTTTTCGGGTAGAGGGCAGAGTTCCTTCCCAAGTCAATGGGGTCCTCAGACCCGCTGGGAGGGGGAGGAGAAGAAAGAATGAGAACCATGAAAAGCTACCCTTAAAATCGAATGAAATTTCAATTGAATGACCTGAACTAGCAATTTTAAGAAGCAAATGATGAGATTCTGTATGGAGGCTGAAAATGCAATCATCACTGATGGATTAAAATAAATAGTGCAATGAACCTTCGTACTCCTCATCCCTGTGCCTGAAGCCCCCACCCCTTGATAAATACACGAATCTACATGGGTGCACACCATTTCAGAGGGTAATTATCCAGGCTGTCTAGAACAAACAAAACAAGTGCAAATGTTATGTCCATGTTTAATGAAGACTTTGGAGTGGCTCAGTGAAGTGAAACCCATTCTGCTCCGGTCATGCTTTTCCATCTCCTGACCCCTCACACACACATCCAATAAGGGGTCTCGTTTGAAATTCAGAGGCTCCAAGGCGGGGATTTAATAGCAAAACTGGCACCTGTCACTTTCTCTATATCTCGCCTGCACTCTACTGCTTTAACTATTAAAATCAACTCATCTAAGGGAAATATAAAGCAACTGCCAAGAAATATTTATTCTTCATACCGACGATGATGTCTCAAGAAGTCCTGAGGTATGTGCTTTTAACTGTGAGGAGAAAACAGCTTCCAAGAACTTACTCACGTGATTTAATTTGCATTGCCCCTGTCTATTTTTATTTACTTATTAAAAGATTTTTATTTATTTATTTTTAGAGAGAGAGGAAGGGAGGGAGAAAGAGGAAGGGAAACATCAATGTGTGGTTGCCCCTTGCACGCCCCCTACTGGGGACCTGGCCTGCAACCCAGGCATGTGCTCTGACTGGGAATTGAACCGGAAGACCCTTTGGTTCACAAGCTGGTGCTCAATTCACTGAGCCACACCAGCCAGGTTGCCCCTGTCTATTTTTACCTAACTACCTTATACACGTGATAACTTGGCATTCATGTCTCTGCACTCACAAACAGCTATCTTTCTATGATGGCTAAAACTATCATGTAGATATGTGTATGTGAGTATGTATGTGCATGCATGTACATTCCTATATCTCTGGCTTCCAGGTAATGTAAAGTACAGTTTAGTCTGAAGTTATTTTTTGAAATGCTGATACTCAGTGCCATGTGAACAAGATATATAGCACTTACATGTTTAGTTTCATTGCTGTAAACAGGCAAAATGGATATAAAGTAAACATCTGTTTTGGAGTCTGACTTAGATATCTAGATGTAGCTATCTAGTCCTGAAATAGATTAAACACAAAATTGTTCCAGAAAGGCAAGTTATTGCATTTTTTAGTGCCAAAAAGACTTTTTGAGCATTTCTAAGTGGGTAAAACAAAGAATCCCTCCCACCCCCTACCGCTTAGAATATAACAGAGCAAAGAAAGGTGACGATAGTATTCTCACCACTAAAAGTATCTGTTTTCAAGACATACAACTTTGTCCTAATTTTAGGTATTTCTCCTAATGAATCCCCTGGTGAAACAAATAAAAAAAAAAAAAAGGGCAGACCAGCCCTGCTGAACGAAGTTAGCATCAGTAGGTCAGGCTGGCTGTCACCTATACAAATTCATATATATTTTTTTATTTTGTTGGAGCTTTCAGCCTCTGGCTCCCTTAAATGTTGGGAATGCTTTATCAATACTGGGATTCATAAACTAATAGATTTTATAAAACATCTAAAATTCAGGATCAGGAGTAAAAATGGTGGAGCTTCTTTCATAGAAAATCTGTATTGCGATTATTTCCCCTCAAGATCTGTGAATGGTTCCGTGAGAAAAATAATTTGGCAACCTCTTTCATAGAAGATTTGAATAAAGGTAAAGATCAACCAATGAAATAAGTGAAGAATAATTTTACTTGCGCCTCTAATCGGGAGTTGTAATTATAGTTTTTTTCCTTTCTTTATATGGACATTTAGATTAGATTGAAAGTGACAGCTTCACTGTGAGACTGGTCTAAGAATATTTGTGATTGATCCTTTATATCAGTAGTAGAATTTTGAAAATAAAAAAATTAATTTAGAGTAAAGGTCATGATTCATTTGTGGGGTAAGTATCTTACAACCTTTTTTACCATCCTTTAGAAGTGCTGTGAGGGTTCTTGTTGAGAGTATTACATTACAGTGATGAGGAAGGGGTCGGAAAAGCCCAACTCAGGAGGATCCAGGATGGCTGCAGAGTAGCTGGAAGCTCCATCCACTTGCTCCTATATCTGGACTGGTCTTGCAGTCAGACCACAGAGCAATCAACTAGAAAATATAGCTGAGTGTGAGTGAGAGTGTGTGTGAGTGTGTATGTGGACAAGTGCTTGGGTCATGTGCATCAGTGGGCAGGGACCCCCACTTGCAGGTCACTCAGGAGTGGGCAGCCCAGCTCTCCTAGTGGAGCAGCTGCTGCCCCCACTGCCTGACCCAGAACTCTGGCTACACAGATTTGGGGCAAGGACCATTTTGTGGAATTTGGAATATCCTCCCTGGGAGGAAGTCGCTGGAGTGCTGGCACCTCAGCACCCAGACATGTCCCTGTGCCCTCCACTTCAGGAGGGCCCCACATCCCACCACTGCCAGGAGCCAGGATACAGGAACTGTGGTACTTACTGGGGAAGGGGCTGTCATCTCCCTGACCCCAAGCTCCATGGGAATCACAAATGGAACAGAAATCTTACTGAGGAGGCTGTGGTTCCACTGAGGAGCCACAAGCTCTGCAGGCAGAGAGATGACCAAGGTGGTACTGGCTGTGGAAATAGTGTGGCAGGAGCAGGCCTGCCCAAGGCTGAGAATCACTAGAGGGAGCAGCACAAGCACCCTGCCATTGCCGCATGTAATACTGTCTTTGTGAGATCCTTCCCATCACCATCTGGGATAGCTCCAAATAGAAACTTTATTTAAAACTGTCATAGGCTCTGGCAAGCTGTGACCAGTCCACCTCTGACTGAGAGAGACTTTGTGCTTTTTGGGGAGGAGTCTTAGGGCCAGACTAGGACACCATCTGACAAGCAATTGATCTAGAAAGAAGACAGTGGTAAACATTGGATTCTCCTGAGGTGAATTCCACCATGATCTTCTTAATTATGTGTGTTTGTGTGTGTGTGCGCGTGCATGCGTGTATGTTTTAGAGGGAAGGGAAGGGAGGGAGAAAGAGAGGGAGAGAAACATCAATGTGTGGTTGCCTCTCATGTGCCCCCTACTGGGAACCTGGCCCACAACCCAGGCATGTGCCCTGAACTGGGAATTGAACCAGTGGCCCTTTGGTTCACAGGCCAGCACTCAGTCCACTGAGTTGCACCAGCCAGGGCTCTCCTGCATAACTTTTTAACATTCATTTCTTTTTGTTCAAGTTTGTACCTATTATTTCACTAGTTTTTTTATTAGTTTATTTCAAATCTCATATTTTACTCCTCCCTTCTCTTATATGTCCCTCCTCCAGCATCTCAAAGCCATTTTCTTGTTATTTGTCATTCACATTCTTTTTCTTTTCTTAAAATATCCTTATTCGCTTTTTACCTTTATCAAGCTTCACTCATTGGTTGTTGATATGGTGGTTGTCATTGCATTTCTTCAATTTTATTCCTATATCTTTACTATTTTTTATATTTCAAATCTCAAATTTTATCATTCCACACTCCTACTCCATTTTGCCTTCCTTTTGCCTTCTTTTTTCATTTTAAATTTTATTTTTCCCTGTCTTAGCCTGGTTTTCATTCCTCACTCTTGATATTCCTTCTCCCTCTAGCCTTTCAAAATCACTTTTCTTTCACCTAGACATCTCATAAGCTTTTTTTCCTTTCTGTTTTCCTTCTTATTCCCATTCCACTGGTATTAATCTTGGCTCATTTGTTGTTGATATTGCTGTGGTGGATCTTATTCTCCAATTTGGTTTTCAATTTTTTCACTATTGTTAAAAACATTTTCACAAACATCATGCTAAACTCTTCCTCTTTCTTACTCCATCTAGCTTGCCAGCAACTCTTTTCAAAACTCAATTTTCTTTCTTTATTCACCTTGTTTCTATTTCCTACTCTTATTATTTCTCTCCCCTCTCAAAAATCATTTTTCTTTCAGTTAGTCATGTCATATTCATTTTTCCTTTCTTATAATAGTCTTAATCTCTTTATATCTTTAATATTTGCTCATTTGTTGTTGAAAGTGTGGTTGTGGGTGGGGGATATTACTGCAAGTGTGGGTTTTGTTTCCTGGGCTGTTTTGTTTTGATCTCACAATATCCATACAACAGCATACAAGATGTGTGTGGTGTGACTCTTAGACAGTCAGATGGAGGGAAGAACCTGTGATACAAATATTATTATTACTTCTAATGTATTCTTCATTTCAGATATTGTATTCTTTTTGAGGAAAAAATGCAAAACATTAAAATACATAGAGACTGAATAATATGCTTTAAATAATGAATGGGTTAACAATGAGGTCAAGAAAGAAATCAAAAAGTATGTGGACACAAATGGAAATTAACACACAACAGCCCAAAACCTATGATATACAAAGAAGGCAGTCCTGAGAAGGAAGTTCATAGCTATAAAGGCCTACCTAAAAAAATAGAAAAATCTCAAATAAACAACCTAACCCTACATCTACAAGAACTAGAGGAACAACAACAAACAAAGCCCTGAGTGAGTAGAAGGAGGGAAATAATCAAGATCAGAGCAGAATTAAATGGCATAGAGACTAGAAAATAATCCAAAGAATCAATAAATCCAGGAACTCATTCTTTGAAAAGAAAAATAAAATTGACAATCCTTTAACCAGACTCAGTCAAGAAAAAATGGGAGAGAACTCAAATAAATAAAATCAAAAATAAAAAGAGGAGAAGTTACAACCAATGCCATAGAAATACAAAGAATTATAATAAATTACCTGAACAACTACATGCCAAGAAATTGGACAACCTGGGAGAAATGGACAAAATTCTAGAAACATACAATCTTCCAAAACTGAGTCAAGAACAAGCAGAAAGCCTGAGTAGACTGATAACAACTAGTGAAATGGAAGAAATAAGAAATAAAATTCCAGGCATACAAAAGCCCTGGACTGGATGGCTTCACAAGCGAACTTTACCAAACATATAAAGAAATAACTTCTATCCTTCTCATACTATTCAAAAAAATTCAAGAAGAAGGAAGACTCCCAAACTCTTTTTATGAGGCCAGTATTATCCTAATTCCAAAACCAGGTAAAGAGACAACAAAGAAAGAACTACAGGCCAATATCTCTGATGAACACAGATGCTAAAATACTCAACAAAATATTGAAAAACTGGATCCAACAATACATTAAAAAGATCATACACCATGATCAAGTGGAATTCATCCCAGGATTGCAAGGACTATACAATATTCAGAGAACAATAAATGTAATACATCACATAAACAAAATGAAAGACAAAAATCATATCAACATATCAATAGATGCTGAAAAAGCACTGGATAAAGTACAGAACCTACTTGTGATAAAAACACTTAGCAAAGTGGGAACAGAGGGAGCATACTTCAACACAATAAAGACAATATACGAGATACCTGCAATCAACATCATGCAGTCAACATCATACTCAACAGGCACAAACTAAAAGATTTCCCCTTTGAGGTCAGGTAAAAGACAAGGGTATCCACTTTGACCACAATTATTCAACATAATATTGGAACTTCTAGCCACAATGATCAGACAAGAAAAATAAATAAAAGGCATCCAAATTGGAAAGGAGGAAGTAAAACTGTCATTGTTTGCAGATAACATGATAGTTTACATAGAAAACCCTATAGTCTCCACCAAAAAAGTAGAGTGAATAGTGTACATAGAAAATAGTGTACATAGAAAAGTGTCCTGTCTCATAACACTGAAGACAGGAATTAAGGATGATACAAATAAATAGAAGCATATATGCTGTGCATGGATTAGAAGAATTAACATCATTAAAATGTCCATACTATCCAAAACAATCTACAGATTCAATGTAATCCCTATTAAAATACCGATAGCATATTTCACAGATCTAGGACAAATATTTCAAAAATTCCTATAGAACCAAAAACAACCCTAAATAGCCTCAGCAATCTCAGAAAGAAAATCAAAGTAGAGGGGTCACAATAGCTGATATCAAACTGTACTATAAGGCCATGTAATCAAAACAGTCTGGTGCTGGCATAAGGACAAACACATAGATCAACGGAACAGAACAGAGAGCACAGAAATAAATCCATGTCTCTATGGTCAATTAATATTCAACAAAGGGGGCAGGAACATAGAATGGAGTAAAAATCGCCTCTTCAATAAATGATGTTGGGAGATCTAGACAGATATATGCAAAAAAAAAAAAAAAAAGAAACCAGACCACCAACTTATACCACACACCAGAATTATCTCAAGATAGATAAAAGACCCAAATATAAGTCATGGTGCCATAAAATTCCTAGAAGAAAATATAGGCAGTAAAATGTCAGATATCATACACAGAAATATTTTTGCCCTATTTCCTAGGACAAGGGAAATAAAGGCAAAAATAAAAAAATGTGGCTATATCACATTAAAAAATCATCTGCATGGCTAAAGAAACTATCATCAAAATGAAAAGGGAACCAACTGTAATGGGAAACATATTTTCCAACTACACCCAGACAAGGGTTTGATCTCCAAAATACATAAAGAACTCATATGACTCAACACCAGGAAGACAAACAATACAATTAAAAAATGGGCAAAGGACTTGAATAGACTTCTCCAAGAAGGACATACAGAGGGCCCATAAATATATGAAAGAATGTTCAACATCACTAGCCATCAGAGAGATGCAAATTAAAACCACAATGAGATACCACCTAACACCAGTCAAAATGGCCATCATTAATAAATCAACAAACAACAATATTGGTGATGATGTAGAGACAAGGGAACCCTAGTGCACTGTTGGTGGAAATACAGATTGGTAGAGTCACTGTGGGAAGCAGTATGGAATTTCCTCAGAAAACTGAAAATAAAACTGCCTTCTGACCCTGATGTTCCACTGCTGGGACTATACCCTAAGTATCCTGACATACCTATTCAAAAGAATCTATGCACCCCTATGTCCATAGCAGCATTATTTATAACAGCAAAGTGCTGGAAACAGCCCAATGCCCATCAGCAAATGAATGGATCAAAAAACTGTGGTATATTAACACAATGGAATACTACACAGCAGAAAGAAAGAAGGAACTCCTATGCTTCATGATAGCATGGATGGAACTGGAGATCATGCTAAGTGAAATAAGACAGGAGGTGACAAATACCATATGATCTCACCTATAAGAGGAACAAAATGAACAAAACAAACAAATGAGCAAAGTAGAACCAGAGGTATGGCAACAAGGAACAGACTGACAATGACCAGAGGGGAAGCAGGAGGAGGATAAGGGTGGAAAGAAGAGGAAGTGACTAGTCAAGGAACATCTATGAATGACCCATAGACATGGACAACAGGGTGAGGATTGGCTGTGGGACAGAGCTGGGCTGGGTGAAAGAGAGCAAAGGGGGGAAATTGAGACAACTGTAATAGAACAACAACAAAATATTTATTTTAAAATGTTCCCTGAAAAAAAAAAAAGAAGAAGAATGGAAAAAAGAAAAGCCCAACTCATACCTTGGCCTGTTTTGCCTTCTATATTTTATGGCTAAGAAATGTGGCTTTTCAAGTGAATGCTTGTCTGCTTTCTAGATAAGTCTAAACTTGTTGTTAGAGGTGGGAAAAAAGAAACTTCAGGTGAACCTTTATACTGATGGAGGACAGACTTCCATCTGGGCAAGGATAAGAGTTATGCTCTTATATCTTCATAACAGAATGTCAACTCCTGCCTGCACATATGGTATCTCAAGCATATGGATCTTTGTTTAATCAACGACCCAGAATATAGACACTTCAGGCAGTTTTCAGGAAATTTAATCTTTAATCGCCTTTGTTCTTGTACTTGCTACAATCTTGTTTGGAGATATTTGGTATTTAGGGAAGACAGTGTAAGTAACACTTTAACACTCTCTTCTTTTAGGATCTCTGAGCTCCATACCTCCATACCTAAATAGTTATTTAGCTCCATTATCTTAGCTTTCTGCAGAAAGGATTTCAATAATCTATGCTGTAATGTTATACCTTCCATTGTTATAGAAATCATAGAATCAAGTCCATTTAAAGATGATTTTTGAAGATTCCAAAAGATGTCAGAAATGAAGTCAGGTGCCCATGTCCTTGCTTACAGCAAACCCCAAGATGTGACTCAAAAGATATAGAACTATGCTTAATAATAGATATTTATTTATTGAAATGGTTATGAGTGTAGATGTTATGAATATGAGGACAGAGACAAAAACAGAAGCAGAGAGCTAGAGATATCTATTCAACTATAACAATAATGGAAATAAGATGGCATGGCATTTTGTAATGAGAAATTTTGAAGAATTCTTGAAAGATTGAAAAAAGATGAGTTTGAGCTATTACAAGAAAAAAGGCAACAATAATATCCATAAGAATACATCTGCTGAAGCAGAAGTGGTTTGGGGAATGCTTCATTCTTTTTTTTAAATTTATTGTTGTTCAGCTACAGTTGTCTGCATTTTCTCCCCACCCCTGACCCCACCCCAGCCAAACCCCCCTCTGTTCCTTGCTTCCACCCTCCCCCTTGCTTTTGTCTATGTGTCCTTTATAGTTAAGTAGTTTCTGAGAACCCTTCTCCCCACTGTCCCCTCTCCCCTCCCCTCTGGCCATTGTTAGATTGTTCTTAATTTCAATGTCTCTGGTTATATTTTGTTTGCTTTTTTCTTTTGTTGATTATGTTCCAGTCAAAGGTGAGATCATATAGTATTTGCTTCATTCTTGAAGCAACTGAGTCATGCAGTAGAATAGAGCCCCATGGCAATCTTCAGTGCCATTATTTAAGAAATCAAATCAGAGCACCTGGGGCATCCTGGCTTTTATCCTTCCACAGTCTATCTTAAATAGGTTGTGGGATGGCATTCAGCTCAAGGTTAAAGTTATTCTGGATACTCAGGGCAGAGAGGAAGAGAAGCACCATAGGGACTGAGTGACACCTAGAAGGAAGAGGGAAACACTTTACCCGGAAGGTAAGCTACTGGGACACTTGTTCCAATCCTACATCTTACCCCAACCCAATAGTCATCCAAAAATAAGGTCTCCATTAATAATTAACATTCATTAATAGACAAAGAGAAATTCATAAACACAACACAAACACAAAGATGAGAGCAAATAAGGATGAATCACCAAGTATTTAAGTTTAACCATGAATGAGAAATATCAAACTAAATCAACCAAAGAACTAACACATGAGAAAAGAGTTAATAATGCAAACTTAAAAACATTTTAATATCTTAATGACTTTTATAGAAATAAAAAGCTATACTTTCTATTAAAAACACAACTAGTGATATTGAAATAAATAAATGATTCTCAAAAGTTTAAACATGCTAAAATCTGTGGAATAAACAGGGGGGTGGGGAATGGGTGGGAGAATAAATGAAGAGAGTCAAGGAATTCTCCCAGAATAGTCACTAGTAGACATAGATGCAAATGATTAAATAAATGTAAAGACACACTGGGACCCTGTCCAGAAGGCCAACATTTACTTAATAGAGTTCTAAAGAGACAGAGAGAATGGAAAGAGTGAATGAGGAAAAACTAAGTAACACTAGAAAACTTTCCAGAACTAAAGATAAACAAGACTGTACATTAAAGGATTCAATATTGAGTAGACTCCTTCTCTAAGGGAATGAGAAAGTCATTATCTTAAGAATGCTTTGGTAAAATTTCAGAAAGATAATTAGAAAATTGCAAAATGTTTTGACAAGGAGAGTATTGTCCGCAAAACCAAAATAATTGGACTGATATCAAACTTCACACTGACAACATTGGGTACTAGAAGACAGTCAAGCAATAGTCTCAAAGTTTAGAAATAACATTAGTTTGACCCAAAATGTTATGCCCAAACTATTATTCAAGTGCAAAAGCAAAACAAATTTCCTGCTTACAGAAACTGTCTTTTTAAAAAATGTTATACAAAATTACATTCCAGTAAAATAAAAATTATACATAGGAGAATATTTTAGATACCATTTATCAAAATGTCTGAATAAGTACATATATATAAAGAAATAATCTGTAATCAAAATCTCAAATAATCTCAACATAGGAGACAGAGAGGAGAGATAAAAATATGGTAAGCTTCTTGTTATCTTCAGAGAAGTGAGATATACTAATTAAATATAAACAATGGGAAAAAAGAAGTTTAAATACATATGTTAAAAGTTCAGTCAGAATTTTAGAAATAGAAAAATATTAAATAAATAAAAATAACTTAATCAATTCCATACAATGAGAGTCAGGAAAAAGGGAGTGAAGAAGGGAAGAAGAAAAGGGAAAAAGAGAAGGAAAAAGAAGACCATAAGGCAAATAAACACTTACCAACAAGGCTGGCAAGGTCAAGTCCAAGCACAGCAGTAATGACATATATATATAAGCTTATTAAATTCTTCCCAAAGACCCAAATACAAGCTCTGAAACAATTAATTATATAGAAGAAAACATAGGTACTAAACTTATGAACCTCAGTCACAGAGAATATTTTATGAATTTGACCCCACAGGCAAGGGGAATAAAGGCAAAAATAAATAAATGGGACTATATCAAATCAAAAAGCTTCTTCTGAACAGCAAAAGAAACAGCAAAGCAGAACAGCAACCAACTGAATGGGAGATATTTGCAAACAGCTCTCAAAGGGGTTAATGTCCAAAATATATAAAGAACTCATGCAACTCAACACCAAATGAACAATCCAATTAAGAAATGGTTTGAGGACCTGAACAGACACCTCTCCCAAGAAGATATACAAACAGCCAATAGATACATGAAAAGATGTCCAACTTGACTAGCTGTTAGGAAAATGTAAATCAAAATTATTATCACCTCACACCTGTCAGAATGGCTATTATCAACAAGAGAATTAATAATAAGTGATGGAGAGGTTGTGGAGAAAAAGGCACCCTCATGCACTGCTGCTGGGAATGCAAACTGGTAGAGCCACTATGGAAAACAGTATGGAGGTTCCTCAAACAATTAAGAATACAGTTATCATATGAACCAGCAATCCTCTTCAGTGTATCTACATGAAAAATTAAAAAAAAAATTCATCCTCAGAGATATATGCACCCCTATGTTCACTGCAGCATTATTCATAGTGGCCAAGACATGGAGACAACCAAAGTATCCTTTGATAGAGGATTGGCTAAAGAAGATGTAGTACATATATACTACGGAATACTACTCAGACATGAGAAAAGATGAAATACTGCCATTTGCAGTAACATGAATTATACTAAACAAAGTAAGTTAGAAAAAGTTAAGAACCATATGATTTCACTCATATGTGCAATATAAAACTGACACTCATAGACACAGACAACAGTGTGGTGGTTACCAGAGGGAAAGGGATTGGGGGGCGGGGTAAACGGTAAAGGAGGCCAAATATATGATGATGGAAGATGGTTTGATTTTGAGTGGTGAGCACACAATGCAGTACACAGATCTGGTATCATAGAAATGTACACCTGAAACCTATATGGTCCTGTTAACCAATGTTACCCAATAAATTTAATTTAAATAAATAAATAAATAAATAAATAAATAAATTCTATTAAAAAAGAAACTCAAGCTGAGTTGGAAAAACACAATGACTTACAGGTGGTACACATAAAAGAAACATATAATATGTTAGACTATAAAATCATAAAACTCAACTCAAAATTAGAACACAGGTAAAATACAATATCTGCAGTATTTATAAAGAAGTTTAATTATCCCTAGACTATTGTAATCAGAAAATAAAAATGAAAAAGAAACTACCTAATAGAAAATTGGCAAAGTATGTGAATGGTATGCCTGAAAAGTAAGCATTGGGATAATGCAAGATTAAAAATGGGATATGATTTACATCCATCAAATTGTTAAATTATAAAGGTTCGAAAAAATAGTAAACAACTTAATGCTTATTAAGCAGGGAGCTATTATACAGATTACATCTATACTACAAAATATTCTGCAATCATAAAAATAATGTTGTACATTTGTAACTGTACTGGTTGTGGTTAAAAAAAATCCTGAAAAATACCTGTTACACCAAAACTCAAATTTTAGAAGACAGTATATCCCATTTATGTAAAGAAGAAGAAAAAAATCTGTATGTACATAAATAAATAGAAAAAAGGTTATAAGGAGACACAGTAAATAACAACAGCTCCTTTTGAAGAAGGAAGTAGGATCAAGTGTGGGTGGGATAGAGCTAGGAAAGTAGAAAATTTATTTTTACTCTATATCTCAGCATTATTTGAATCTTTGTTGTGTGCCTGAACTTCTGTAATCATACGTTATTCACTTAGCACGCATTTACTGAGCACCTATTACATTCAGACTATAACGACTGATACTTAAGGAGTGCAAAAAGGAGTGAATTCCTGCCTGTAAAGAAAGGGAAATTTAGATGTTATTTGCATTAAAACAAGTTTATTAGGGTGAGGTTTGATGGAAGCTGCTGCAGGAGCAAGTTATAGATGCATTCATATATGTATATAGGAATAAGATTACGAAGTTATAGGTAAAGTTGTTGGAATTATCCCAATGCAAATTTTGAGTTAAAAATGGCTTATCTCTTACAACAAACACATTCACACATACATGTGTATATACACAAAAACGCAATGCTCAAAGCCTCAATTTTGACGTTGCTTTGTTCTTTTACTCAAATGATCACAAGCCAAAAGAGCTGGAAAACAGGGTAATGCTTTTAACTTCTGACTGTGAGAAAACCTTGCACGTGTATAATAAAATTTTATTATTTTCTTCACTGAAACACATTTGTTTGGTCTTTCCATACCTCAGTTTTCCCCACTTAAAAATCCACATACATGTTCACTCTCAGTACTGTGTTATTGTCATTCGGAGAAAAATAATAGTAAACGTAATTGCTGTACATTAGTTCATCCAGGGTTCCTAGGTATCCAGCTGTCGGATCTGAAGAAAGTATAAAGTTACATTGGTAAGGCTAAAGAGTGCTTAATTTACAGCAGTAGGGACAGCTACAGGCATGGAGGGGATGAGTGAAAATCAGAAAATAATACAGTAGGATACACACCCTTGTTTAGTTCCTAAGGCTGTGTTAAAGATACATGATCTTGTTTTTATATACTATTTGGGTTTAAACTTGGTATATTATAATGAATAATTTAATAAAGCTACAGCCTAAATGCAAAAGGGGGGAAAACCAAAATGTAATTATAACCTTGTGAAATGCCTTCCACAACAGCAAGAAGTCTTAAGGGCAAGTGGATTTAATAGATGCAATGACTAGCATATCATAATAATTCAAATTTGATTTTCTTTCTTCTGCTTTTCCAACCTCGAAAATATTGCTTATTGTTTCAATAAATACCAAAAATGCTGAATTCTGATGGTAGAATAATATTGTAAATTTGAGTTGGGGATTTATTTTACTGGTAGTCTTTATGATATATAAACTCAAGGTTTTTTCTCAAAATTAAGATTTTCCATTATCTAAAGCTGTGTAAATGGAGCCAATAAAAACAAAAATTATAAATTTAATAAAAGTGTATCATAATTACATGGTATGGAACAGCAACTGAGTGTTTTAGGTAGCTAATCTTGGTAAATAAGGAATTAAGCCCTGTTTGCTTCAACCTATTGGAAAATCTTTGAAAAGTACACCCATTCATCCTCCACTTTAATAAGTAAAATTAAATTTCTTGCCAATTGAGAGCAATATTCTTTAAATGTGCCATGGCAGGAAAAACCAAAGTTGGCAAGGTCAGAGCTCATTAAAACAAAAAGTAGTGAGTTAGGATTAAAATATTAAGGTTGACATGGTGTGCACGTGCAACATATTTTCAAAAGAAAACATTCTTAAAAGTAAATGTATACAAAAAGCAGAATTGCCATAATACTCTTATCACAAATTACATTCTTATGTAATTCAAGATACATTTCTGAAAAGCAGATTGTCATCTAAACACTACACCTCTTTTTAAATTTTACCATCTAGCACCTAATGACTTAAAACTGGGGGTCTTTGGTACTTTGCATGCTCTCTTGTTTCAGTTTTTCAAGTCTCAGCAACATGTTTTATAACCACTTTTTCAAAGATTATTAAAATGCCCAAAGTATGCACAATCAGGTGTATGAAGAAGTAGATTTTATTTCTGCATTTGATATTTACTTCTATTTCAAGCCCGTACAGATGGAGACTCAGTTTCAGTCAATTAGGGATTCCACTCTCCACGTGTCATGGAGTCACATTAAAGTTCAAAAGTGTTCAAAGCTGCATCTGGTCCCTGGTGATTCCTCCACTGTTACAGCTGCTCTCTGACAGGGCCACATCTCCATTCCCTGTGGTGCTCGTCATCCGCATAGCCCCCTAGATCCTTCCTTGTTCTAGAGTCCATGGCTTCTCCAGGTGGTCCTCCTGGGCACCTGGCAAATATGCAGCTTGAAATGTGGGAAACTCTTCTTGATCCTCGGAGGCACCTAGATACTTTCTGCTGCTCCAGTGCATAATATACCACAGGGAGCTCTGAGCAGCTTCCTCTGAATCATCTGTCTACACAGACAACCATATACATACTTCTTCTCATCATTCTTGGAATGAGGAAAGTATAATGTTTTTTTACCTTTACTAACCTTACTCTGTGGTTGGATACAATTTTCCTTAGGTCCTCTAACCAGTCTGGTGGTTTTAGCATTATCCTCCACCCAGATCTTCCCTGGATGGTGTGGGCAAGGGCCTCTCAGGAACCCACTGTCATCTCAACCCTCTGAAACATCTCCACCTCAGAAGTATTACACCATCTGGGCAGTGTTCCCTCCTCAGAAGTTTAGTACCAGTCCACTGGCCCCCTTCTCAGAGCTGGCAAAATAAAATTTTCAGAAATTTGAATTCCATCCTGTGTTACCTCACCTGTGAATTTATTGCTTCTAGTAATTCCAATATCACCACTCTGTTCCCCTGGCTCTGGGAATGGTAGCTGCTTCCTGAAGTTCTTATATCTGTATTACCACAGTGTTTTTGCTTCTTCAGTCCTCCAACGCTTATTTAACAATTTCCTCTATTAAATTCTCTCCATTGACATATTGTGTGCTGTTTCTGATTTCCTGACCACAACATCTCCATGAATACGTCTTCATTTAATACTTGCCTTCAGTAATTCCCAGATGACAGAGAGCATAGGAGGGATCACATTCAGCTTGTATTGGCAGTATAGCAGCCATACTAGCTGATTTCCTTCAACATCTGTTCTGATTAATGTGTTTTGAAGTTATAGTGGTTGTTAAATATTTTGAATATCAACAATGTCTGCCACTGCTCACACTGAGATAATCTCTTTGATATTTAGTATTGCTGATGTCTGAGATTTAATTTATATATGCTCCATTTGCCTGTGAATGTTACTGACAGACAAGCTCACTATGTTAGGGTTAAAGACTGACCAAGAAGATTTCTGGCCTGACTTTCTTGAATTTGATATTATACAGCACCGGCCATAGTAAGGTGCTTACTCAATCAGTCACTGTGCTAGTTGCTTATTGCCAATTTTATTTGAACATGAATGACTCTTTCTGAACCAATGTTGATTCTGTGTTTCTAACTCATCCAATATGCTCAACTGTGTCCATGTCTGAAATAAATATGCAGCCCTTGCAGTCCTGGTGGAGCTGAAGGGAACAGGAGAGAGTGTAGTATCAGGAGTGTGGAACTGTGACCAAAATCCATCTTCATGGTCACAGAGACTGCATTGAATTGAATGTATCTGGTTGTTTAAGATGGTACTTTGTGGGTTTAGGTAGGTCAAGGCTTCTCCAAACTCTGTCATTTGTCAGATAAGAGAGGCCCTGGAATGTTCAACAGTGACCAAATTTGTGAAACTTTACATTTGTAAGCAGAAAATCTTCCAAAGGAAATGATTTACACAGTCTCCCTATAAACTTGATATCTAAATGAAATATGATAGCTTTTGTCCCAAATCAGTTACCACAGCACTCCTTCTCACATGGACATCTGAAAGCCACAGAGCCATCTAAACTGACTGTAAAAAATGTTGCTGACTCAGATTTGGTGGGAATGGGTTCTAAGAATGGGAAGTAATATTTAGGAAACATTTTATTGCTGGGAGTTGATAATACCTTGTTGTGTGATAAATAATGATGGGCAGCATGTGTAAAGCATATATGATGTCAGTTCTAAATGCTTCACATGCACTAACTTATTTAACCTTCAGGGTAATCCCGCTATTATCATCATTCTAAGAATAAGTAACAGAGGCATAAAGTTACGCAACTTACATAAAATCGCACAGCTCATAATTGGTACATGCTGGACTCACACCAGTAGAGTCTGACTTTGCATCCACACACTCCACCACAGCACCATGCTGCCTGTGTTGCAACCATCAAGGTTCACGCCTGGTAATTAGGTCCCCCCTCTGAAATCTCAAAGTTCCAAAGAATCGTCAGGATTGCAACACCAAACTTCATATACACACAAAAAAAATCCTGTGCCAAAATATTCTAACTCATATCTAAAAAACAAAGAAATATACCTAACTTTTTACAAAAAGTTAATAAGAACCTTTTGTTCATGAAGCTTTATCGAAATCTTTTGATAGTATCAATCAACTAATCAATTAAATATGGATTAAATTTACCTGGAAGTACATCTAAGTTTATCTACTTTTTTTCTTTTAAGGAAAACACATCTGGGATTTCCCTGTGCCAAGAATGTCTGGAAGATAATTTTAACTGCTTTGAATAGTTAAAACAATGCCATAGCTCACCCAGCTTCACAGGTGTTTGACCTGAAAAAAACCAGAGAGGATACCAAACCCCTGCAATAACACAGGGATGTTTCACAATATAAAGGTCTCAGTACAGGCAGAATGTTACAAGACCAAGAGGGAAAAAAATTTATATATAAGAAAGATTTTATGTGATTTGTTTCACCACATTTGAAGGGTGTTTTATGGGGAAGAGACAAATATTGTAGTATAAATCATCTGTCAACCAGCTAATGTCTTTTACCAGTCAGCAAATTATTAAAAGGTACTTTTATTGACTTTACCAATTGAAATTCAATGCTTTGCCTTTATTATACTTAGTTGATGTTTTCTATGATTATAGAGGCTATCAAAATATGTTAGTTTGTCAAAGCAATAATCTTTTTTAAAAAAATTTCAGGTTCAGCTTCAAGGAGATAAACTTTGTTGGAAACATACTGATTTATCTTTGACGATCAGTGAAGGAAGGAGATTATTTAAGTAGCCTTTTGATACAATAGGATTTTATAATAGCATGATATTTTCAATATCAGGATTTGAGCTCTTATAGCTCTGGAGAATGCTTTTCCATTTGTGACCAGCTAGAATAGTGCTTGCTGTTTTTACATTGCGTAAAGTTGCATTTAAGTATATAATTTGGCATTTAGTTATGAAATTCACTAGCTTCTATTAGTTGTTTTAGTTTTTGTGAACTGGAGCAAAGAATTTTGGGAGATTAATATTTAATCAATTTTATTTACTTATTCCTTTGAGTTTAATTAATTCTAATTAGGTATAAAGCAGTGTTCTAATCTTTTAACTTCACACACACACAAAATGGTATCTTGAATCAGAAGTCCCTTATACATTCAAAAATGGCATCTTGAATCAGAAGTCCCTCCCTTAGTAATGGAGCTAGAACAAACAGGAAACAGTAATACTTTTTAGGTGATTGGATACTTCAGTCAGTGACCTAGAGAAATTTTCCTCAGTTGTACTTAAGATTTTTTTTCTATCCATGTAGAATTTATATACCATTGAACTCACCATTTTGGGGGAAAATTATCCCCAGAGTTATTGAGAATAATTGACATTCATCACCGTGTAAGATTAAGGTGTATAGCATGACGGTTTGATTTACATATATTGCGAAATGATTACCACAATAGGTTCAGCTAACATCTGTCAATTTCTCATAGATACAGTTAAAAGAAAAGAAAGAAGAAAACAATTGACTCCATGAGATGAGAACTCTTAGGATTTTACTTTCTTAACAACTTTCATATGTATCATATAGCAGTGTGAACTACAGTAATCATGTTGTAGAATTCACCATTTTAAAATCCACAATTTAGTGGATTTTAGTATAATTTATAAGGTTGTGCAACTATTACCACTATTTAATTCCAGATTATTTTCATCATCCCCAAATGCAACCCCAAACTCATTAGTAGGAAACCACTAATCTACTCTGTCGCTGTGAATTGCCTATTCTGGATACTTCATATAACTTAGATAATGCAAGTTGTAGGCTTCTGTGTTTAGTTTTCTTCATTTGTCATAATGTTTTCAAGATTCATCCATATTCATGTAGCAGTACTTCAGCCCTTTTTATGGCTAAATAATACTCTATTGTATGCATATATCATATTTTCTTTTTATTTTTTATTTTTATTTTAATTGTTGTTCAAGTACAGTTTTCTGCCTTTTACCCCCATCCTGGCCCACCCCCCACCCTCCCCACCTCCCTCCCATTTCCACCCCCCCCGTCCATGTGTCCTTTATACTTGTTCCTGTAAACCCTTCCCCTTTCCCCCTGAAATTACCTCCTCTCTCCCCTCTGGTCACTGTCAGTGTGTTCTCTATTTCAGTGCCTTTGGTTATATTTTGCTTGTTTGTTTGTTTTGTTGATTAGGTCCCTGTTAAAGGTGAGATCATATGGTATTTGTCTTTCACTGCCTGGCTTATTTCGCTTAGCATAATGCTCTCCTGTTCCATCTATGCTGTCACAAAGGGTAGGAGCTCCTTGTTTCTTTCTGCTGCATAGAATTCCATTGTGTAAATGTACCATAGTTTTTTGATCCATTCATTTACTGATGGGCACCAGGGTGGCTTCCAGCACATGCCTATTGTAAAATTGTGCTGCTATGAACATTGGGGTGCAACCCAGGTATATTGAGCATCTTTTCATGTCTCTCTGGATCCTCTGTATGTCCTCCTGGGAGAAATGTCTGTGTAAGTCCTTTGCCCATTTTTAATTGGGTTGTTTGTCTTCTTAGAGTGGAGTCTTGTGAGTTCTTTATATATTTTGGAGATTAAACCCTTGTCTGAGGTATCATTGGCAAATATGTTTTCTCACATGGTTGGTTCTCTTTTTATTTTAATACTATTTTCTTTAGCCATGCAGAATCTTTTTATTTTGATGAGATCCCATTTGTTTATTCTTTCCTTTATGTCCCTTGCTCTAGGGGACATATCAGTGAAACTGTTGCTGAGTGGAATATCTGAGATTCCACTTAAGTCCACTCAAAGAATTTAATGTTGTCATGACTTATATTTAAATCTTTTATCCACTGTGAATTTATTTTTGTGTATGGTGTAAATTGGTGCTTGAGTTTCATTTTTTTTGTATGTAGCTGTCCAGCTCTCCCAACACCATTTTTTGAAGAGGCTATTTTTATTCTATTTTATGTTGCTACCCCCTTTGTTGAATAGTAATTGACTGTAGAGACTTGGGTTTATTTCTGGGCTCTCTGTTCTGTTCCATTGGTCTATCTATCTGTTTTTATGCCAGTACCAGGCTGTTTTGATTATAGTGGCCTTGTAATAGAGTTTCATATACCAATTTTTTTATTCATTCATTAGTTGATGGAAATCTGGGTTGCTTCTACCTTGTGGATATTGTACAAAATGTTGCTGTAAATATTCTCATATAAGTTTGGAATGAGCATATGTTTTCAGTTCTCTTAGGCATATACTTAGGAATAGAATTTCTAGGTCATATGATAACTCTACATCAAAAAATTTGAGAAACTTTCTGTTTTCCAAACAAGCTGCACAATTTTATATTTACAACCATAAAGTCGGAGAGTTCCAATTTTTCCTCATCTTTGCCACCATTTGTTATTTTACATTTTTTAAAATTAGAGCCATCCTGGTTGGTGTGAAGTAAAGGCACTTGAAAATAATTTTTTCTTATCCCTATGTCAGTGCATCAAAAAGAAATTGCTCTATTATCAAATAGATGTTGAATACACATCATTTTCTAACACACATGGAAAATTTATTTCAAAAAACTATAGTGTGTACTTGAACACAGATAAATCTTAAGAAAAAATTTTAAACCAGTACACACTCACTGATTACAATGCAAAAATAAAAATAAAAACAATAAAAATATATTCACAAGTTCTCATATAACCTAAACTCTACATCCTAGACATCTGACAAAAACAAAACAAACAAACAAAAAGCCTACACAATAATTCATGGGTCATGAAACAGAAAAGGAATTTTTAAAAGTTTACAGGTGAATCATTATGAAAATGCAACAAACAGGACAGATCAAGATGTACATGATACAGCTGCAGAAGTCAACAGAGGAAGTTTATAGTCCTAAATGCATTATTTTGTAAAATGGAAAAGTTTGTGAAAAAAGGACTAAATTTTAAATTAAGAAGTTTAAAAATTACAAAACAGACCCAAATAAATAGAATTAATAAAATAGGGGTTCTCTACTTAAAAAGGAGTAACAATTAAAATCATGTAGCTAAAATCATGCTTAACATTAAAACATCAGAAGTGTCTCCATTAAAGTCAAGAATATAAGAATGTGTGTGTGTGCACGTGCATGCAAGGGGCCTGTATAGAAAAGGATTAAACATGGTTGTTTTTGTTAATTATGTGACATTTAATTAGGTAACTCACAAAAAAAAACTAAAAAACATTAGCACTAATAGGAGAATTTAGCAAGGTTGTGGAATTTAAGACTAACATGGAATTACAAAAATGCTATGTAGAGAGGATTCCTGTCAAGATGAAAGCATAGGAAAACACACCTTGCTTCCTTGCAACACTACAGCATAAACTACAACTGGACTACAAAACAAGTATCACCCAGGTTTGTCAGAAAATCGAGCTTTATGGAAGTCCAACAACCAAGGACTGAAAGGAGTTACATTCATCCAGATGGGTAGGAGGGGCAGAGATGCAGAGGCAAGGAGGGAGGCACCTAGAGGTGGAGAGGTGTAGAGATGTGAATGGGCAGTCTCACATCCAAATGTAGAGGATAAAAATGAGGAGGGATACCTCGGGAGTGCGGCATCTCAGACCCAGACCAGACCACCCAGCCTAGGGTTCCAGCTCCAGAAAGACAAGTCCCCATAACTTCTGACTATTAAAACCGGTAGGGGTTGGAACACTGGAATAAACTGCAGGATTATCAGGAGACTCCTCCTACAGGGCCTGCAACAGACTTAGGACTTTCACAGACTTACTCTCTCTGGGATTCAGCACCAAGGCAACAGCTGGAAGGACAACAGTGGCATACAGGGAGAAATTGAAGTGACTGGCAATAGGGCAAGTACCAGGAGAAAACTTCAACCTGGACAAAACTCCAGAGGCCAGGCAGTGGCATTGTCCTCTCTCTGAGCTCTCCTCCACTCAGAGCCACAGAGTGGTGACATGAGCTGCCCTGCCCTGGTGACTACCTAAGGTTCTGCCCCATACAACTTACAGGTGTGCTTTTCTACAATAGGCTACACTACTAGGATGGGAAATCAAAGCAGCTTTACCTAATACACAGAAACAAACACAGGTAGGCTGTCAAATTGAAGAGACAAAGAAATAGGGCCCAGATGAAAGAAAAGAACAAAACTCGAGAAAAAGGACTAAACAAAATGGAGATAAACAACCTATCAGATGCATAGTTCAAAACACTGGTTATCAAGATGCTTAAGGAACTCATTGGGTACTTCAATAACATAAAAAAGGCCTAGGCAGAGATGAAGATTACATTAAGTGAAATAAAGAAAAATCTGCAGGGAACCAACAGTGGAGGTGATGAAGCTGAGAGTCAAATCAACATTTTGGAACACAAGGTAGAAAAAAACATTCAATCAGAACAGCAAGAAGAAAAAATAATTTAAAAAAGAATGAGAATGGAATGGAGAACCTCTGGGACATCTCCAAATGTACCAACATCTGAATCGTAGGGGTGCCAGAAGGGGAAGAGGAAGAGCAAGAAATTGAAAACTTGAAAAAATAATAAAAACTTCCCTAATTTGGTGAAGGGAATAGTCACAAGTCCAGGTAGCATAGAGAGTCCCAAACAAGTTGGACCCAAAGAGGACCACAACAAGACACATCATAATTAAACTTCCAAAGGTTAAAGATAAAATCTTAAAAGCAGCAAGAGAAAAGCAGAGACTTACCTACAAAGGAGTTCCCATAGGACTGTTGGCTGATTTTTCGAAAGAAACTTTGCAGGCAAGAAGTATTCAAAGTGGTGGAAAGTAAGGATTTACAACCTGGATTACGCTATCCAGCAAAGCTATCATTTAGAATGGAAGGGCAGATAAAGTGCTTCTCAGATAAGGTAAAACTAAAGGAGTTCATCAACACCAAGCCATTACTACATGAAATGTTAAAGGGAACTATATAAGTAAAAGAAGATCAAAACTATGAACATTAAAATGGCAACAAATTCACAACTTTCATCAACTGAATCTAAAAACAAACTAAGCAAATGAGCAGAACAGGAACAGAATCATAGATATGGACATCACTTTGAGGTTATCAACTGGGAGGGGGAAGATGGAGAATGGGGGCAAAGGTGTAGGGATTAAGATGTACAAATTGGTAGGAACAAAATAGGGGGATGTTAAGAACTGTATAGAAAATGGAGTAGCTAAAGAACTCATGTGCATGATCCATGAACACGAACTAAGGTAGGGGGGAATTGCTGGAGGAAAGGGGGGTACCAGGTGGAGGGGAAGCAAAAGGGTGAAAATTGGGACAACTGTAATAACATAATCAATAAAATATATTAAAAATATATATGCAGTACAAAATCATTTATAGTTTTAAATATAGACACACACTTATGCTCACACACACAGACACGCACCCTCCATGATATATTTTAATGAATTCCAATATAGATATGTAAAAGGAGTAAAAAGTGTAAAATAGTTCATCCAACGTGTGTTATGGCCTACAGAAAAGGAGAGAGAGAACAATGACATGGTAAAGATCAAAAAACACTTTAATTTTACTTTTATAATTTATTTAAAAACAGAACACTTTCATGTACTAGTTGGCTTTTAAAATGTTAGAAGTGCTTTTCCCTTGATGGGGAAATATGGGTGAATACTATTTTCTATAAACGTAAAAGAGATAATTGAGAGACAAAAGGAGAGAAGGGAAGGCAGCAGTGTAAATAGTTTTATATATATTTATATATTATATATAACTATATATTATATAATACATTTATATTAAAAACTGTATCATTATATATTATATAATATATAAATATATAATGTATAAATGTTATATATTATGTATATAAAACTGTATATGTGTATATTATGTGATATATAAATATGTATGTATTATACATAATACCAAAGATCATCTCGCAGTATATCGTTCCTTTTTTGGGAGGGTTTCTGTAAAGAAGTATCACCTATGGCACGCCACAATATGGTGAGAATTGCCCTTTCGTAACTGACTTGAAATAAGCTTATGAGATGGATGAAGCTTGTATCCCAAGCTTACCCATCACCCAGTTCAGACCAATTCTTCCATTTTATTGGTGCCTTTATCTTTCAATGGCCAAACCAGTTTCATAGTCCAATGTAAAACATATTCTAAGGAAAGTACCTGTGTACCCTTGGTGAAATACACCAAGGTGTTATCTTCTCCAGGCATATTTTAACTTCACTATTGAATAAAGCCAACCATTAATGGCTTCAGTGACACATGGGGAGAATGCTGATGCTTTTCAGAGCTCTCTGAAGTTTCAACAATCGATATTTCTTTACCTAGTTACTTGAAAGCTGGTCCCTCTCACTCTCATTAAAGGGGAAACTTCAGATGCCAATAAGTCAAGTCATTGCTTTCATATCTCACAAAGAACTGGGATTACAATCTGAATTCATGACTTCTGAACTCTCGGTCTTGCTTCAATAATATACTCTGAACTTTCTTTCTGATCTCTTCCATTTGCCTAGTGTATCTCTTTTAAAAATCCCCTTTTCACTTTAACTCCCTTGTTATCATTAATTGATTCTAGATGTATTGCTGCCCTTATCTCCACTGGCCTGACAGCTTTAACTGATGTGGGATTGTAGCACTTCCTGGACAGCTTTGTCATAGCCCGAACCGAGCCTACATGGAGCCTCAGTAAGCGTTTATCAGTTTGTTTCCCCACTTTCCTCTTTCTGAGCATTGCAGTCTAGAAGGCTGTAATTATAATCATCCTCAAGACTGCTTTGGCCCCCTACCACTTTACTGAGATTTAATAGTTTATCTTGTACTTATTCGATTCCTTAATATGCTCCCTCAGCCTTCAATTCTTTGGTACTGTTACATTCTGTTTTCTAATTTTTACTCTAGTATATACACATCACCACATGGGCTGTATTATTAAGCCTACTCTTGTTATCCTACTTTTAATAAAATCTTACCTGTCAATAAGCAGGACATCTAACACAATTTCTCCTCCAATGACATTAGCTACGGTTGGTAACAGAAAGTCACAGTTCTCCAATTCAGTAACTCCTTTGATCCTTCATGGGTCTTTAACCCAGCAGATGTCTGGGGAATCC
The DNA here is from genome assembly GCA_004027475.1 of Anoura caudifer. NCBI lineage: Eukaryota > Metazoa > Chordata > Mammalia > Chiroptera > Phyllostomidae > Anoura > Anoura caudifer. The sequence continues at coordinate 205,893 of PVKU01001087.1, forward strand.
AAGTCCCTTCAGAGTTCAAGATTATAAGGGTTCAACTGACCTCAGCAGCTGGTTTTCCCTCACCTACCGTTTCAGTGGCCTACAGCAGATGCCCCATAACATGGTCTTTGTTTTATGTTTTTTTCTCTTTCTCAATCTCCTAAACCCAGAGAACTCCATGCCTCTCCAACCTGTATATGACTAGGCAAGTTTGTAGAGCATGTAAACATTTCAGAAAAATTTTGTCAATCAGATGGCTGCTAGTAATGAGGGTTTTGGGCTTTGGTTTTGCTTTCTTGAGCAGAGGGAGTAGTGATGATGGTCAGAGAAGAAAGGCAAACCTTATTTTGTTATCGTTATTGATATCATGCTCTTTATTCCATATTAACCCGTGTCTGGTCAGCACTGGTGTTCTTTGAGTTCAGAGTTTATAGACTTTGCATCCTAAACCCTCCAGACAGAAGAGAAAAAACTTTGCTTTGCAAAAAATTGTTGAGGTCCCATAATGCTGAGTTGTTGGGAGGCAATCCTACTCCCTCACTTTCCGCAGGCAATGGATGACAGCAAATAAGAATGTTCTATTTTCTGCCCATTTATTAGGAACTACTCTACCTTTGTCAACTATAAACTAAAAAATATACTTGAGCTACTACATTCAAGACATTTCAGTTCAGTGTGCTCCAATAGCAGCTAATAGAAAACCCATGCATTTAAGTTTAACTGAAATTTATAATTAGAATCCAAGCAATATTGTGCAATAGAGTGATCACAGGCTCAAATTTTGGAGTCAGAAAGATTACAGTTTGAATCCTGTCACTGCCTCCCACTCTGTGTTCTTATGTAAGTCAATAACCACTTCAGGCCTCAGTCTAACATTCAGTAAATTGCTGATAATAATAGCAACTTACCTCACAGGATTATTTTAGGGATTAAAGAATATAATCTGTTTAGAATGCTTAGCACTGTTCCTAGGATACAGTAAAAATGTCATCAATGTTTTCTGTCATTACTGCATGCTCTGAAAATATAAACTTACTTTAATATTAAAAACACCTAATTTATATTACTCAATTGCAAAAAATTCTTTGAATTTCATCTTCTTAATATTATATCAATTTGCTTTTTATGAGGAAAATCAAGAGATGACTACATTTTTGAAAAACAAAACAAAAAATATGCAACATTACTTACTCAGAATCAAATTCTGCCTTAGTACAGTCTACAACCAACAATTTTTACAGATTGTGATAATTCTCTGTTTAGCTCATAAAGTCAGAGAATTTTAGAACTATAAGATATCAACATCAAATTTATTAATAGTACTTTGGAATTTCATAAAAACTTTACAGTATGTATTATGAATGATTCCTCCTGTATCCCTGTGAGAGGGGTTAGCATTACTACTGGCATTTCAGAGGATAGCTGAGGATCAGAATATTTGAAGTGACACAAAGGCACTTTAGTACATCTCTGATGAGAGATTTATTGGGTTTTCTGAATGCACTCATTCACAGTCAGAAGGAGATTGCTGCTTCATGTTCCTGGAGAGAATCTACTACATATGGCCCATTCCCACAAGTGTATAATTCCATCAGTTTAAGGGGAAAAATCACCAAGTTTCTACATCATCTTCTTTGCTGGTTAACCCGGCTAAACTCCGCAGTGAAGTCTCAGGACCCCTGTTGGTTGCTGAGGACCTCACAAGGTCAGAGGTCCCCAGTTCCTAAAACCAATGTTGGGACAGTGACTGGAGAAACTGAGAGCTCTCCTTAACTGTACATTTGGTGAAAGTACAAAGCTAATAAACTCAAAGTCCTCTTCTTGGGACCCTGAGTAATAGAAACTTCATGGGCAGGTCCATAGGACAAGAGCCTGGAAACAAAAACATTTCTCCAAGAGGCTGTAATCTCTAAAGGGGCTACTTGCTCCGTAAACCTGTGTTATAAGGAAAGCTAGTCCAGAAAGTATTTGGCATCTGCCTAGTGACTTGTATATTATAAAATAGTAGTAGTTTTTTCTGGAATTAGGAACAAAGGCAATTAGGTCCACACCGCAATGATGGCTGTAATAGTAAGAACTTCCCCTTACGTTACTACAATAATCCACTGTTTCCTTGCTTTTATCCCTTCACCACTTCGGTTTCTTCACCTATCAATGAAAACCACAATCCTTAGAAAGTTTCCCAAAGAGGAATTGTAGGATTATTAATAGACAAGTAACACATTAGCAAATGTCCACTGTTGTCTATTTTCCTGGCAATGGTGGAGAATAGAGATAATATAAATAGAGGCAGATGAGAGACAGAATAGAGGTGATAAGAATAACAGAAATCCATTGACACTTTCAAAGGCATTTATTTTCACATCTTAGCCCATCAAATATTTTCCCAGAGCTACTAACCAATAGCAAAGTATAAGAGGTTAAATCAGACTTCACACTTTTCTTTGCCTACCCACCCATTAGATTTGCTATGCTTCAAATTAGATGGAAGGTAGTAAGAAGTGGAAGCTTAAACTATTCTCAATAGAATCAATCAGCCCCTGATCTGTTTTTGTTGCAAAATTCAAGACAGAGAGATGCCAAATATCAACTGTCTCTTTATGCTCTCTCAGATTCAAGGTTAGTTAAGTTTTAAGAACAGAAATGATCATGTTTCTTGTTTTCAATTTCATCATCCAAAGGTGTAAGGCAGCATTTCTCAACTTTCACACTACTGACGTTTTGGGCCAAATGATGTTGCTGCAGAAGTTATTAATTAGATATTTCTCAGTATTCCTGGCTTCCACCCACTAGATGCCAGTAGCATGCCCTTGAGTTGTGGTAACCCAAAAATATCCCTAGACAATGTCAAATGACCTGAGGGGGATACCCCAAATTCAGAACTACTGGAGTAGTGGTAATTTTTTTCCTCATACCAATTTTAAGTGACTTCTTCATTTCTTTTTCTTTAAGAAAAATCCCCGCACAGTTGACATAGGTTGCCACGAGTGTGCCTCTCTTCACGTGGCTTTCTGTCTTTGTCTCCCTTTCTTGCTCTCCCCACACACACGCCCATGCTCACGCACACACATGCACACACATGCACTTAAACCTTTTATCTTCCAAGCTTGCATGTGAAAGATGAAAAGGAGCCCATGGGTTTATGCTGCCACATTACCTCTTAAGCCTTTTCAAACTTATAATTCAGTAGATAAAGATTATGCAGTAACATGGTTTGCCAATTCACTGTTCAAACCAGATAGTTGTGCCATGCCATAATTTCAGCCAAAATAAAAATTTTAAAGCAAAAATCCAATGACTCTCCCATATAGTTAGCACTTTACAGTCCAATATGGAACATTCTTTTCTTTATGAGCTGTGTGCTATAAAGAAAGTGTATAGAAAGATGTTTAATGTGTCGTTGAGAGTAAAATTATTAGCGTATTATATATGATGCAGTCATATAGCAAAAGAGCTGAAGCTTGTGTTCGCCCTTAAAGGAGATGCAGTCATATAATAGAGAGCCTTAGAGCTAGGGTTTACTGTACTTTGGGAATTAATCACATAAACTATAAATTGGGTTCAACAGGCTGGCTGGGTAAATAGGCGCAGCTAATGAGGACACTATGAGATCTTATAAGAGAGCTGACTGCCCCAGGACAAATAGTCCGTGGCGCACCTGATGGAAAGCTAGAAGACATCAAAGCATAAAGGATTAGTGCTCTCACAGTGTTGAGAAATGGCCGGGGGGAGATTCACCAACTTATTACCCACATCCAAGCTAATCCTGTTATCTGCAAAATATAACTGTGTTCAGGAACTGCCGCCACCTCAACTTGCAGGAGGATAATTTTGCGTGTACATGAACAAATGTGCAGGAAATTTTCATCTGACTATGAAAAATAGAAGACGATTAATATTTTTAAAGTTTTTGTCTTCCCTTCACATTTGGCTGCATGTATGAAAACACAGAATGCAGAAGCTTCTGTGTGTACAAGCAGTGAACTGGGACAGGGACAGGGAATGAGGAGAGGGATGCGCAAAGAAGCTACTGTAATGTTCCCAAACTGCTTGTCAGTGAAACGAGTATCGATGGAGGAAGGGACACATGTCAGTTGTAGTGAACTCTGTACTAATTTCAGACTGACTGGATTTACCTTTTCAAAGCAGGCATTCAAGCACTCTGCTTGAGAGGTGAAAGAATTAATCAAAGCAGAATTCAGAGACTGCCTAGGCCCTCTGCTGCCCTTCCCTGCCCCAGGAGCTCTCCCAGGGTATTGATTGTTGGGGTGACACCCACCTGATCCCAACAGATGATCTCTGCAGGGGAAAGAGACACAACTCCTGAGCTCCCTGTCAAGCTGCCGTGGGGAAAATGGCTTCCCGGGCTAGAGCTGCCATTCAGTTCAGGCTTCTTTATGCAGTCAAGGGTCACAATGTTTGGAAGCCAACTGCAGTTTATCTCCAGCCCCTACTGACTATGAAGGCAGAGGGTGAGACGGAAGCTGGTTCCTCCCCTACCTGGCCCCTGTCTCCCAGGGCATCCTTTCCCTGTGCTGCTCCCCTTGTCTCACTGAGCCAACAGTAACATGGCTTGTAGGTGAGTGAAACGTCCAGACTCTGCCTGCCTATCTGCAGGTCCATGCCTAACCTAGCACAGGGTCTTGCTCACAGAAAGAACTTAAATGGTTATCAAGTGAGCCTGTGAGCACTCCAAAGACTGGAGTGACTATTTCAGCAATTAACACCCATGGAAACCTAGAAAAGTGTATTATTTTTTTAGTATTATGTTATATCAGAGTGAGTTCTGCAGAATACCTCTAACCTTGCAGAAAGTCTGAGGGTCACAGTTGTACTATTTTCCTGAAGAAATAACAAAAAAGAAAAGATCTTTGAAATGATGTACACACAAAAAAGCTGGAATCTTCTCCCTTAATTCTAACAGACATCTCTGTTGTAACTAGAACTCTGAGGATTAATGGGCCCCTCACCCCTATTCTCTTTGCTCTGTCCTTCTTTCCTGCAACTCGCTTTCCTCTCAGCCTCCAGACACTGCTCTCCTGGTTCCCCTCTGTTCTCTTTGAATACTCACTCTGTCTCTCATCAGACTTTTCTTGTTCTTCCCACACACCTCCTGAGAGTGCTCCTCTCTTATTTTCATTACAGATTTCCCACTTTTTCAAGGTTTCAGTGACCTCTTCTCACCAATGATTCCTAGAGTTTTCTTGTTAGCCCTGCCTTTAAGCCAAGGTTCCTGTGTCCATTGCATCAGCATCCTTCCAGACACTGCCAGCTGAAGCAACCACCTCTACCTTGGACCCCACAGACCCAAGATTTAAGTCACCTTCATCTCCCAACCATGTTCTCTTCCTACTGGATATCAGTGGGGTCAAGGATTTCCAAGTTTTCCATATATCAAGCATTGCAGTCATCTTTTATTTATCCATTTCAAGTATTATAACCCCACAACCAGCCCACTTTCCCTTCAAGTCTTCCAGAATATTCCTTGCGAATGCCTGCTTCCTTTCTCATCCTGCTCCGCTTCAGCCTGCATTATATCACCACTCCTCTGGCTTCCTTAACTCTGGGAGATTCTCACTCAACCTTTTCATTAAATTTGTACAACATATGCTACTGCATATCCTGGCCCATGCAGAAATGTCAGGCTTTGAGTCAAATAGACCACGGTCCCTTTAATTACAGCCCAGGTGGCAAACACAAGGCCAACGGGCTGAATCTGGCCCTCCACCTTGTTTTATCCAGCCTGGCACCTTGTTTCTACCTGGTGGCAGCACTGAGCTCCTTGCCCCTAGTTAAGGAGTAGTTACACTTATACATAGTCCTAAAATTACATTCAGTCCTTTGAAGGCAACCTCGAGGCTGATGTGGTCCCCGGTGAAAATGAGTTTGACAGCCTTGATTTACAGGGTTATCAGAGGCAAATTACATAACCTTTTTGAACGTCATTCATGATCTGTAGGATGAAAAACTAAGCCCTACTTTCTGCATAGTTGTGAGCCTTATATACAAGGAGCATTTTCTCAAAGCATCTAGCCAGGGCCTGGGGTATTATAGATGCCCTATTCATGAAATTCCTGTCTTTGCTTTTTCCCTTTTTCTTTTGCTGTTTGGTTGTTAATGAGATGCCACCTTTAACCCAAATACCTTAAATCCAAATGCAATTTTAAATAATTTGGCCCATCTTCTGTTCTAAACTGTGTCCTCAGCTGGCCCCTCCCTAGTCAGACAGCAGTAATGCCCCTTCCTGTTTCAAGCTGTTCTCCTGATGTGCCTTTCCCTCTCCATAGGCCAAGGCTACCCATTCTTCAGGAACCAAATTTAGTCCCTCCTACTCCCCAAAGCCTGACCAAACCAGTTTCTCCAGGATCACTCTCCTCCTCTCCGGAACTCTCATCACCCTCACAGTCTCCACCACACAGCTCAGAATCTACATTCCTCAGGCTGCTTAGCAACCATGGTGACAAGATGGCCTGCCCCCTCACTTTACAGAGGAGGAAGTTCAGTATCAGAGGTCGAGTGGCTTGTAGATTCACATGGTGCATTTCTAGCAGAAGTAGAAGCAGATTACTGGTACTTAATAGGCAAACTTTAAAATATATTTTTACTGGGTTTTAATGACCACAGTTGTTTTACTCTTGTTAATCTAAGGTCAAGCTATCTATGGTTCTTTATAACATCTAAAACACACACAAACACGCAAGCATTTATCACACCTACCTTAGCACTGGGCACAATGTAGGAACTCAATAAATGCTTGGAAATTAATTTGGGTTTATTTTCACAAAAAGATTAATCAGTATGAGACCTGTGAGCCCCTGTCATAGGTAACTTTGAGTGATTTGGAAATTCCTCCTCATAAGATCTTTAAACAAAGATAGAAAATTGTCTAGTTTAAATGAACCACTGCCTGAAGCCAGGGGGATAGATTGGCTTTAGGAGTTTCATTTCATAGCTATAATCCTATGATTATCTCACTTATATCCCTGGAAGGAAGATAGAAGGCGGGTTGAAAAGGAACCATAAATCATCTTCCAATTTTCCGTGGGCTCATGAATCCCAGCCTTGTCATCCCTGTTCTTCTTTACTCAAAAGCCTTCCACCTTTCCGTGGTTGGTATGTAGGTCCCCTGCCCGGCCCTGTTGCCCAGAACACCCCCACCTACACCCCTCACTCAGTGCTCCTAAACCAAATCGAAGACTCAGAATAAAACTGAAAGCCATAATAGTTAAGAGCACAATTATTAGAATTAGCCAGACCTGGTTTTCCAGCCATGTGACTTTTAGCAATTTGCTTACCCTCCCCAAGGCTAAATTTCCTGCTCTGGACTATCATGGCAGTGATGTACCAAGGTCCTGTGAAGACTAAATGAGATAATACAAGTGTAGCTCACAGCCCGGCAAGACGCAGCTCTGGGTATCAGCATACCTACCCTGATACGCATGCTCCCGAGCTGGTAATTTCAGTTTCGCTGTCTCTGGAGGGAGCTAGTCAGTATTTCTGGTAGAAAGTCACACAACTGTTGCTGCATATTCCCCAACACCACCAACCCACCAAAGTCTTGGGCACCAGACGAATATAGGAGAATATTCCAATTCCTCCCATTAGTGTGGGGAATCAGAAGCCAACTCTTCTAAACCAGACACCCTATTCTCTTCCATCCCTTAAACCTACAGACTCTTCAAAGGGTTTTTCCTTTTAGGTGAATCTTTTTTTTTTCTTTTTTGAAATAGTACTGGTGTTATGCTAATGGAATTCCCCCCTTCTCCTTTCTTTTTTTTTTCCAACAGGGCTACAACAAAGGCATCCACTTTAGGGAAGCAGCATATATGTTCTTCCTGAATACATAATTTGAGTAAGTTTAAGGTATTCTGTAAAAAGGAGAGTGAAAAGGATCAAATTGGGGGGGGGTGCCATTCCCTCATGCTTTTAGAGAAGTATTATCATAAGAACATTTGTTTCTGTGATTGAAATACTTTCATCATCAATACCTTCAACAACAGACATGCTTATTTGATTTCTGGAGGATTATAAACGACAGCAGGCTAAGTTCTCTTCTATTTAAGAAACAGGCAATCTCTTCTGTGTTGTGGAGAAGTGACTACACCTCTTGCCCACTCCTCTCTTTGCTTAGGCTTAGTATTGCAGGACAAATGAGAAAATAAGCTGCCTCTTTCCACAAATCACATATCTGCCTTGTGTTTGGGGCAGTTATATAAGCTCTTGCAGAGGCAGGAAACCCTGGATGTTACCACAGAGAATCTGGGGTGGCACCATCCTGGGCTCTCATCTCCCCACTCCAGTCCAGCCATAGTCCGCACAAGCTTTGTCCATGGAGGAACTGCCCTGAGTGGGACTCACCTTAGCGCTCTTCCAGACTAAGGTCAGTATATCCCTGAGAAGTTCATATTCCCAGTCCTCATGGTCCATTCTGAAACTTAAAAAACTCTGAAGCTCAAAAGTTATTTTCCAAATGTTCAGCAAGCACTTTGAAGATAATAAGATTCTGTTTAATCCTTTTCCCATTCAGTACAATAGTTACTGTTTTATTTAAGGGAGCTACCCCAGTCCCCACGGGGGGTATTGATACAGTATACGTAGCAAATTACTTTTTTAAAATACAAAAGCATTCCAAATTCCAAAACTGGTCCCAAGAGTAAGGGACCTGTGACATGCATTACCCTTTTAGAGTGGCAGATGTGAGAGCAGGACCAGAGGTGCGAGGCCCTAACCACACACCCTGCCTGTGCTGTGATTTAGAGTTGCAACACCTTCACAATGCTTCTCAAACTTTAATGTGCACAGATTCCTCAAAGAACTTGTCAAAATGGAGGTTGCAATTTACTGCATCTGAAGTTGGCCCTGAGATCCTCTATTTCTAAGTTGCTATCAGTGATGCCTGTGCTGCCATGTGGACTACATTTTTTTAACCTTCACCGGAAAATATATTTATTGATTTTTAGAGAAAGAAAGAGAGAGAAATACCAATGTGAGGGAGATACGTTGATCGGTTGCCTCCTGTATGTGCCCCAATGGGGGACTCACACCCACAACCTAGGTATGTGCTCTAACTGGGAATAGAACCCCAAAACTTCTGGTGTACAGGATGACCCTCCAGCCAACTGAGCCACCCAGCCAAGACATGGACCACATTTTAAGTAGCAAAGATCTAGAGATCTAAAATGTTGATTCTTGAGAAAACCCAGTGACATGAAAAAAGGTAGGTGTTTATTACTATTGTGTAGATGAGGAAATATAGGGTCCCAGAGGTAAAGGTTGTTGCCTAGTTTCACGCAGCTACAAAATACCAGTCAGGTGTCTTAACCTTGGGGAGTTGACCACCTGCCCATCCTCCTTCCACCTCTTCAAGTAGGAAGCACTGGGAATGAAATAGCACACATAAATTGGAGCAGCAGAAGAGAAAGTAAGAAAATAATTTTATGAGAATATTTCCCAATGAAGCCCATTTTAATTGGTCATCTATGGTATGACAGATGAGCTATTGGACAAGGAGAAAGTAAGCCAGGTCTTGAGCTGTATGTCTCTTGCCAACGAGCTGTGAGATATCTCTGGGCCTGAGTGGTCTCTAATGACCTTGCAACTTTAGCTTTCTAAATTATTGCTCCAGTTGATCTATGAGAGGAGAACAGCCTTCATACATTCTTACTTATCACTGCCTGTCAGGGGGATTCACCACCATTCAATGTTTGGTGTTTCTCATGAGAGGTGGTGTTGTATGGTGGGAAGAACATTTGGAAACAAACTGCTTGAGTTTATATCCTACCTCTAACACTGAATTAGCTGTACTAGCATGAGCAATATCCTAATTCCTCTGTGCCTCAGTTTCTGTATCTGAACAATGGTGGTAATCATAGTACCTAGGTCATGTCATTGTTATGGAGGTCTAAATTAAATCAGGTACGTAAAGCATTTGGAACAAGGCTGGTGTCAAAGTCGCCCATTCTAAGTATATCTCTTATGACTTCCTTTTATTTCCAGTACCAACAGGAAGGCTTAGTTGAAGATTTGAGCTTCATTATTTTGAAATTCCTATAAAATACTTTTTGATTATGTGATTATGTTTCTCCCAAGAAAGAATATTCTGAGAGTAACTTCATTAATTCTTTTCAGAATCAAGGAGACTGAGAGTGCATTTTTATGAGTTGCGAGCCTTGAACCTCATTTTAAAAAAGCTTGCTATTGATTTTGGTGATAATGGTGACGAAGATGAGAGAAATGTGTTGTTCTCAGGATGGGAGGAGGTAAAAGGATATTTGCACAGAGTTTAAGGTAAATGAGGGTATGGGCATTTTGGGAGCCCACCTCACCCTTCATCTAACATGTTTGCATCTGGTTATTCCAGGTTTTGACAGGTTGTTATTAACATGTTCACATATCCCTGGCTTCATCTGATCAGTTACTCTCACTCCTTAAAATCACTTCTGTGGGAGGATGAAAGGGAAAGCAAAATGATTGAGGTGACAGGTCCCGTGGCGCACTGAAGAACTGTGTCAGAAAATGCTGCCAAAAGCTATTTTCAACTGCAAAGGGAACACCCTCTTGCACTTTGTAATTCATGGGTGGACCACAAGAAAGTGAAAATAGTTAATGTCTATGGAACGTTGCCACTCACACATAGCAACAGCCTTATTTACAGATACAAAAATCATTACTTCTTTCTGTTCCCTGAAGCACAACTTTAATGCTGGGGAAATTTCCTAGGATTCCAAACACACAAGGCCAGAGCTCCCAGGTGGCTTCACTCCAGCATCCAGAGCTGGAACAACAACCTTGTGCACGCGATTTTGACTACTTCCCACAGCTTCCTTCATCCTTTCTGCTGTCATCCGAAATGGATTTGGGCAGGTACCAGAGGAATGGTTTGAAGTTCAGTCCCTGGTCTTGATTTATATGCAAAATAACATCTGGATTTTTTAAAACCCATTTTCTATACCCGCTGTATCTTGCTCTAGTGAAAATACAGTATCTTACAAAGGACTGAGCCGCTCATACTTTTTCCCACAGAGAAGAAAGAACTGACTTTCTTATGTTCTCCAAGGGGTCTCTTTCTACAAAGTGAAAATGTTTATGCAGTACTTATTCATAATTCTGGCAGAAAGTATAATACATAATACTTACTGAGATTGTATTATGTTGTAAGTGCTTTATGTATATTAACTCCTTAATCTCCACAACAACCTTATGGGATAAATAATAATTATCCTCATTTCACCCAAAGAAGTTAAGAAACTTTCCTTAGGTCACACGGGTAGCAAGTGCAGAGCTGAGCTGCATGAATCCATTTGGCTCTACAGTCCATGTTCTTAACAATCATGATATTTTCTCTCTCTACAAGAGGACACATAGTCATAGAGAGCAGGAAGACATGCACCAAAGCTTTTCTGCCCGTTTTTTCTGTCTGCTGCCACCCCGCACTTTCCTAAAATGCTGTCATAAATAGGAAAGATGGATTTCACAGTCACTGCATGTTGGCTATAGTAAGAGGGTAATATTTCCAGAGATCTAAAGAGGATGTAGTTTTAAAACTTGGAAAGAAATAGAGGGGAGGGTAGTTCCCTGTAGATCTACATTTGAGTTGTGCTGCTTGCCAATAATGAGTATTTAGAGCCATCGATATGGCAAACTATCAAAAGAACCAGTCTGGTGTGTGAGAGCCTCGGGTTTGAGTGTTCACCTGGGGACGGGCTCTGATGAATATCCAGCTTGCAAGTGAAGAAATTAACCTGAAATCTAATTTCTTCACTTGCAAGCTGGATATTCATTTATTTTTCCTTTAACTCTCTTTTGAGGAGGTTTACACCAATAATGCATGCATAAATAAAAATTATAACTAAGAATAAAAGGAAAAGTTTAATAAAGGCAGAAAGTCAAAACCAGAAACAAGTGGGGCAGGAGCAGGCATGCCTCTGCAGCTGGTGTGAGCCCTCCCTCACATGGCTTTTGACATTCAGAGTTGATTCCAGAATTGTTCAGAAAAAAAAAATTGTTAGTTTCTTGGGAGAAGCTAAGTCTTTTCTAATGATTATCTCAAAAGAAATTGTCTCAAATGGGTCTTCTTAGGGAAGGTTCTCAATTATGCGATAAAAAGTATCCTCAATATTCCAAATGAATGTAGTTAAAGTTTCACAAATCTATTTCTCAATACCTCTGCAAAACTTTGGGTTAGAAATTGAAACACAGTTCAGACTGGTTTATTCTTAGGCAAGAAGAAAGTAAATGAATAAGGCAGGGGGAAGGCAAGACTTGAGATAATATAATAAAGAATACAATCTTTTGATAGCCTGCCTTGATTAAAGGAGAAATTCTAGGGCAGGGTTTCTTTCTATTACTATTATTGTTATTATTATTATTATTATTATTATTATTATTATTATTATTATTACATGAGTCCTTTTAAGAAGATTGTGAAAGTTATAGACCTTCCTTTTAGAAAATCAAGCATGTGCATACATACAAACTTTTTTTTTAAGTATTTTTAGTGAGCTGATATGTCTATGAGTCTGCCAGGGCAGATGAGTTGTTAAGTGTAGAGGTAATTTTAAAAAGATTTTTCTAGGCTTTTCTTATTGAAGCCATATATGATTTTATAAGAAACATATCAAATTAAATATTCTACTTTAAATAATAATATTATGCTATAAACCATCTCAAGGAATTTTTATACCTTGCGTTTCATGACGAATAAATAACTTGTTTCTGTTCTGTTGTTTCAAAGGCTATATTGACATATAATGTAAAGGTGGCATTAAACTAGTTAGCACAATGTTAGCTTTAAGAGATGATTCAATAGCTATCCATTTTTATTTAGCAGTTCTCTTTCTTTATGTTTTTTAGTTGTTTATCAGTTTTCTTTTTCTATTTTGAGGTCACTATATACTCTTTGCCAGATTGAAACTTCTTAGCAAGCCCTTGCAAAGCTCCTAGTCCCTAGGCTCTGAGGCCAAAGCAGCCAGTTGATAAAATGGTTCTGGCTAAGTGGCCATATGACTTAACTTGAACTATGGGCTTATTAGGTACAAAACTATTAAATTTGGGAAAATATAATAATCCTTTTGATTTCAGCATTGTTGATATTAATCCATTTTTCTGATGTTAATTTGAAGGATGACCAATTTATACAGAGCCCATTCTTCATTCATCGCAATGAAACTCTAACATCAACATATAAAAGGAGAAGAAATACAAAGAGGCATGCATCCAGATCTTCCAAAATATGTTGCAATCTATCAGATTTAAATCTCAGTCCATTTGAAATTGCTGACTTTTTCTTTCCAGGATATTATTATCCTGAAGTCCCTGAGAGTTGAATTCCTATGAAAATGGGGATTTTGCATTTGTACCAATAAGTGATCATCAGTATGAAGTCATGTACCTTGTCACATAACTGATTTCTATACAAGAAAGTGCAAGTCAGAGACATTTAAAGGTACAAACAACATTATGTTAATTTTTATGGATTTCCCCCCAAAATGGCAAAACTTGAAAAGTTATTCATAAGAGAAAAGACATTCCTAAAACCTGTTTGATCTCTTGATCATTAGATATATTATTGGTCTCAGAAACCAAGATTTATAGTTTTTTTTTTAAAGAAAATAGTGTGTAGTTTAGAAAGACTAAAGAATAGACTAAATAGTGTGTAGTTTAGAAAGACATCAAAAGAATGGATATATAATAGAATTGCCTTTAAAAAATAAATCAAGTTCATCAATATTTTCCAAACCATTCTATTTGAAGCTTCTCTTCCTGGATAGATTTGTTGCCCTTACCGAAACCAGAAATGTTCAGCATTTACCTTTTTGTATAATGGATTTCCATGTAAATTTTCTATGAAGAGGGATTCTAAAGCCTTATGAAATAAAAGTGTTTTGAAAACCAATGGAGTAAACTTCTCATAGTTCATCCAGATGGGATCACACCTGGCAAATTAATCAGGGTTAACCTGTTGGCAGAGATCAGCACTCACAAGTCAAAACAGGCTCTGAGCGGTCTTGAAGGCAAAAGGTCTCCATTCAGTATCATCTTTAATGTAAGCTTTTTAACACATAAACTACCTGCAGAAGGTTTACTAAGTCTCAGGATCAGATAGGATTCTTGGACTTCTAATTTTAGGAGTGTTATCTTAAAATGATATTGCTGAGGAAACAAAGTCACAAGTAATATCAACATATAATCTTCTTAATCTAGTTCGCAGATGAAACACAAGCTAAAATTACTGCAAATAGGAAGACAGGGGCACAGCAGAGATGTAATTGTAACATTTTACAAAACCATTTGCACGTGGCTTTTTTCTGAAAATGTCCTTGTGACTAAATTGTACAGCCACTGGTGGCTTTCTTCACAGGAAAGGGAGAGTAGGCAAGGCAGAGTAACTAAAAGTCACAGCCTGCATTAATGGAAAAGGGAAAAGAAAACAAGGCTACGCAGTTCTCCTTGGGAAGAGCTTCTTTCAGATGGAAGAAACACAGAAGCAAAGGAAGCTGTAAAACCAGGTAAGGAAAGGAACAGAAGACTAGAAGAAATAACGAAAAGGAAAAAAATGAGTGAGAAAATTAAAGTTCTGGTAGTAGAAATGACTATAAATAAATATAATTTGTAAATTCATCCAATGAGTGGTGAGTTGGTAACATTTTAACAACCGGCTCTTTGGGAAAAGGTAGTGGTGGGGAGCCTCGATGTATAGTGGTTGCTGATTCCCACGGTGTAGATAGTCCCTCCATGACTAAGTGTGGTGTCCATGAACTCAGACTTAGGAAGAGATGCTCACAGCTGGCTCTCGTGAGCCACTTCAATTCTGCTCCACTGCACCACCAAATCCAGCTTCACCTCTGTTCCTGTGAGCTGCTAGACACCAAGCTTTATGCTTGTACATGTATTATTGAATCCTCTCTTCCCTCACAGGTGACTATTATTACCAAATACAGTGTTTGGAGAAGTCACCTGCAGGCCAGAAGAGGATCTAATGACGCACTCTCCAATACGGTAGCTATTCTCCACATGGGCTGTTTGAATCTAAAGTTAAGTTAATGAAAGCTAAATAAAATTACTAATCCTACTCTTCAGTCACACAAATTTCAAATGGCCACGTTTAAAGAATAGCTACCTTATTGGATAATGCAAATGTTGAATATTTTTCTCATTGCAGAAAGTTCTATTGGGTGGTGCTGGTTGAATGTCTTTTAACTCAAAATCTAGAGCTTGGGCCTAATGGCCAAAGATGACCAGCTGTCTTAAAAATAGAAAGTATTGTATAAATATGTAAGTTCTTATAATGCATAGGTGATTTCACCTATTCTGCAGTGATGTAATTCTGTCCCAGTGTTTGGCACAGAGATCTGGACTCTATAATTATGATGAAGAAATCTGTGCTAAAAGGGCCAAAGGGAATTTTAGAAAGTTCTTCTTTGAAGAAATATAAGAAAAAAGATAAGTTTTATCACCCAGTTTGCCTTTTACCCTCTACAATAAATTCTCACACAGCAACCAGAGTGATCCTCTTGAAATATAAACCTGAACATGCCTTCTCTGTCTGAGGTTTAATAGGGCTTCCTATTAAACTTCAAATTAAAAAGAAATCTTTTCTTGCCTCTGCCCACAAGACCAATCTCATATTGTATCATTCTCTCTCTCCTCATTTTGCTTCACTTACATGGAATTTCCTTCAATTCCATAAAATTTCCAAGGAATTAAAATTTTGTCCCCCCAAAGTCAGGACTTTATTTTATTTGGTAGAAGAAGACTGGAAATATAGTAGGTGTTCAGTGATTCTTATTATTGAAAGAGTTGTAACATATGCTAAATATAAAATTATGTAATTAAGTTTTCCTCAGAAGGGAAAGCATAGATTACATTATTTTTCTATTTCAGGAGGAAAAATAGAATAAAGTAATCAAGGTTGTCAGTCATGATCTTTCTGCCCAAATTTCCCATCTATAACTTTTAGCCACTATTTTAAATTATGTGAGGGCTAACTAAGTATGTGTTGGAACTCAATGGAACCACTCAGTAATGTGCTAGTACATGTTTAACAACCAGATCTGGGATGGGAGAAATGGGGCTCATTTGTAGCACTTGCCAATTTCCATGAGCCAAAACCTCCCACCATGGTCAATTTCAAGATACTATGCCCTTGAATATAGAGGTGGGAAAAGATGTGCTCAATGAGTTATTGCAAGCCAGTTCCAGTACACCAGTGAATCCACGACACACACAGACATACAAAGACAAACACACACACTCCCATCCAGAGTCTCTTAAATCAGGGTTTCACATTTTGATCCATGGTTCATTTTCAACAAATGCTACAGGTAAGCACACAAATGTGTGAGAACCTTTTCAAAGAGGTAGCAATAGTACCAGCAGGTGGTAGGCAATTAGCCAAAAGAAATATTTCGCATCAGAAATGGGAGCCAAAAACTAACTGAGGATTCCAGAGGTAGGCGAGAAGGGCTGG
Source organism: Anoura caudifer (assembly GCA_004027475.1). NCBI lineage: Eukaryota > Metazoa > Chordata > Mammalia > Chiroptera > Phyllostomidae > Anoura > Anoura caudifer. Next base: position 222,340 of record PVKU01001087.1, read on the forward strand.
GAATCTGTAGGCATCAACACAGCTTGTAGGATCCAAGGGGCCACAGAGATAAATCACATTTCACAAGGAGGCCCCACTGCAGAAAGGAGGGGCAAATCCTCTTTGATCATTAACCGATCCAGGAAAATCTGTCCTTGGAGCTCCTTTCCTCCAACTCTGCTGTTTCTCCAATGGCAAAGTAGTGCCTCTTCATCTTCCAGGCTGTCACTGACCCAGTGTGCCTGAACCACTTAGTATTTCACCTTCGAATCTACATTTCCTTCTCAAGGTGAAGTGAGGATGAGTGTCTTTGCATTGCATACATGTCTGAAAAGAACATAATGCTATGGTAATTTCAGGTGGCATTGTTACCTGCTAGGAACTGCTTAGATCTAAAATTCAATCAGACTTCAACTTCAGGGCTCTCAGTCCTGTTGGCCTTTGGGACATATACTGATACCACGTGCTATGAGTCCTGGCTTTCTGCCTGTTTCTATATTAATGCATCAATAGGCATATATTCCTGCTACCTGGGTGCTCATCTACAGAGGATGATTGTTTACTTTGCATGCCAAAATTGAAATCTCAGGGTGGTCTCTATCCTCCTGGGATAACCTGAGTGATCAGAAGATAAACTACAGACAAAGTTTTGACTCTTGACCAAATCCAGACATTTCAGCTTTGGAAATATGCCCATCTACCCAGCATGTGTCAGAACAAAGGAATAGCAAATAGAAATGAGAAGGGCATGGAAAAGAGACTTTCACACCTGCACCCTGAATGAAACTAGAAAGAGAGTTTATTTTACTCACTAATTAAAAAATATGAATACAGATTTTTTTTGCTCTTGCCATACCTGGAAATTTAAGGACAGACCGAAAGCAGTGCTAAGGGCTTTTGCTGGCATTATCACATTTATTTTCTGTAACAACTTTGCAGGTGGTCCTTCAGGGTGGCAAATATAATAAAGCTGGTTAACCTTCCTCCATCATTTGCTTGTATTGACCGCTGGGGCAGATGCTTTATGAGCACTTATTTAATCTTCGTAAATACCCTATGAGAGTTATTCTCACGGTCCTCCTCCGAAATTATCAGGTAACTGAAGCTGAGGGGTTAAGTGACTTATCTAAGGTTGTACAGTTGCAAGTGATGGACTTGGTGCTGAATCGGAAGTCTCTCTGACTCCAAAGCCAGCTTTCTTAACCACCCTCCTCAGGGAAATGTGGGCATGTTGAGTGTCCTGTATCATCTTTCTTGTCCTCTTGATTCAAAAATGTGAGCACAGTTAGTGATTCAGTGAGCCGCCTCACAAATTCCATCCCCGAATAGAATAAGCACAGACAGAATGAGACACTTCAGACATATCATTAGGTCGTAGGTGGGAACAATCTGCTTAGCTTCCAAACTGGAGGTCTTTCTTCCTCGCGTGCCTGTCCCTGGAACCGCAGGGAAGATGGGCAGTGGCCTACGGAATCAACTGTGTGTGTGCCCATGCCCACACTCTTACATGTGTGTGTCAGAGGCAGGCTCTGCTGAAAGTCTTGGCATAGACAAATACATGAGGAAGCTGTTTCTGGAAACTTAAAAACTGACACCGTGATTTAGATTCTCAAATGAATTTCTGATGTTTATCTTTATGAGGCTGTTAGTACACTGTAAACATTACTTTTGATATAATCTCCCCTATACTGCAACTGCGTGATGGCTGAATTCTGAGTTACAAAGAAAGTATTGTGCAACGTGGCGTGTGATCCATGAGATGATAGCAATGTTAACCGCTGTGTTCAGGCAGAGTGTAATTAATAAGCCAGGTAGGAAACAGGATCATGGCTTTTTTCTCAGGGGAACACACAACAGAATTTGACTCAAACAAACCATGAAGACATGAAGTAAATCAGAATATGTCCAAAAATTCATTCAATGTTGAAATGTCTGAGAAAAAGCTGGAGAAAATAAGCTAGCTTTCTTTTACCATATTTGTTCTGTACAAGCAAACTGGCATTGTTTATTTGTTTCCTTGATTGTTTATTTTTTAAACCACTGTTTTTGCCTCATCAGGATTATTAAGTTTCACCCCACAGAATGTGTTGTCAGGTTCAGATCCTGAAGAGATTTGGAAGAAAATGAGATCAATAGACTCAAAATTACCTACACATTTGCAAGTGCAGGTATAAGGCTCCAAAGTGGGGTAGACAAGAAATAAGGCTACTCAGCCCTAACAAAGGGTCCAGGAGGAGAACACTGAGTTATGAGATCCAAAAATGAAAATGTGTCTCATCAGGCCCCATGGTCTCTTGTCTAGAGACATCAAATGCACATGCTTCAGTCTTTCAAGGGCAGGGAGCAGGTTGAGACTAGGAAGACATGGTTATGATCTTGTCTTCCCCGATCTCACATCTACAAACACATCAGTGAGAGAGGAGAACCCTTACAGATTCCTTACCTGAGTAGCCCAATCACTCAGGGCTTTGAAAACCACATTTTCTAATTTTTAATCCCACCTCGAGTGTGAAATATCTGTATAGTGCTATGAAAACCTCATAAGTACTATATGTGTCATCAGGCTCCACTATGAACCGGGAATACCAAGCCCTGCACTAATACCCTCATGGGTTGTGTAAATAGGAAGTAAGACTAGATAGGAGAGGGTTCCGGAACTGTGAGAACCCTGCGATTCAAATTTTCATTATTACTATCCTTAATAACAAAACTACTTCAGTCTCTCCTCATCTCCAAGCTCAGCAGCTGTGGAAAGTGGGCAGGAATAACGCAGGGCTCTGCACGCCCGTGTTCCCAACCAGCATTGCAGGGGCTGCTGCAGCCAGGCAGGTGCCCATTCTATGTGAATTGCAGGAAAACTTCACAAACTTGCACTGATATTTTCAGTTCAATTTTTTTAAAATAACAGCTTTAGGCTCTCTCCCTCCTGGATCTTGACTGATTAATAGCAAACTAAGTTTAGAATGGGACTACGTCCAATTAATTTCACCTCAATTTTAAACTTCATCCTTCATAACCTCTCCAGCCCACCAGCCTCCTGTCCACTGGGCGGTAACAACTAGCTAGCTACAACTTGACAATGGGGAAAAAGTTTCAATGAACTAACTTGCTGAAATATGAGGTGGAGGAGTCTTATAGATCCCCCCTTGTAAGCAGCCCTAACATTATAAAACCCCCCTGCTGCTAAAATCTCCTTCCCTTTGCAATTGCATCTGTGCTGTTCACCACATAGTGTTCTAAGAACCTCTTTGAGGGAAGACCTTTATCACCCAAATAAACTTGCTTTCTGGGATTCTAGGGAGTGCAAAGTGCTGGAAATGTGCCTGGTGGGCTGGATTAGAAATAAGAAAAAAAAACATTTGGTGACGGAAAGGAAGGCAGAGCCGAACTTTTTAAGCTGAGGGGGTGAGGAGAAAGGGCCGGGGGTCCATCCTGTCTGCAGCAGTCAGTGCACACTGCAGGCCTGCTCGCAGGCCAAGTCGGGTTGGAAAGCTCTAATTAGATTAGTGATGTTTTGCTAGAAGGCAGAAAGCTTAAAACATTAACTTTTTAAACAAGTACATCAGTTCTGAGTAAACATTATTCTTTTTAGTCGTATGGTCTGAGTCAGCCTATTTCCAGGACAGTGGTAATGCATGCATTTGATTCCTGAATGTAAATATGCTTTCAATTTTCCTATGCAAATCCCTGGATTTTGGAATGCTTCTCCAGGGCTTGCAACTAGCTATCTGCTGCTCTCTTCTCTCCTAACGGATGGGGTCCTGCTCCTGCCAGGAGCCATTGGCCAACCAGTGGCAGCCCTTGGGAGTCTCACTGGAGTTTCCAGGTTCCTTGGCCCTGTGGGTTGAATGGCATTTTGTCATCTAAAGGATACAGCTCACATTTTTCACCAAATTCTTTAATCAAATTTTTATATTCACATCTACGAGAATCCCAAATCTTCTTTTGAAAGTAACTGGCAGAAGCAACAGTCCAGAAAGATTTTTTTTAATGTACACTGATCTGAATTAGTAGAATTCTAATACTATTATGGTAACCGCATGGCATTGGTCAAGACACAATTTTCACATTTGTCAAATGTATAACAGACATTGCATAATTCTCTGGTTTGTGGTGAGGATTAATGACGACAACAATAAAGGGGCTAGCTCAGTGACTGGCTTTTACTTACATAGTCTATGTAAGTAAATCCCTCTGACCCCTTCCTTTCTGCTCCTTCATTCTTCAGGTGAGGAGCAAGAAATAGAGATGAAATAGGCATACTGATGAGTCCACTACCTCTCCTTAGTAGGATAAGAACCTGTGGAACTCTGTGGAACTTTAAATGTCCCCTTTCCAGCATCATTTCCCACTAACTCAAGCAAGCCCACACCCAATATTACAGCCACACCCATCTATTTGGTCAAAAATATGCCTGTACTTCTCTGCCTCCATGCATGTGGTTCCTTCTGTCCTCAACTTCCTTCCCATCTTTCTTCATATAGCACAAAATCCTATCCTTCTATAATACCCAATTCAATATCATGTCCCTGGTGAAGTCTTCCCTGCTTGTTTCCTCCTCATCACCAGCAGAGTTGTTCATCTTCATTGTCTCTCTCTCTCTCTCTCTCTCTCTCTCTCTCTCTCACACACACACACACACACACACACACACACACACACACACACACACACATCTGCCCATGTTTTTTGCACATTGTGGGAGTGCTGGTTGAGTTTTAGTCTGATACGGTGTTATTGGGTATTCATTTCTCTTTAGGTCCCACCAGACTATGGGCTCCTCAAAGGCAGTTTATAGCTGAATTCCTGGAACCTAACACAATGCTCCACACATATTCGACACTGAATAAATATGTACTGAATGAGTGTCATGACTGGGTTGCTCTCTAAATGAAGGGTGGAAAGATCATGAAAAAAAAATCAATCCAGTAAAATGGTTCCTATCAATGACAAAGCCTTTCCTCCAACAGATTGCAAATGCTTTCTGAGCTCTCAGCCCTAAACAATTGTACCATGGAATGGAGTAATGTCCCAGGTTGTGCTTGTAAACCCCTCAACAGTGGTGACCGTGGCTGCAACCATGGGCTTCACCGCTATCCCAACTGCTCCGTTTCTTGCTCCATCCCCTCACCATCTCCTGCAGGGACAAAGGAAATCTGCTTGGCAGCAATCACAGAAGTGGTGGCTGGCAGGTAAGCAATTCTAAGTAAGCTTCAGCTGAGAAAGCAGAGAAGACAGAGGAGGATGGAGTGTTTTGTTTCCTGCATGCTCAGAGAAATGCATGCTGCTTCTCCTCGTGAGGGCACAAGAGAGACCTGGGAGAAATGAATAATCTTTGCTGGAAGTTCTGTCTCACCTTTCAGTATGGTGGTCCTGCAAAGAGCTTCCCATGTGACACAGGTTAACTGCCACTGAGCCTCATGCAACAAAGCCAAGTTACAAACTAAAGGCACTTGGAAATGTGAAAAATGCCTGGACTAGAGTTTTAAGCAAAGGTATCAAAAAAGTTAAAATAGTGTGTTCCCCCTTTTCCTCCTTGCACCCGCACTCCATTCTTTTATCTTTCTCATCACATTCTTCTGAACTGCAGCTGGAGTGGGGGGTGGAATAGGGAGAGACTGAGTGTGAAAGAAGAATGTTTGGAGAAACTTAAGGGTTACTCTCCAGGATCAGACAACTGATTGTCTGACCTGTGTTATGACTTTCTGAGGACCTAAAGGAATAATGGAAAATACAGGTGACTTTGACCACATCTATTGCAAAAAGTAAGCTCTGTCCCTCCAGAAATTCACATCAAGTATGCACTAGCAATTATGCCTATAAGAGTTAAGCCAGTCCTTCCTATACATAGTTATATATTCAGTCTATACTATGTTGATGAGGTTAATTGTCTCATTTAAAAAACATTTACAAATGTGTAGATGGTTATGATTTAATTTTTGGTCTAGTTCAGTGCTTTTTAATAGGTTTTTACAAACTAATAGTTTTGTTTCATTTCAGTTGAGATACTGACATAGCATTGCCAATGTAATATTTTATCATAGTTAAAACTTTTTTAAAAGATTTTATTCCTCACCCTAGGATATATTTATTGATTTTAGAGAAGGGGAGAAAGAGAGATATCAAACCCACCACCTAAGTAAGTGTCCTGACCAGGAATCAAACCCACGACCTTTTGGTTTGTGGGTTGATACCCAGAACAACTGAGCCATTTGGCCAGGGCCATAGTAAAAACATTTTTAGAATCACCTATTATTGTCATTTCATAAATGAAAGAGCCTTATCGCCAAGAATTAGGACAAATATAACCTCAGAAAGAAGAAAAAAAGAGATTTGTCATCCTTACCATATCATAGGGTACATAAACTGTGACACCATCCTTTACTGTCATAGGGAACATATCTATGACATCATCCTTGTTCTGTCATAGGGTATGCACATTATAACAGCATAAGGGTGGCAAATCTCTTTTGTTCTTCATAAATATCAGTCCCCATTCCCCAGGGACTTGCTCATGGCAATAAAATCCATTGTATTATAAATGAAAAAATATAAGTCTTAGAAAGTCAATTTAACACACATTCATTAAATTCCAACTATCTATAGGGTTTTCCATTCTGGGTAGTGAAAGAAATTTAGAAACTTGTAAGACAAGGGTCCCTACCACCATAGAGTTTACAATGACCTTGGAGAAATGATATATGTGAAAATAACATAAAAACAAGGCATCCCTACTTACCTGGCACTAGTTATCTGGCAGTCTCAGCTATAGGAAACATGGTGAGGAAATAGTGCGTAAGGGGGAAAAGACCTCTTGGACTTAAACTTATGACCTGAAGCTTATGCACAGTATCTACAGAAAAGCCTTCTCGTGAAGCATAATTTCAGATAGAAATCTAGAAGTCTCAGCAGCCTATTGAATATTGTTACTCAATATTCCCTTCATATAACATGGAGAATCATCATCTTTGTTCAGTGTGTCAGGGTTGTATGTTTGCATGTGTGTGCCTTCTGTATCTTTTTTGTTCTCCCTGCCTCACCAAAATAATCCATATGATATTTTCCCTTTTGGGGGACTCTGTGAATGAAGGACCTGTTTTTCCTCTCAGGTGAAAATGTCTGCCCTGATTTTCATTTCTGCTCTATTTTCATGAGTCATATAATCAATAAAATAATGCTAGCCTGCATGCTGTTTTTTTAAAAATAACAGGTATGTCCACACTTGCCTCCTATGTCTGCATCATGGGCAATAAACCTGCATTAGTCATAGAACATTGACACTGTCCTCACGTTTTGTTCATTTTGCTGCCTGAGCTCAACTCAGTGGCTTTTGATTCCTAAGGGGTGAGGGCAGTGGTTGGGTATAGGCAGCTGTCTAGCTGAAAGCCCTTCATGCCAAAAAATGCTGACTGCTGAGGAAGAAATTACATGGCCAGCTTGAGATTTTTGATGAGCCAGTGTGATGCAAATGGAATACAGGGCACAAATGTGTATACTTTTTCCAGAGTTTACTTCAAATACTCATCACAGATGTTCTCTAATAAAGAACAGTCGGCCAGCCCCTGATGTTGAGTACACTACTTCCTTTGGAGCAGAAGAGTTCTTTGTAAGGCAGCCCCAAATCATAAACATCTGAAAGAACCTGCAACCAGCAGAGTCGCTGCCACTACCTTCGTGATGACCCCCTCAATTCCCCAAATCCCTGGCCTACTTCATGCTTTGGAAAGATTCAGCTGCCAATTCTACACCAGTATTAATGGTCACTGGGAGCATTCACACAGACCTGCCTTTGCTGGGTGAGCTGTGTTTATGGGGAAATGCTAAGTTAGGACAGAAAATACATTATCCTAGGAGGTCCAGGTTCAGGAGAATTAGCCATATATGACCCAGGAGTAAGATAGATTCTTACATATATTACAAAAAGCATTGACAGGAAGAAAAATACTCCAGAAGGTAACAAGTTAGATAACAGAGTTAACTAATTGAATGTCTACTCCAGTTTACTAAGGGAGTTGCCTTTTCTCCTTCCCAGAAAAGGATCTTATGGGCAAGACCAGGATCAGGCTGAGAAGAGGGAGTGAGCTAGGTTTGTGCAAGTACAGAGTTGGACTCTGTGTCCTTTTAAAAGATGTGTTAAGAGCAATTTAAGACTTACAACGACATTAAGAGGAGGTACAGAGATTTCCCCCATACACCCCTCCCCCTCCACATGCACCATGCATAGCCTCCCCATTATCACTTTCACTCACAAATGCTACATTTTTTATGAACCTACAGTGACACATTATAATCATGCAAAGTCCATAGTTTACCTTAGGGTTCATGATTGGTATTGTAAATTCTATGGGTTTGGACAAATGTATAATGACATATTATAATCATTACACTATCATAGAGTATTTTCACTGCCCTTAAAAATCCTCTGTGCTCTGCTCATTTACTTCTTCCCACCCTGCATACCGAACAATCAGTGATATTTTTTATTGTCTCCATTTTTTGCCTTTTCTAGAATGCCATATAGTTAGAATCATACTGTCTGTAGCCTTTTCAGATTTTCTCCCTTCACTTAGCAGTATGCTCAGCAATATGCATTTAAGTTCCTTCATGTCTTTTCATGCCTTGATAGTTCATTTCTTTAGCAGTGAATAATATTCCATTCTCTGGATGTGGTACAGTTTATGTATCTATTCACCTACTAAAACATCTTAGTTGCTTCTAAGTTTTGACAATGATTAATAAAGCTGCTATAAGCATCTATGTACAAGTTTGGGAGTAAGTTCTAAAATTTTTTGCATAAATACCAAAAAGCATGACTGCTATATTGTATGGTAACAGTATGTTTAGTTTTGTAAGAAACTGCCAAACTGTTTTCCAATGTGGCTATAGTATATTGCATTCCCACCAGCAATGAACAAGAGTTCCTGTTGCTTTACATCCTCAAGAGCATTTGCTGTTGTCAGTGTTCTGGGTTTTAGCCATTCTAATAGTTGTGTAGTGGTAGCTCATCATTGTTTTAATTTGTAGGTCCTTGATGAAGTATAATGTAAAACATCATTTCATATGCTTATTTTTCATCTGTATTTATTATTTTGGTTAGAATTATTTGGTTAAATATCTGTTAAATTTTTTGTTCATTTTTAATTGGGTTGTTTGTTTTTTCTTATTGTTGAGATTTAAGAGTTCTTTGTATATTTTGAATGAGTCCTTTATCAGATACATCTTCTGAATATATTTTTTCCCACTTTGTAGCATGTCTTCTAGTTCTCTTTAATTGTCTTTTGCAAAGCAGTTTTAATTTCATTGAAGTCCAACTTATCAATTATTTCTTTCATGGCTTATATCTTTGGTGTTGTATCTAAAAAGGCATCATCATATTCAAGATCATCTAGGCTTTCTCCCATGTTATCTTCTAGGAGTTTATAGTTTTGTGTTTTACATTTAAGTCTGTGACCCATTTTAAGTTAATTTCTGTGAATGGTGTAACATCTGACTCTAGATTCATTTTTTTCATGGGGATGTTCAATCCTGTCTTTGAAAAAAAGTTGACATTTTGCTCATCGTGTTTTTTTACATACATTTTATTTCTGCAAATATTGTATTACAATATTATTTATTTTGATTATTCATCTTGAGTAACTCCTTACATTTTGCACCAAAGTAAGGGCCTTTCTCTTCTCCTGTTTCTGCTTAAGTAAGCAGAATTATCTATTATTATAAAATTCTACCATGAACTCATACAGCGTAGCAAAAAGAGCATTAGGCTTTGAGTAAGAAGTCCAGGTTTGTGACTTTAATCAAGTCATAAACATGTGAGCCCCCAGCTCCCTATATGCAAAATGGAGATAGAACATTGCAAAGACCACCCACAGCCAAATGGAATAATGAGTCTGAAAGTGTTTTGAAATGTAAAGCAGGACACATTAAAGCATGATCATGGTGCTGTACCTTCTATGATATCTTGCTTGTGTGTCAGCAAAACACAAGAACTCTCAATAAAAGCAGTGGCAAAATTAGCAAATGTTATTTTTTCAGTGTAGTAAATAGATTTGCACACTACTAGACTATATAGAGCTTTTCTCACTTGTGTTTTGTGCAAAGACGCTTAAGTTGCTATTCCCTTTGGGCCCAGGGAACTTTTTACCAAGAAGTCAGATGTCAGGGAGTAAGGCAAATCTACCTGTCCACTGCAGAGTACAATAACATAAAAAAGTAGAATGATCAATTTCTGAGGCGCCTTAAAGGGTCTCTTGTGACACAGGACTGTCAGCACTAAAATTGGAAAAGTCTCAAATTGGGAGGGAAGTGAGTCACTCTGAGAACCATAATGCAGGCAATGGAAAGAGCCTGGACTGAGAATTAGGTGCCAAACATTTTATTCTTAGCTGCAGTACCTGCTGATATAGTGACTTTGGGCAAGTCAGTCACTTACTCTCTGAACCTTGGTTCCTCTATGTGCAAAATTAGAGAGTTGGACCTACTAGCTACCTAAACAGTATATATATTAAGCATGTACTATATTTTGGGTGTGTGAGAAATGTCCCCTAGGCTTCACTTTATTGAATTTTCCCAACAATTTTATGGTATAAGTACTACTACTATTCCCCAGTGACAGATGACACAGAGAATTAAGAAAGGCCCAGATTCAAAAACACCAGGTGAGGCAATAATAAGCATGGCCTCTTGAGCCAGAGCCCAATTCCCAGCCCCACTACATGCTAGATGTGTTTCCTTGGGCAAGTAAGTCCCTTCATCTCTGTGCCTCAGTAATATGGAGGCTTCTGATCTGGTCATTTAGAGTGCTTCATATAGTGTCTGGCACAAGGTTAAAACTATGCAAGTGTTTGTTAAATAAAAAGAGGTACACATGCTCTTTAACAGTCACAGGCTGCTGCCCATCTCAAAGATCTCTTCTGATTTTATAATGGCCATGCCCTTTTACTTGCCCCCTCTGCACAGAGGTGGAATAAAGACTGCTCAGTGCAAAGCATGTATGTGATAACGCAGGGCTAATCAACTGCTCTCATTCCCCAAACACAGCCTCAAAGAAGACATTGTTAATTCTCATGGAGTGTCTGTGTGGTTGAGAAGCTGTGAATTCACTCCTGGCCATCTTTAAAAAGAAAAGAAATTAGCACAACCTTTGCATTCTGTCTTGACATTAAATGTGTAGGCCTTTGCCAGTTTGTAAGTCATTTGGAACTTTTGACACCACTGAAGCTTAAAGTTTCTTTGTTGTAATCTGAGGAGGACAGAGAAGTTTTTAGTTCTTCAACCATCATGAAAAGCTTATCACATTTCATCTTTTAATAGATCATTTGGAGGCATTTTCCCCTCTATGTTTCTGACTATTGTTTAAGTGTAATGTCCAAGATAAAAGGTTTTGATTTTAATTCCTAATATTCTCACAAAAATTACCAAATATTTTATGAAATTAGCTGTATTATTTGTTAGTTCCTATGTACTATATACAATATTGTATACTATATACAATTCATTCAACAAATTTCATTGAGTACGTATTATATGCTAGGCACATTCATTTAATAACTTTCTCTGGAACAGTTAAAGCAGTAAAGTATATACATACTAAGACTCTTATTTTGCCATTCAGAGGAAAAGAAAAAAGTCACAGAAACTCAATTTTATATCACACCATTCACAAAGAGCTCCAGGAAGATGATACTGTGATTCATAAAAGAGCATCAGACATCCTGTCAAGATGGAGGTGTAGGTAGACACACTTCACCTCAACACACAACCAGAAGAATCACAACTAATCTCAAAACAAAAAACACCCAGAACTGCCAGAAAATTAAACTGTATGGAAGTCTGACAACCAAGGATCCAAAAAAGCCAAATTCAGACTTCCAGCCAAGATGGAGGTGTAGGTAGACACACTGTGCCTCCTTGCACAATCAAAATTAAGAACAACAAAGATTTAGAAACAAGAAAACAAGCAGAATTGATAGAAAAATTGAACTGTATGGAAGTCCAACAACCATTCATCCAGACCAGTAAGAGGGGTGGAGTTGTGGCAGGAAAAAGTGGAGGTTGGCGGACCTGGGTGCCCAGGCAGCAGCAGCTGGAAGACCCCAGGCATGCAGGCAGCAGCTAGCAGACCCAAGGTATACAGGTGGTAGCTAGCAGACCCCGAGCAATGGGTGGCAACTATGTAGACCCAGTGAGGTTGCACAAGGCAACTGGCTGACCAGGTACTCCCACATTCTCATACAGATAATCCAGGTGAACAGAAAGCTGCAGAAGGGACTGGAATCTGAGAGAGAGCAGAGCAAACACCATCATTCCCTCTAGGACCCTGCCCCCACATACAGTGTCACAGCCCAGCAACTGGGCTGCCTCACCTTGGGGAACACTTAAGGCTCTGCCCCTCACTACATAACAGCCCCAACCAGATTTTTTTAAAAAATGGCTCAAATGAGAGAACAAATCAAAGCCCCAAAGCCAATTCATCTAAGTGACCAAGAGACAGCCAACCTATCAGATGCACAGTTCAAAGCACTGGTGATCAGAATGCTTACAGAATTGGTTGATTTTGCTCACAAATTAGATGAAAAAATGAAGGCTACAATAAGTGAAATGAAGAAAACGCACAGGGAACCAATAGAGATGGGAGGAAAACTAGGAATCAAATCAATGGAGTGGACCAGAAGGAAGAAATAAACAAACAAACAGAAAAGGAAGAAAAAAGAATTCAAAAAAATGAGGAGAGGCTTAGGAACCTCCAGGACATCTTTAAACATCCCAACATCCAAATTATAGTGGTATCAGAAGGGGAAGAAGAACAACAACAAGTGGGAAACTTATTTGAACAAATAATAAAGGAGAACTTCCCCAATCTGGCAAAGGAAATAGACTTCCAGGAAGTCCAGGAAGTAAGAGAGTCCCAAAGAAGTTGAACCCAAGGAGGAACACACCAAGGCACATTGTAATTACATTAGCTAAGATTAAAATGAAGGAGAGAATTCTAAAAGCAGCAAGGGATAAGGGCACAGTCACCTACAAAGGAGCTCCCATCAGACTGTCAGCTGATTTCTCAAAAGAGACCTTACAGGCAAGAAGGGGCTGGAAATAAATATGTGAAGTCTTGAAAGTCAAGGACCTACATCCAAGATTGTTCTATCCAGCAAAGCTGTCATTTACAATGGAAGGGCAGATAAAGTACTTCTCAGATAAGGTCAAGTTAAAGGAGTTCATCATCACCAAGCCCTTATTATATGAAATTTTAAAGGGACTTACCTAAGAAAAAGAAGATAAAAAATATGACAGTAAAAAGATAGCAAACTCACATATTAATAACCACACCTAAAACAAAATCAAACTAAGCAAACAAGTGGAATAGGAACAGAAACACAGAAATGGAGATCACATGGAGGGTTAGCAACAGGGGAGTAGGAGGAGGAGAGAGGGGGGAAGGTACAGAGAACAAGTAGCATAGACAGTCGGTAGAAAATAGACAGGGGGAGGGCAAGAATAGTGTGGGAAATGTAGCAGCTAAAGAACTTATGACACATGGACATGAACTAAAGAGGGGAATGTGGGTGGGAGGGGGTGTGCAGGGTGGAGGGGAATGAAGGGGGAAGTGGGACAACTGTAATAGCATAATCAATAAAATACATTAAATTAAAAAAAAAGAAATGCAGAATTTTAGGGAAAAAAAGCCAAATTCATCCAAATGGGTAGGAGTGGCAGAGAGGGGAGTCGGGGCAGAGAGGATGCTGTGGCATGGAATGGTGGCAGCAGCAGTGGAATGGGTGGTCCCACATTCACAGATAAAAATCAGGAGGGATACCTTGGGAATGATCGATCCCAGACCCAGGCCAGACCACACAACTCGGGGTTCTAGTGCTGAGATGATAAAGCATCACAACTTCTGATAGTAAAAACCAGTGAGGGGTGGGGTGGCTGAAGAAGTTGCCAGTTTCTCAGGAAAGTCTATTTAAAGGATCCACATAGACCTAGAACATATGCAAACCCACCCACTCTTGGAATCACCACCAGGGCAACAACTAGAAGGGCACCAATGGCACATGGGAAGTGGGTAATGTGACTGGCAACAAGATATGTGCCAGGCAAGCCTCCAAAAGCCAGGCAGCAGCACTGTCCCCTCTCCAACCCCTCCCACCCCCCACAGAGCCACAAAATGGTAAAGTGTGTTGCCCTGCCCAGGTGAATACATAAGGTTCCACCCCATACAATTTAAGAGGTGTGTTAAGATGGGGAGTCAAAGCAGCTCTACCTAATACACAGAAACAAACTGAGGGAGGATACCAAATTGAGGAGACAAAGAAATGTGGCCCAAATGGAAGAATAGAATAAAATCCCTGAAAAATAACTAAACTAAACAGAGATAGCCAACCTATCAGATGCAAAGTTCAAAACACTGGTGATCAGGATGTTCAGAGAACTCACTGAGCATGGCAAAAACATAAGGGAAGAAATGAAAGCTACATTAAGTGAAATAAAGAAAAATCTACAGGGAGCCAACAGTGAAGGGCCAGGATTCAAATCAATGATTTGGAACATAAGGAAGAAATAAACATTCAACCAGAACCAAATAAAGAAATAAGAATTAAAAAAAATGAGGGGGATATAAGAAGATTCTGGGACATCTTCAAAAGTGCCAACATCTGAATTATAGGGATGCCAGAAGGAGAAGAGGAAGAGCAAGTAACTTATTTTTCAAAACTTATTTGAAAAAATAATGAAAGAAAACTCCCCTACTTTGGCAAAAAAAATAGACATACAATTCCAGGAAGCACAGCTGCATATCCAAACAAGTTGAATACAAAGAGGACCACACCAAGACACATCATAATTAAAATTCCAAAGGTAAAAGATAAGGAGAGAATCTTAAAAGCAGCAAGAGAAAAGAAGAGAGTTACCTACAAAAGAGTACCCATAAGACTACCAGCTTATTTCTCAAAGGAAATTTTTCAGGCAAGAAGGGACTGGTAAGAAGTATTCAAAGTGATGGAAAGCAAGAACGTACAACCAAGATTACTCTACCCAGCAAAGCTATCATTTAGAAGGGAAGTGCAGATGAAGTGCTTCTGGCAAGATAACATGAAAGGAATTCACCATCACCAAGCCATTATTACATGAAATGTTAAAGGGACTTATTTAAGAAAAAGGTCAAAATTATGAACATTAGAATGACAAGAAACTCACATGTATCAACAATTGAGTATAAAAAATAAAAACAAAAACAAACTACGCAAACAATAGAACAGGAACAGAATCATAGGTATGGAGATCATTTGAAGGGTTATTAGCTGGGAAGGGGAAGAGGAAAAATGGGGGAAAATATACATGGATTAAGAAACAGAACATGCAGGTACAAAATAGACAGGGGGATGTTAGAATAGTATAGGAAATGGAGAAGCCAAAGAATTTATATGTACAACCCATGGACGTGAACTAAGGGTGAGAGATTGGGGAAAGGAACAGGGTACCAGGTGGAGGTGAGTAAAGGGGGAAAATTGGGACAACTGTAATAGCATAGCCAATAAAGTATACTTTAAGAAAAAGAACATCAGTCAGCTAAGTTCCGTCCATTTGTTGGATCATCTCACAAGACTCCTTGTCAGCTACAATCAGACATGGATGGCACAAAGCTGATTTCCTCATTCTGCTTAGAGGTTTCTACTTCAGTCTTATTTGGCAAACAAACCTAATTGTTGTGATTTCCCCAGTCCTATGTGCTGATTTAAAGACTGCTGCTGCTAGAAGTTTCTTTTTCTGTGTGTGTCTGGGTCATATCTTTCCATTGCTAGTAGGAGGAACAGTGGAGAACGTAATTCCTCCAGTTCCTTTGCCCAGCCTAGTCTCAGTGATAGTAGCTGACAATGTAATACTCATTCAGCAGCTGATTATAATTAAAAATATCAGAATAATTAAAGTCCTCAGCTTGACAAGCAGAGCCATAACTTTGCCTTCAGACATTCCTCTCTAATTAGTTAATTAATCCTAATGCAAATTATAAGCAATAATTAGTCAGCCAAGCTTGACATAAAAGTCTGCTGACTTACAGCTAAAAGGCTTTCTGGTTGCTGGTTTGTAGTTTCTGAAGGTGTCTTTTGTCCACTCATGGTTTCTGTATCCATCCTACTCCGAACTTTCTGCCGACACATGGATACTCGAAGCAATTTGAGCTGGAGAAAACCACAGCTATAAAAACCTGTATTACCACAGGCATTTTTTAGTTTGACATAATAAATTGCATGCTCAGTATCTGTACTGAATATCAATTTGGAGTATATCCTTTTCAGGGGGGAAAATGTAGCGTTAGGAGAGAGAGAGGGCAGGGATAATTTGACCCATGGTCTGTGATGTACTTCACATTCGTTTGTGCTAGATCACTGGCGTGCTTTTTAGCATGTGCCAGAAACTGAGTTATAACAAAGCATATCCGATGTTTGATATCCTTGTAATAGAAAAGCTAATACTTGATCCATATTTTCAGTGAATTTAAACAGATTCAGAATCTGTTAAGTGAGATAATTTGAATTATCTTTGAATAAATCTAAAACTGGATATTGTTATTTACCATATATCTCTGCTACTAATGAGTAACATTCCCTCCTCCTAAAGCAGAAAAGCAGACAGAGGCACACAGGCATGATCTTATAGGACTTTGGGTCAATAGTTTCTGGACATCTCAGACAAATAAATATTCTACCACTACCCCCAGTCTTCACTGTCAGGGACCCAAACAGCCTGTCCTTTGGACTAGAGGGTAATCCCTGAAAACGTGATGTCAGAGTAACAACAAAGCTAGAGCTAAATTGACATGAACATGCAATTATCTCTCAAATGCTGTCTTTGGCCATAATTCCATGACTTTGAAAGAATATTTTAGTACATTGATTGCAAGAATAGCCTAAATTACTCCTTTCCCTGTAGCCATGCCTCTTGCAATGTGCTTTTGTAGCTCTTCCCATTAGGAGACGGAATTCATTTCTCCATCGCTTGAATCTGGGCTCATCTTATGACTTGATTTGGCCAAAAGGATAAGGTGGGAGCAACAGGGTACCAATTATAAGCCTAGGCCTCAAGACATCTTGCAAACCTTTCCTTACTTTCTTGAAATCCTGTCTCTATCATGAGATAAGCGGAGGCTAGCCTGCTGGTGGATAAAAGACAGTATGGCAGTGTGGTGCTTGTTGGGGGAAGGGGATTATAAGGGGACTATAGGGTAATGGGAAAAAATAATAAAGATTAAATTTAAAAAGACAGTATGAGATGGAGACAAAGCATCCCTCTTGGGCCCTCTTATACCAGTTCACTCATTAGCCAATAGCAGACCAATGAGAAAGCCTAGCAACTAAGATTAACAGAACTGCCTGATTGACCTATAAACTCATGAGCTAAATAAATTATTTTTGATGTAAGCCACCAAGTTTTTGGATGTGTTGTTACATGACAATAGCTAACTTACACGAATACAAACAGAACAGCATAGTCCAGTGCCTCCTACCTTAATGGAGCAGAAGAAGGGGCCCTCATCTCACCATAGGCGTAAAATCTCCAAATAATTCAGATCTCTTCTTACTTACCAGGGGAAGAGAAAGGAAAATAATACAGACTTTTTCACCTTTCTTATTTGAGCATTCTCTCTTATAATTTCTCTAAGTTCTTTGTCTCAGCCTAAAATATTTCTCAGGCAGGGCTCTCTCAACCTGAATAGCATTCTCCCATTCATAATATTCAATGTGCCCCACCTCACCACTCCAAATACAACCATAACTTTCTCTGTTCTATAAGCAGTAAACTTTTAAATGAAGAGTTTGTCCATTCTTCTACTTGCTCAATTTCCTTTTACCTTCCTAGCCACCATAAGCTGGCTCATACCTCTACCACTGTACTGAAACTGCTTAAAACTGTGTTATAAATGGCTTATTAATTGTCAAACCTGATAATTATTCTCCCATCCCACCCTTTTCTTAATGTAAACTTTTACTGAAGTGTCTATCTATGTTTCTCTGTATGTATACATAAGACTAATCTTCCAAACTCAAGATGCTTAGATTAATCACATTTGCAAAATACTTTTGCCATGTAAAGTAACATATGCACAGATTCCAGGGAGTAGGACACAGATATCACTGGAGGCCATTCTATCCATGTAACTGTTACCCAAACGGAACCTAAAAATTTATCTCACGTCCCCTTTTAGCCATGTCTACTACTCCCCATGGTAACCACCACACTATTCTCTACTACCATACAATGATTTGCCTATTTAAAATTTTATATATATAGAATAATGCAGAATGTACTTTCTGCATCTGGCTTCTTTTGGTATTGTTGCTGGGGAGATTTATCCATAATGTTTACTTTTATCACAGTATGGTATTCCAGTATACGAATATATCACAATTTATTTAACCATTCTACTACTGCTGAACATTTGAGCCATTTCCAGTTCTTGGCTATTACAAACAGTGTTGCTGTCAACATTCAAACATGTTTGTTGGCCCCGGCCAGTGTGGTTCAGTTGGTTGGAGCATCATCCTATAGCCAAAAGAATGTGAGTTAGATTCCAGGTGAGGTCACATACCTGGGTTGCATCCTCTGTCCAGGACCCTACGATCCCTGGTCTAGGCATGTTCAGGAGGCAACCAATCAATGCGTCTCATTGATGTTTTTCTCTCTCCCTTCCTCTCTCCTTTTCTCTCTCTCTAGAAGCAATGAAAAAGCGTCCTCAGGTGAGGATAACAAAAAAAAAATTAAATGTTTGTTGGATCACATATAAATACATTTCTTTTTTATCTTTCAGTAGATGCAGTTTTCTAAATTGTAGCTACTCCCCAACCTTTCTAACACTTGGTATTGTTTCAATGTACCATCATTTGGTCATTTTTTAGTGTTTGACACCTTAATCTTCTGGAAAAACTCCCCTCCTTTGGCTTCTAGAACCTCACTCTCTTATACCTCTCTGATTATTGTTTCTCAGTTAGTGTTATTAGAGCCTCTCTCATATATCACAACCTATGTTTCTTTTTCTTTCTTTCAGCAACTTCCTTTACATTATTTTTCAATTTTATTGTCAGATCTTTGTAGTAGGTTAATACAAGCCCTTTCATAATTTGTTTCTTAATTTTGATCTAACCCATCAGGAACAAAAAAATGGCAGCTCATCAATACTCTCTTTCCGCTGTCATCCTAAACATATGCTAAATATATATTTCCAAGCCTTCTTGCGGTTAAATGAAGCATGTGACTGAGTCATAGTCAATGGAATGAGGGCAGAGGTGACACTTTACCTGACACTTTCAGGTAAACACCCCCTTCCCAAATACCCTATCCTCCATCCTCTGCTTGGAGGAGAGCTACCAAACACACGTCGGATGTCTTATAAATGAGAAAGATGCTTTTCTAGTGTTAAGCTACTGGGATTTAAGGGTTTTCTATTATAGTGGTTAACTAACTAGGACAAATACAGACATTGGTAGCTTGAAGAAAGATGCTATAAAAACAAACATCTCAAATACATAAAATACATGGCAAAACAACCCCCAGATATAGCAAACTGTTAATCTATATTACGCGGTGGCAAACTATTCGATAAAAGTGTCACCTGAAATAATGTTAGAAGAAGGCCATGCATCTTCTGAGTGGGCAATTCTATGGGAGTTGGTGGGAAGGAAATGGCGATGATGTATGTTGGCAGTTTGGCACGGTATTTTAATAAAGAGATGAGCTCATGTGAAATTTTACTGTTTGTTATGAATCAATAAAACAGAAAGAAGAAAATTAAATATTTTAAAGCTTTAGAAAAACTAACTTTCTCTAGACTTCAAGAAGTGGACAAGTATGATTGATAATGCTATTGACAAAGATCCCTTAATATCCTGTCTTGGGCAAAGTGTTGGCCTCCGCACTAAAGCGGTAATAATATTTAATAGTTGTAACATTGTAATATTTGTTACTTCAAGGTAATAATATTGTACAAGATGCTTCAAGATACTCAAGAGGAAAGAAGCAAGTAAGTACATTTGGGGGTAATGTACAGAAAATAAATTTGGGTATGACTTCTGATGCATGAGACTCATTGAAAACAAGTAAATTAGAAGTCTATTAAATTGTTAAGGAACTGCATTGTAAAAGAAACGATTAACATAGATTTTAAAAGTATCTCATGACTCAAGATTTAAAACGACTCCTTTGGACTCCCAACTTTTCAAGAAAGGAACTTGCCCTCAAAATGTGCACAGCCCCAGGAAGGGAGGAATACACACCAGCCAACCACTTCAGATACGGGCCTGGAAGGTAATAAACAAGGCAAAACTTCACCAGAGGGCAGAACCATGGAGAAAAATGGCAGGAGGTTCCTCCCAGAGATCTCATCAAATACCTTCCTCCTACAGGGCCGGGCGGGAAACCTTCCAGGATTCCCAGTGCTGTCACAAAAAAACGATGACTGTGTCACCTCCTTTTGTGAATGGCAGTTTGCAGTCCTTACAGTGATGCACCCCAGGGATGCATCAAGACTGAAAGGAGTGCTGAATACAAACCGCAGATGGCACGTTTTAATAACTGTCTCAGCTGAAGAAAATAGCCTCATACTTCGTGCAGTCACGCCCTTTCCAGAAATATTCAAATCAAATAACTGGTCAAACTACAGTATAAAGGTCCTGCTTCCTCGCCCAACTTTGGGGCAGTTCTAACGGGCCATGTCGGTTTCATCATGGGGTTGGCTGAGGACGGTGCTGAAGCTGCCTTTTTCTCTTCCCTCCCACAGACGGGGCTCTCCAGAGCCCTCCCTGACAAACCTGTCTCCTGGTAATCTCTGTCTCAGAGTCTGTTCCTTGGAAAGCCAGCCTGTGATAGACACTGTATTCCAGTTAACCTATCCCTACTGCTCCATTTCATGCTAAGTGGAGATGGGGTGTGGGTAATTTGCCTTTATTTTTCTTATATCATCATATTGTAGCTGGATGTCTGGAGATCCTGGATGTGAAGATAGATGCAATGACAGATGGAACTTTGGGTGGGAGGAAGCAAATGGATACCTGATGACCAGAAGGGCAAGAGATGGCAGAAAATGGCAATATTTATCCAAATCTACCCTTCCAGTGGGAGTAGTAAAAGTCCCCAAATAAATTCCACCAATTCAAAATTCTGGTGATAGATGGTTTTGATGTTACTGCATTTTGACTTTATTTTTTAAATTATTTTATTGTTGTTCCATTACAGTTGTCTGTGTTTACCCCCACCACTCTTCCCACCCCAACCCCGCCAAACTTTAAAAACTAACTTTTCTCTTGTGGCACCATCATTATGGCTTCCTTCATCAATATACAAGTAATTCAATTAAATCAAATTTAATTGTTACATGTCTGTATGTTTTCACTTCCTGTTGCAAAGGAAAGTGAAGGACAGGCACCCATTTGGGAGACAGTGATGGAGGAAGAGAGGGAAGGGCAGGCATTCCCGTTTCAAAGAGTGCATTCGTGCAAGCGATGGTCCCTCCCCACTCAAACAGAAAACGGGCCCTTACATCTATGTGACTATAGTAATCATTTAAGCCTTGACATGGAGTGAGAGAAATCAGTCCATCAAAAATCTCCGTCTTCCTGGCTGGTGGAGCTCAGTGGATCGAGCTCGGGCCTGTGAGGCAAATGGTCACCAGTTCAGGGCACGTGCCTGGGTTGTGGGCCAGGCCCCCAGTAGCGAGTGCATGAGAAGCAACCACACATTGATATTTCTCTCCCTTTTTCCTCCTCTCTTCCCCTCTAAAAGTAAATAAATAAATTTTTTTTTTTAAAAATCGCCATCTTTAGGTCACACGAGATTTCCACTAGCACAAACTCAGAAACTCAGTTTGTTAAAAAATAAAATAAAATAACCAACTCACCCCTTAAAAGGTTTCTGCTTCCCACTTTTCCCTCCAGCATACATTTATTCTTATCATCCTCCTCATCCAGTAGTATTTATTAAACAGGCACATTTGCATGGCATCGTACCTGTGATTTTCCATTTCTCTCCAAGGATGATTTCCTGGTATAGAAGTTTTAATGGCTGCTCCTTTGAAAATGTCTTAAGAGGGTTTTGACTGTAATTTCTTTACTCCTAGCTCCTATTTAATAGGTACCAATGCCTATCTTTTGCCTGGGGTGTTGGGCTAGGGAGAGGAAGATTCATTAACCATGGTGAGTTATGGATTTCAATGCCCTGGCTACTTCATTTCTCATATCCAAGTAGATCATTTCCTCCCTAGTCCTCCTGAGCCCAAGGATGCATATATTTTAAGTAGCTTTAATCTGCTTCATTAGGACATTTTTTTTTAACTCTACAAAAATGATACCACCAATATTACCATATTACTTCTGGTGATGCACATGGCAGTATCATTATACATTCATACTAGCTGGCAGTAATAGGTGTTGTCAAAAGAGTAGGAAAACCATATGATTTTACAGCTTAGAGATACTGAAATTAATCTCATTTTCAGGTATAGAAACTTAGATTTGGGGGGTGAAGTACCTTGCCTAAGGTTATACACTAGTGACTAGTGCCTGGAAAGTGCTAAGTCTTCAGTCTCCAGACTCATAACCTTATTTGCTTCCCCACTGCACTTTTTGGAGTATTAAAGCAGAGTGATGCTACTGGCAGGAAAGGCTCCAAGGTGTTTTGGAGTTAGAAATAGATAGTGGTGCTACCCATGGTTATTATATAGCATACTACAAAAGACAAAAGGTGGGGTTAGTATCCCCTGGATACATTTCATTGGACAATTCTTTCTTCTGCTCCCTTTTTGTATTTCAATAAATAGTCTTACTAGGCCTTTTGCCCTGGAATAGTAGCAGGAGATATCTCCCTGTAAGATCAGCCATATCTTGGCAGACAAGTGTCTCACCACCCCCAGTGAATTTTCTAGCTTTTAGTACCAAGTAATGAGTCCTAAGAAGCAGAGTTATACCTGTATCTGAGAAAAATGGTAACTATTTTGGTTCAGGACTGTGACTTCTGATCAAACCTGGCCATGATGAAAACTGTATAAGAAGTTTATTTTTTATCTCTTCTCTGGAGCACTGGTTCCCCACCAGGGTGATTTTGGCCCCAGGGGATATTTGGTTATGTCTGGAGACATTTTTTCTTGTCCCAACTGAGAGGGCTGTTATTGGCATCTAATGGCAGCAGGCCAGGAATGCTGCCAAATATCCTGCAGTGCACAGGACGGGCCCCTCAACAGTTAACCAGTCAAAGGTCAATGAGCTAAGGTTGGAGAACGTGCCTTTCATTATGAAGCCACTGGCCTACCACTCTTTGAGTACTTAGCTCTTGGTTATCGCAGCAAGAAGTTACATCTTTCTCTTGAGATCTCTCTCATTAGCAGAAAACTTAGGAAGCTCACATAAGACTAAGATTCAGAACTAGCAGTAAGGTTTCCTGGCTCCATAAACTTCCAATTATATGATAATCTATGAAATAGGGATAATAACATTACTATATTATTGGGTTGGGATAAAGATAATGAATTGAGACAGTATCTGTTAAAATGCTTGATAAACTCTAGAGTGCTGCACAAATGCATGGTATTACCAGTGTAAGTACTAATTAACAAAAAAGGGACGTGCTGGTCATAGTGAAATTTCAGACACCATGACAACAGGTACTTCCAGTTCCGAAGCTTGTTCATCTCCTCTCTAATTCCACAACAGAGGCTGCAAATTCTGCACCAATGTTCAATGCCAGTTCTGTCTTTACTGTTTTTAAATTTTTCTGTATTTGGATTAGCACATGAAAAAAGTGTTCTCAGTGCTAATCACATGACAGATGATTAATAAACTGGTGACACATAAATTATTTTACACAGTTCCACACATAGCTACAAGGAGAAAGACTTTTCCACCTCTCCAAATTTATAAAAACTTATATTTAATAAATCTCTCCATGGTTTATCGAACTTACTTTTCTGCCATCACAACAAAAATTGATGAATTAGCCCAATAGAGTTTATTTACTGAGCTTAATTTGATTTTGCACTTATACACTAAATTGCATTTGGGACTGAACTTGTAAAGAACCATAGAGGCTAACATTTTTCCATCCCAGCCCTGTGTCTGTCAGTCACTGTGGCAGGCACCCCATTACCTAACATTCCCAGAAGCATGGGAAGTAGGCATTTATCCCATTTGATAAATGAGGCAACTGAGGTTCAGAGCGTTTAAGAGATTTACCTAAGAAACTCAGCTAATAAGCATAAATACTAGAACTGAGATTCAAACTCATGTCTATCTGGTGTGAGATACCATGGTCTGCCCCAGTGACCTCTAAAGCCTCTAGTTCTGGATGCGTGCTGGAAATACACACCAAAACACCTGCATAGCTGGGCACCTTGATAGGGGTCAGCATACATCCGTGCTACAGGGTGAGGGGATAATGGCTGCAATACCCGACACCAATGGGGATGCCAGCATTTCTCAAGTCAACCCCAACCAGTGCACACTGCTGGGAATGAACAACAAAAAT
Source organism: Anoura caudifer (assembly GCA_004027475.1). NCBI lineage: Eukaryota > Metazoa > Chordata > Mammalia > Chiroptera > Phyllostomidae > Anoura > Anoura caudifer. Next base: position 246,817 of record PVKU01001087.1, read on the forward strand.
ATCAAAACGTTTCTCTTTTCTCAACTCTTTATAATTTGTTCCCAAATAAGAATGGGTTTGGCAGCTCATTCGTGGATTTTTGTAGTATAAATTGTCCCAAACAGTGAAACAATGAGGACTACATTGGTGCCTCTCAGGATTTGTGTTTCAATTCCAAATGAATTAAGCCTGACTCAGAGAAGTCTGTTATTTCCTGCCCATCAAATCCAATCTGAGTGAGCACTTGTGGGGCCAGGCCGTGTGCCTGGTGCTGTGGGAAATAACAGTGGAGTGACCTGCTGACTGCCCTCAGAGAGTTTACTTCACTGTGAGGAGATAGGAGTTAAGAGTATAATAAAAGCCAACTGGCTCCTACATAGGAAACTTCACAGGATTTAGTTTATTCATCAATGCATATGTTCCTTCTCTGATAGACTCATGCATTCAGTGAACACGGAGGTGCTATGGGGTGCCATTCCCCACCCTGCTCGTCCCCCACCATGTAGTGGGCATAAGAGTACAATAAGTGCTGTCAGTAATGAGGTGGAAGAGACTGGTGCCATCAGGTATGATTGTGGAGGGTTCAAGATGATGGTAGAGTTAACTTAGGATAGAACCTCCAAGTACAGGGAACATATATATTGTACTCTAGGAACATGTTTTGGGGCAAAATCCGGTGATGTTCTATTCAAGAATCAATAATTGGCTACTATATTGCTATAGGTGAAGGGGTTTAGAAGTCATCATTACATGCCTTCTCTGAGGTAATAATGTAAAAATACTGATTCAATGACACAGTTTCAATCAAAAGTGGAGGAAACAGCCCTGGCCAGGTATCTCAGTTGGTTAGGGCAGTCATCCCGATACACCAAGGTTGCGGGTTCAAACTCCAGTCAGGGCACACACAAGAAGCAACCAATGAAGGCATAAATAAGAGAGAAAATGAGTTAATGTCTCTTTCTCTTTCTCTCTCTCTCTCTCTCTCTCTCCCCCCTCTCCCCTGTCCTCACATTTTCTAAAATCAATTTTTAAAAATTCTAAAGTATGGGAAACAAACAAAAAGAGTCTCACATTTCTTTGATGCATGTATATCTCCCTCTAGTAAAAGTAGCAGCAACTTTATCATATTGAGGTAAGAATACACCCTCTAAGCAACCAAAAACACATGCCTCAATAGAAATGCTAAATCCTGTTGACAACAGATATTCTCATATGACCAAAGGAAAGATGTTTTGCATGCATTTCCTCATTTTACACGCATGCCAACATACTCTTATCATTTAATCTGTCTTCATTTAAAAAATAATTCTGTAAGAGCTTTTAAAAATTCCAAAAAGTAAATTGGAATTTTAAAAATGCAAAAAAAGAAAAATATGAACATTCTCCCCAAATATAAAAATTGGAATGAAATTATATTATGCAGAAATAAAATATTTGCCTTTTGTTCATAGTGTACTTATTTTTGGTTTAGATAATATGCTGGTAAAATTTGCAGCCTTGAGTGCATTTTTCCTTTTTCAGAAGTATACTTCTTGAAAATTTCAGTATGAAATCAGAGATAAAGTGAAAAGCAATGAGGATAAATTTTATAGCAGAGAATCAAGGTGTTGATGCTATTTCTTCTTTACTTTTCATGGATCATATGTGGTAAAAAATATTCCTAACATGGCACGTTGTAAAATTTTTTTTAATTTTTCAATTATAGTGGATATTCAATATTGTATTAGTTTCAGGTATATAGAGGTTTTACATTTGTATCACTTAAAAATGATCCCCTGGATAACTTTAGCACCCACCTGACAGTATACAGGGCCATTACAATATCGACTGCAGTAGTCACATCCCTGTGATTATTTGTAATATGAAACCTTAAGCTAGAAGATACTGTTTTGAATTATATGATATTGTTAGCTTGAAAGTGTACCATGATCTGTATTGTGTACAGTCTGATGGGAGCAGAGATGTAGAAAAGGTGGTCAGGAAGTAACTTACAGAAAGTCTTCACTCTTGGTACCAGGACTTTGCTGCTGGCTACCGACTTGGAACCAGAACAAGCTGTCTGGCCAACCATAACAATGATCTGGAAGGACAATCTCCTTGAGTTCAGGATCTCTCAGTAGTTGGAATGGTGAGGCAAGCTTTATGAGTGTCATAGTGAAGTGATGAAGATAGACTAGTGTATTGTATTTTCTTCAGATTTTGCAGGATTTGCCAATAAACATAGTTATTGAAACTGGAAGACTGGTGAAGAAATGTGACCTGAGTAAACTGAAGACTGACAAAATTCAGTGAGGAACACAGTACAGAGGACCTTTTGGAAAGGGAAGAATTACCGATGGGAAGATGATTCCTTAAGGCAGAAATGAAGGAAACAAAGAGTTCAGGAGCAGAGGTTGTCACAGGGATTCCCCAATAAGAAAAGCATGTAAAAGACAATAAAGATAATAAAAATACAAGCTGGAAACTTGAATGGCTCTCCAAACTAAGAATATGAAATTTAGAAAAGAACCCTGGACTAAGTCAGAAAATCTGGTTCTAAGTCCCAGAATTCAGCACTTTCTATGTTATCCTGGGAAAATATATCTCTCTAAGCCTTAAATTCCTAATATATATACCTTTAGATCAGTAATATTCAATGATGAATGATTACATATTGGCCAAATAAATGAATTCATGATAAGTTTGTATTGTAAAGTGATTTACACTGTCCAACACACTATAAATGAGGCAAATTGGTTACCAGAAAAAAATTTTTCAGCCTTGAACTATTCCAAGATCACAAACTCTCATTTTCATCTAGCTGTTAATAAGAGTAGGATTTCATTTTTAGTGCTATGCTTTCAAAGATCATTAATTAAATAACAAAATCATATGACTCAGTGAGAGGTATTGCCATGTATGTAGTGTAATACCATGTAGCTTCAGTAGGTTTCTAGTTCATTACAAACACAAGAAGTCATTTTGACATATGTAGTAGCCAACTTGGCTGCAGAAAGAAGTAACCACAAATGTCAGTGGTTTAGAATGAAAACATTTACCTGCTTTTTGTTATGTGTCAGAGCTGAAGTTTATCTATGGTGGCTCTACTTCATATGTGTTCTCTTTCTAGTTGAAGAAGTAGCCCTTATTTGGGACATTCCTTCTTATGGCAATGGGAAAAGCACAAGAGTAGGCAGAAACATGCAATGCCTCTTAAAACTCCTGCTTGGGCCAAGCACTTGGTCGTTTCTTCTCACACTTGATTTCTTCTCACATTTCTTGGAGCAAATTATTTGGCCAACTGACAATGAGGTAGGGCAGCAAACTCTGCCTACAAGTAAACATTTTATGGCAATGAATGGTGGAGGGATGTTTAATCCTCTAACAGGGAAGGTATTAAAATGTTGGAAAAATAATACAATCTACCACCATATATAGATTTGCTGATGGGTCAATTTTGTTATTTCAACATGCTATTATTGATTTTTGTCATTGTTAGTTGAAAAAATAATAGATTAGTTCATATGCTGTATGTTTGAAATAAGGTAGAAGTAATGACAAAGAAGAAATAGGAGGAAAATAAAAAATATAAAGAGCTCTTATGCTGCAGACCTGACATGATGCACCAAAGTTCCCTTTAATGAGAGGATTGATGCTCAGATTTTTTTGACATAGGCACCAGAAATAACAGAAAAACTCCCCATAGTAGAGTCTAAGGCTTTCAAATTTGTTACTATTTTAGTCACATGATATTAAAAAGAAAAATTCACTTTAACATATTCCTTAAATGTTTAATAAATGCTTGCTTGGGTTTATATCAGCAAATATATACAAACCTCTCTATCTCCATATTTCATGGGATTTTTCCTCTTATGGTTATTCACAAACAATTTAAATCTGCAAGTTTTAACCATTTAACTTCCTGGGAGAGGAAATTGAAACAACAAAAGCAAATGTGTCCCCAACTCACGTATTGAAGTAGTTATTTCAGGTTAATTATTATCAAGAACTGTGCAAGACTAAGAATGTGATTAAACATTAGCCTGTGAGATGTTTAACAGTAGGGTTCTACAATAAAAGCAGAATATTGTTCTTTCCAGGTTTTTTTCTAAATGGTCCCTAACTACACATGCAAATAAAGCTAATGTCTAAATAATTAAATGATACCGTCATTATTCTTCAATGTAGGAATACTCTTGAGAATCAAATTGAATCAGCTTTTCCCCCCTTGTGGCATGATAACAATTCATGTGCAACCTTACTTAATATATTCCTTGGTTAACAGAAAAATCAGTCTGTTTACTTATTGGCTTCTAGAAAAGAGAACTGAGGGACAGAGCAGCGAAAAACAAAAACAACAACAAAAACACAATAGCCCTGAGCTAAGTGTGGATTAGGCTAAAGAAGGGCAACTTTGTACCTTTGCCCTAAATTCCTTTCTCATACCTATCCCTTAGGCCTTCAGTGCCCTCCGTGTGTGTACCTCACTCCCTAAAACCTGCCTGCTCATGAGAACACAGTCAATGTGCTACCTCTCCCAGGAGTGTTTAAATTTTCACTTAGCCCCTCATGTGCTTAAAAAAAAAAAAAAAAAACAGAGGGAGGGGGAAGGGGTATAAGAAGGGGAAAAATGGGGAGGGGTCAATTCAAGGAATATATATGAAGGGCCCTTGGACAAAGCCAACCAATGGGGGGAACGTGGGATGTGGGCGGTGGGTAGGGCAGGGTAAAGTAATGGGCGGGGGATGCCGACACCTGTAAATGAACACCAATTTTTAAAAAAAGACCCAGGTAATGTGAAAAGAATAGTTTCTCTTTCATGTTGTTATATCAATATCACATAGTTACTTAAAACTGTCATTAAAGTAGAAGCCTCAGAGCTTCTTTGTTGTTTTTACACAATTTGTTTTTTCTCCTCCTTCCTCAGTCCAAATATGGGGTTTAATTTGATTCATCAAATATTTACTGAAATTATGGCATAAGATAAAGTCCCTGCAACTGTTAAAAAGAATGAGGACTGCAGTGATGATTATTCTGAAAAACATTGAATTATGTACTTTAAATGGGTAAATTTTATGGTGTGTGAATTATATCTTAATGAAGATGCTACCAAAAAAAAAAAACCAAAAAGAAAAGTCTCATTCCTTTCAAACATTCACAGTACTAAGTATCATGTTTAGTTCTAAGCACATTCCATATATGAACCCACTTAATATTTACAACCACTTTGAAGTAAGTACTTTTATTATTCTTGATTTACAAATGAAGGAAATGAGTCACAGAACGAATGGGCCACTCTCCTATGGTGAACCCATGCATTCTGATTTTGGGGGCCTGGGTTCTTAGTACTAGAGCTATAAAAGGGAGATTATCTCATCCCCAATCATTGCCTCCAAGTCCTTTCCATTACTATTTGGTTGTGCAATTACTAAACAATTACTAAACGTAATTTTGCAGCATTAAAAACCACAGAAAAATATGATGGATCTTTTTAAACAGAATCCATGAACAGTAACTGGGAGAACACTGCCCTAACAAGGATAGGGAAATGGGTAGGAAGTGTCTTCAGGCATTTTCTGTCCGAGGACCCCTGGGTCTGTCTAATCTGTTATCCCATGGCTGACACCGAAGAGATTATTTATCCAGGTTCTTCAAAACTTTTCTGTTAGTTATGTCTCATTTGCTGTGATATAAAACTTTTAACCATAATTACTAGATAATGGCAAATCCTGAAAGGACCTGCTATGACTCCTCTCTTGGATACTTTTCCTATTTGCTGCTATCAAAACTGGTTATGGTAGAAAAACAACAGAAAAGAAATCTAAAAAGTGAGTACTTTTTAAAAAATTTGTTAAGCCTGTTAACAAAATATATCAGACAAGATATATATAAATATCTCCTTAAGTATTTTATTCCTTTTGATGCAATTGTAATGGTACTGTTTTCTTAATTTCTTTTTCTAATAGTTTTAGTATAAAGAAATTAAACTGAATTTTGTATATTGATTTTGTATCCTGCAACTTCCCTTAACTCAGTTATTAATTCTAACTATTTCTGGTGAAGTCTTTAGAGTTTCCTACATGTAATATAAAGTGATTTGCAACAGAAACAGTTTTACTTCTTCCTTTCCAATTTAGATGCCTTTTATTTCTTTTCTCTTGTAATTGCTCTGTCAAGGGCTCTCATTACTGTGTTAAATAAAAGTGGCAACAGTGGGAATCCTTGTCTTGTTCTGATCTTAGAGGAAAAGCTTTCAGTTTTTCATCATTGATTATATTGGCTGTGGTCTTGTCATGCATGGCCTTTATTTTGTTGAGGTACATTCCCTCTATACCGCATTTGTTGAGAGTTTTTATTATAAAAGGATGTTGAATTTTGTCAAATGCTTTTTGTGCATAAAAAGCTAGGTAAAACTATTTCATATGCACTTTAGAAGTGCATATGATTTCAAATTTCATATGCACAGTATATATAAATAAAATATGAATATGAAGTATAGATCAGAGGACAGCAATTTCTAGAATTTGGTGAGCAAATTTATTAAGATCATCCCTTAACCACCACCCCAAAAGTAACTAAATATGTATACTCTTTAATGATCTTAAAACATTGAAGAATGGGCTAGGTGTAAAGAATTAGCAGGCCAAAATCTAAGTAAAACCTCCAACTCAGAAATTGAATGAAGTCACTTCTGCTGAGGCATTTGCTGTACTTGGCCAACTGTTCTAGTATGTCTGGGTCCACAGAGTGCTCAAAAGCCATGACCTTTCCAAGGCGCTAGTCACTGGGACTACCAGACAAAGATTATAAATGCTGTGTTTATTATGATTAAACAAATAAAAGATAAGCTTAAAATATCTTCTGGAAACCAACAGCCACTTTTAAAAAATACAGTGGGTGTGCAAAATAATTAAATCAAGAAATGAAAACAAAAAATAAAACATCTAAACTTTAAAACTTAAAAATGAGTTTAACCATAGATTAGACATATCTGAAGAGAAAATTAGGGACTGAGAGATTAGGTAAAAATGTGGGAGAGAGAAAAACATCAAAAAGTCCAGATGTGGAAAACATACAAAATGAAAAGATCTGACACCAATGTAACTGGAATCTCAGAAGGAGATGAGAGAGAACAGGTAGCAGAGGCACTATTTGAAGAAACAAAGGCAAGGAATTCCCCAGATATAATGATACAGATTAATCCATAGATTCAGGAAACACAGGATATCTGAAACATGATAAATAAGTTAAGTTCATACCTAGAGATATCACAAAGCTGTAAAATACAAAAAAGATAGAGTGTAAGTATTAAACTCAATGGGCAGCCACCAAAAAGAAAGATAGACCATCTCTGCAGGGGCGACAGACTACCAACTGCCTTAAATTAACAGATGGTTGCAAAGGTCAGTGGAACAACATTCTTAATGTGCTTAAAGAAATGACTGACACACCCGAATCCTATGCCTACCCAAAGTATCTTTCACGGATGAGAGTCTTAAACGTATTTTAATATGCCAACCCCTGCCCCGCAAAATGACAAAGTTTAGCACCAGCAACCCACACTAGAGAAAACACTAATGGACACATTTCTGGCAGAAGAAAAGTGATCTTACAGTTTTTTTTAAATGAGATGTGATAATAAATAGCAAACATAAAGGAACATGTGGGGGGAATTCTACATTAATACTTACTAAATAAAATAATAACGTCTTAGAGTTTTGAAATGCAAATACAGAAGTAAACTACATAACAATAATAACCTAACTCAGGAGAGGCATAAATGAATTTAAATGTTCTAAGGACCTTGTATTGTCAGGATAGAAGGTGAAGGAAATGATTAACTTTTGACTTTGACAAGTTAAAAATGCATGTTGCAACTTCTAGAATAAGCGCAGTCAAAGTATAACCTATAAAGCAGTAGAAAAAATGGAATTGCTTCTCAGCCTTTTGGCTAAGATCAAGTGTAGTATCTGTGCTTATCAGTTTAATATCTGATACATTCTCTATCTAAGGATGTTATATTAAATGGATTTTTAGAGCTGGGATGTGGAACAGGAGCTTGCTCAGTCCACTCTATACTTTGATCCAATATTGCAGTACTTCTGGGAAAGGTGCACCAAGAAAAAAAAAAAGTGTAATTAACTCAAAGATAGTAAGGAAGGAAAGAAAAATATAGAACATGCAAGAGAGGTAACACAGATAAATTGTAGATATATATTCAAATATATTAAATGCATTAGTAATAATGTAGATTAAATGCTCTAATTAAAGACAAAAATCCTGAGTCAATTAACATATATAATATATTAAACATATATACACATATTTTCATACATCTAATACATATGTATGCAGAAAGTGTAAAAGGTAAACCATGTAACCAATACCCAAAGGAAAACTATTGTAGCCCTGGCTGGTGTAGCTCAGTGGATTGAGCTTGGGCTGCAAGCCACTCACCAGTTCAATTCCCAGTCAGGGCACATGCCTGGGTTGCAGGCCAGATCCCCAGTGGGGGCTATGTGAGAGGCAACCACACATTGATGTTTCTCTCCCTCTCTTTCTCCCTCCCTTCCCCTCTGTCTAAATAAGTAAATACAATCTTTTTTTTTTTTTTTTAAAGAAAGCTATTGTAGCTACATCAGTATTGAGCACAATATACTTTGTTTTATTAGAGGGAGTCAGATGAGTCACAGCATAATAAACAGATATTCAAATAATTAAGAGTGTATATACATTTTTTACTTGGTTACATATAATATTATAACCACAAAATATTTAAAGTATTAAATATTATTAGCACTATGAGTTGAAATAAGAAAATCCAAAATCATAGTGGAAGACTTTTAAATACGTCTCATTAATTGATAGACCAAACTAACAAAAAAGTGGGTAAAGATATAGAAGATAAGAACATTTAAGTGTATCATCTCTACAAGCAGTTTCATATCCACTTTGAATTTGTCTTCTGCTGTGGGCAGTGTTACTAAATCTCCTCTAATCCTAATGAAATGGAAACACTTGGGTATTTAAATATATTATTATTATTACTATTATTGATGTTATTTTATAGGACTAAATTTCCATTAGCTGTTTACTGGGGGTGGGGGGGAGGAAAGGAAGATTTCAACACAAACTGCTCACAAAAATCCTAATGGCCTAGAATTCAAGCCACCAACATGAGATAATTTACCAAATAGCTTGGTGGCCTGGGAGAGAAAGCTCACTGAACACTTGTAAGAACCATGCCTGCTTTTAATTCATATTCAATGTCTCCATCTCCTCATGACTCCAGAGAAAAAATTACACATTTTCCAGGAGTTCAAAAAGCAGCATAGTCACTAGAGGGTGGCTTCCTTTTAGGAGAAAACTTCCCTTTTATTTTCATGAATAGAGCTTTCATTTTATAAATACGTAATTCTTAAGGCAACAAACAGACCTTCAATAATATGTTAGGCAATTGAGAAAGAGCTTCCAATTAAACACAAAGCATGGTAGAGCAACAAAGAGCATACTCTGAAGCCCAAGGGGAGTCATCTCCCTACAGATAAGCAGTTATCAGTCCCATTTTGGAGATATAGTAAGTCAGCTTAGGTTGTAATTAAGTGAGGTGTCCCAAAGTCAGACTGTCCGTAAAGGTGGCATTAGAAAGGTCTCCACTCACTGTTGGTAAAACTCCACAGAATGGGCTCTGGTATGAACAGATTTCAAATTCAAAGGTTTTAAGCTTAGACTGAAAACTACATAAGATAAAATTTCATTGCAACACAAATATAAGAGGCAATTAGATAGTCATGTATTTTCTAAAATGAAATAAGCATACCATGGAAATAGGCATCATGTTTTTGAAAACAAGTCACAATACAGACAAGAAAGCACAAATGAAGTTTGGGAACTTAAACTAGAATTCCTAGGACCCTTAAATAGCTTAGGAAAACAAAACAAAATTTGAAATAAAAAGTATATCAAAACATTCAAGATAAATGGCAAAATAAGGCAATATATAAATATATGTATATTTGACTATCCAATGCAGAGGTTCATATATACATTTGACTGTCTAATACAGTGCTTTTTATTAAAATGTCCAATAATTGGTGCAGCCAGTGTGGAAAACAATATGGAATTTCCTCAGAAAACCAAAAATGGAACTGCCTTTTGACCCAGCAATTCCACTGCTAGGATTATACCCTAAGAACCCTGAAACACCAATCCAAAAGAACCTATACACTCCAATGTTCATAGCAGCACAGTTTACAATAGCCAAGTACTGGAAGCAACCTAGGAGCCCATCAGTAAATGAGTGGATCCCAAAACTATGGTACATTTACACAATGGAATTCTGTGCAGCAGAAAGAAAGAAGGAGCCCCTACCCTTTGCAACAGCATGGATGGAACTGGAGAGCATTATGCTAAGTGAAATAAGCCAGGTGGTGAAAGACAAATACCATATGATCTCACCTTTAACAGGAACCTAATCAACAACAGAAAAAAAGCAAGCAAAATATAACTAGAGACATTGAAATTAAGAACAATCTGAAAGTAACCAGAGAAGAGGAGGGAAAGGATAATGGGGGGAAGGGTTTTCAGGAACAACTATAAGAGTCACATTGCCAAAACCAAGTTGGGGGTGGAAACAAGGGAGGGAGATGGGTTTGGTTGGAGTGGAGGGGAGTGGTGGTGGAGGGGAGTGGTGGGGAGTAAATGCAGACAACTATAATTGAACAAAAATAAAATAATTTAAAAAACAAAATAAAGTAAAATATCTGATAATAAATATCTTAGGTTTTTCAGACCATTAGGTATGTCACTAGTACAACTATTGAACTCTGTCCTTATAGAGATAAAAAAGCCACAACAAACAATATGTAAACAAACTGATGTAGTTATGTTCCAATAAAACTTTATTTACAAAAACACATGACTGGTCAAGTTTTGACCCATGAACTATAACTTCCCTATACATGCCCTAATATGAAGTATACTTTTGATGAACTTTGTCAGTATTATATTATTCCCATGGTTGCTGGAATGATTGAAATGAGTTATTGCCCAAGACAATTTGGTTGGTTGTACTGACATATTTAATGCAGCTCAAGGACCAGAACTTAAAAAAATAATTTTGTAGTCTTACCACATTAATGCTGCTTAGATCCTTATGCTACTTAATGTCACACTTTACATGTTTCATTAGCATATAAAAAACATGATGTGGGGAAAAAAACCCATTAAATGATTCAATGTGCATAAAATCAACCACTGTAGTTTATCTCCAGAAAGATAATATTAAACCTCATTTATTTACATTTAGCCAGGGACAAATAGTTTTATTGCTTACAAAACAAAGGCATAGAATCCAACTGACAATAAAGCTGTTTAAGTTTTCCTGCGCATGGGTTTATAGTCGACCTCTATGCGGCTGATAACAATAGAAGGACATAACCCAGAGGAGAAGAGAAGAGATGCAGGGAAAAGTGACACTTACTTTATAAATTAAGTAATCCAATTGTGACAAAGGAAGATGGCTTTTCACAGGTAAGACAAGGACCAAGGGAAGTGTCACCTAAATGCAATGCATCTGTATTACTCTTGTGAATCTGATATGAGCCCCATAATAATACAGCCTTATGGCCAAATGTATATCTTGATATAGACAGACATTCCCTAGTAAGATAATTAATACCTCAAAGGATTATATCCTTTTGAATAGTTTCCAAATAACATTTGTTTCCTATTTTGTGTATTATTATACAAATAACAAAATGTGTCATATTATTTGGCAATAGGTTTTGATATGTTTATTTTCCCAACTTTGCTATGGTCTTCTACTAGTCACATAATTGACTATTTATATGTATATGCCATTTTGAGTGTGGATGACTTGTGACATTTCTTTGAGCTCAAATTTACATATCACTAAGTTTCATTATTTTATTTGTTTTTATCAAAGAGCAAATTTTCAGGTTTGTTAGCTGTTTATTTTCTTTCTGACCCAATTTAGATTGAGCTACTATTTTCCTAAAATTTTACTGAACTTTATACCTTTTATACTTTGTTAACAACTTTATCAACCCGTGTTTGAAGATTAGAAGGATCATTTCTGACGATGCCGTCCATTGGGAGAGCTGACAACAGCCAGAAAAACATAATCTCCTATTTTTATACCTATTTACCCTGTAATCCAATATTTTTTTGTCATACAAGCTAATAAAGATATTTATATGGACTTACACTCCATTTTTAAATGATATTTATATATTACTAGTCGCAGTTGTATTGAAATGTTTTAACTCGGGTGAATTTGTGTAATTTATAGCTAATTCACCCAAATATTTCTACTGAGTTAGAAATCTTCTAGCCTTAAATTGGACTTTTCAATCCCTTGAGCCTTTACTTTCTCCCTATTAGTCTCTTCATGTCTCTACTTTTACCCTAATAAGCTGAAAACTTGGACTATCACTTCAGCTCTTCTGTTCCAACTATTCCCTTCTGTCTTGCCTCTTTCCCTTTGCCTACCTCTCTGCCAAAACCCCAAAACCAAATCAAGCCTGTATTAGTTTCCTGTTGCTGCTGTAAGAAGTTACCACAAAAAGTGTTAAAACAACAAATATCTTCTCTTATAGTTCTTGAGATTAAAAAGTCCAAAGTCACTTTCACTGGGCTGAAGTCAAGGTTCCTTCTGGAGGCTCTGAGGGGAGAATCTATTTCCTTGCCTTTTTCAACTTCTGTGGCTGTCTATATTCCTTAGTTTTTAACCCTTTCTCCACCTTCAAAGCAAATCATTCCAACCCCTTTTTCCAGTGATCATGCCACCTCATCCTTTTTGTCAAATCTCCCCCCAGCCTCTCTTTGACAAAAACACCTTGATTACATGTAGAGTCCACCATAATAATCCAAATAATCTCCCCATCTCAAGATCTTTAACTGAACCTCACTTGTCAAGTTCCTTCCACCGTACAATGTGACATTCACATGTTCTAGAGATTAGCTCCTGTTTATTTCAGGGAGACCTTATTATGGCTACTACACTGTGCCTATTGGCCCCCAAAGCCTCATATGGATCCGACATGTCTTTTCATGGCTTAATAGCTCAGTTCTTTTTAACACAGAATAATATTCCATTGTCTGTTTGTACTGCAGTTTGTTCATTTACTATAAAGAAAAACGTCATGGAACACAAAATGATAAGTCTTGTAAGAGTGACCGAACTGTCCTCCAAAGTGGCCGCACCATTTTGCATTCCCATCAGAAATGAATGAGAGTTCCTGTTGCTCCACATCCTCATCAGCATTTGGTGGTGTCAGTGTTCCAGACTGTGGCCTCGTTGGTGTGTGGTGCTGTCTCGTTTTCATATGCTGACTTGCCATCTGTTCATCTTCTTTGGTGAGGTGTTTGTTAAGTTCTAAAGCCCATTTTTACTTGGGTTGTTTGTTTTCTTATTTTTGAGTTTCAGGAGTTGGTATATTTTAAGTAACAGTCTTAATTCAGATGTGCTTTTTGAAAATATTTTCTATCATCAGTTGCTTACCTTCAATTGTTTGGACATTGTCTTTCAAAGAGCAGATTAGTAAACTTCCGCTTACCAATTCTCTCTTTCATGGATCATGCTTTTTATGTTCTGTCTAAAAAAGTCATCACCAAATTCATGATTATATGCATTTTACATTTAGGTCTGTGGTCCACTTTGCATTAGTTTTTGTGACGGGTATAAGGTCTGTATCTAGATTCATTTTTTTTTTTTTTGCAGTTATTTATGTCCAGTTGTTCTTGCACTACATGTTAAAAAGTCTGTCTTTGTTCCATTGTATTACCTTTGCTCTTTTGTCAGAGGTTAGTTGACTATAAAAATGTGGGTTTATTTCTGGGCTCTCTATTCTGTTCCATTAATCTATGTGTCTGTTCTCTCACTAATCTTAAAGTCAGGTAGTACCAGTCCTCCAACTTTGTTCTTATCCTTCAGTATTGTATTGGCTATTCTGAGTCCTGTACCTCTTCATATAAATTTTAGAATCAGTTTGTTCATAACCACAAAATCACTTTCTAGGATTTTAATTAGAATTACACTGAACCTATAGATCAAAACTGATTTATAATTGGGACTATCCAATACCTTAACAATACAAGTCTCCCTATGCATAAACTTAGACTATATCTCAATTTATTTAGTTTTTTGGTATCTTTCAACAGAGTTTTGTAATTTTCCTTACATTGATCTTTAATATTTTGGTAAATTATGCCTAAGTATTTCATTCTGGGGGGTGCTAGTGTAATCTTTTTACTTTTTTACTTCTAAGTCATGCCTTCTCTGTTTTCTTCATACTGGCCACCCTGCCTTCACTCCCTTCAGCCTTCATCCCCAGAGCCATCAACCTAGTTCAGGTAGTTTTCATCTTGGCTGTAAAACACTGCAAAAGCTTTTAACTAATTTTCGTGTTTCAAATAGTAATAATCATAACAGTCAGAAGGCTGTTGAAGTGGTCAGCAACAACAGTGAAAGCCTGAACTGAAGATTTGGTAATGAGATGAAAATGAAGAGAAAAATTTAAGAATATTTATAGGGAAGAACTGATACAAATTGCATGAGGCAAGGTGAGAGGGAGTTGAAAGTATAAAGGAAGACTCCTCAATTTCCAGCTAGGCAATCTAGATGAATGGATACATCCGTAATGAGGATCATAAATAAGATGCAGGAGGTACTGGTATAAAAACAGACAGATCAATGGAACAGAATAAGACCCCAGAAATAAACTTATGCCTACATACCAATTAATATTTGACAAAAGAAACAGGAGGATACAATAAGGTAAAGACAGTCTGTTCAATAAATGGTGTTGGGAAAGTCGGTCAGCTATGTGCCAAAAGAAAACCTAGACCACCTTCTTATACCACATACAAGAATAAACCCAAAATACTTAAATATAAGACCAGAAACTGTAAAACTCCTGGAAGGAAACATAGGCAGTAAACTCTCTGACATTTCTCTTAGCAACATTTTTTTTCTGATATACCTCCTTGGGCAAGGGAAACAAAAGAAAAGTAAACAAAATGGACTACATCAAACTAAAGAATTTTTGCACAGCAAAAAGAACAAGATAAACAAACAAACAAAATTGAAATATAATTACAGATAGAGAGAAATGACTAATGATTGCCACAGGGAAGAATGGTGGGGGGACTGGGTATAAAAGGTGAAGGAGTTAAGAAGTACAAATTGGTAGTTACAAAGTCACAGGGATGTAAAATGCAGCATAAGGAATATAGTCAATAGTATGTATTGAAATAGCTATGCATGGGCTAGGTGGGTATGGATATAGGTGGGGGATCAATTCATAAAGTACATGTTGTCTAACCTCTATGCTGTACACCTGAAACAAATACAAAATAATATTGAATGTAAAGTATAATTGAAAACTAAAAAAGAAATAAGATTCAGGATAAGGTATATAAGGGGAGATGATAAATATCTGCATGATGAGTTTGAAGATCCCATAGTACATCCAAGTGATAACATCAACAAGCAGTTGGCTAGGCTGTTCTGGAACTCAGAGTAGATATCTAAGGTAGACATACAGAATTTCATATTATCAGAAGGTGGGCAGTTGATGTCAATCCTTAGATAAGGTCCTTCCTTGGATAAGGTCCCCTGAGGACAGAGTGTGAGTGGGAGTAGGTAGCTGAGAAAATGACCTACCCCATATTTAACATTTGAGTGGAAGAAGAGAAGTCCAAGAAGTTGACTGAATAGATACTAAGAATCAAAAGCAAGAAAGCATTACAATTTCATAAAAAACACAAGCATATACAATTATACAGATATGCCCACTGAAATTGGGACTGAACATTGTCCATAGGGTAGGGTAATTAGTAAGTCATTTGCCTTCATGGAGTGGACAGATAGAAGCCAGGTTGCTGGGAACTGGAGAGTCAGTAGCAGTGGGGAAGTGAAGGCAAAGCTGGGAGAAAACACCAACAAACCTGAAAGAAAAGTGATGCGACAGAACAGCAGATAGAGAAGATGCACGATCAAGAGATATCTGGACATTTTTAAAATTTTTTATTTTGTTTGTTTAAGACAGAAGAAGTTTGAGTATGTTCATAGGTAAGAGAAAGGAATCAGTGGAAATGACAATATAAAAGTTGCAGAAGAAAAAATGAAAAAATAATGAAGCAGATAGAGAAGTTAAGAGGATCCAGAATAAAAGTGACAGGATTGTCTTTGAATGAAAGCACAGGCATGTCTTTTTCTAAAAATAGAGGAAAAGAAAAAAAATCAATAGATGGGGTTTTAATATACATTTGATCCCCCCCAAAAAACAGTGGAATTCTAATTGGAGAACTTTCATTTTCTCTGAATTAATTGTGAGATCATCTGAGAGGTGGTTATATCCTGAGGAACATGGTTATATCATAAAAACATGGAATAGCTATTGCTAAGAATAGAAGACTTAGGACATAAGAAAAAAAATCACTGAGAACTGTAGGCCCATTTGACTCTGGAAGTAGAAAATTGCAGCACTGAGTCACAAAATCCACAGTGATGGTCTTTACCTCGGGGACAGGGTTGCTCATTCCACACACCAGGAGTCAATGTGGGGCTGTAGATTTTTCTGGGATGATGAAGAATGAAGGACAAAGGGGAAGAAAATTGAGGGTACAGATCTCCTCCCCAATCAATCACTTAAAGTGACAAAATCAAGAAAATCTGGAGGATTGCTTTAAAACATCACATATCTGAAGGGATTTCCCATTTCTCCTTCCTCCTTGATAATGTCCAAGACTTCCCTTAACATGCATTTTAACCCAGTATTAGAAATTAAAAACTTAATATTAAAACACCTAGCCGGGAAAACACATTATCAAAAGATTAATTATTGAAACAATCACCAAGCGCAGACTCTATTCTTGAATAGTTGGTGAACAGACTTTGGTGTCCCACAGACTGTAGGTTCAATTCCTACTGTAACACTTAAGTATTATTAAATATGTCTTAGCCTTTCTCATATGAACCTCCTCATTTATAATATGAGGGTTAAAAATGTATGTTACTTAGTTTACATAAATAATACAAGTAAAATAGATGATGAGGATGGATAGATAGGCAGACACAATAAAAAGTATCCATTAGGCATTACCTCCTTTTGTTTTGACAGAGAGAACTACTTAAAGAACAAAGAGATACCAAGAAAGGGAAGTAATACAAGTTGAAGATAGACTTCACTCAAGGCACAGTTTAGCCTAGGGCCAAACCTGTTTGCTGTCTGCTGTTCAAGATGAAAGAAAAATATTCAATGTGATATTGATGTGTGTTGCAACTGTGAACATGTCAGCCTAAAAGGGTCATTGTTTTGCTGAGCCTTATGATACACGTCAACACTGGTTCACCTGGCTCATGTATATTTCTCACATTAGCATAGCCTACACTAAAAAAAGCAGTGTATTTCCAGGCATTTTCTTCACTGCGTTAATGATGTTTTAAAAAAAAAAATTACAGAGCTGCCGTGTCACCTTACCGTTGGACAGTGCATTTCAACTACTGCTGCTTTTGAGAAAGCAGGAAAGGCTCCCACATTCACAAAATATTGACTTTCCTTAGTGTCCTTTAAAGGTGCTGAAATCCATTTCTCAATAAGAGTTTTCCATAGAGTGGAAGGAAGCTGACGTGTTTTTTTTTTTTTTTTCTAAGAGAGCCAAAGCACAACCTTGAGACCACCCTCCCAAGTAAGGGATAGAAAATGTCAAGGGCTGTTGAGCACCCAGCAAATTTCCACAGTGGATCGGTGAGAAGTTATTTAGCACAGGTGTTTAATTATGATGCATTAGGGAAATGGGTAGTGTTCAATGGTCCTCATACACGAACCTCCACCTGCGCAGAGGTCTAGTACCGGTTCATGGAGTGATAATACTGAGGGAAGCAACCGTGCTCCAATGCTGCTCAAGGGCTTTCCTTTTCTTGGTTGGTTCAAACAAGTTCACTGTCAGGAAGCTATAGGTTTTTCCCACATGAGCAGGTTCATCATGCAAGTTTATAATCTACATCTAGGTTATCTCTCCAGGAATTAGCCACTTCTGAAATCAAATAAAAAGTCAGAGTAATTCAAGATGCCCTGCACAGGAAATCTCTCCAGGTACATTCCCAGAACTCTGACTTCATGATAAGCAGAGGAAACCAATGTACTGGCCAAATGAACAGGCAAGGTTACTGTGATTCATCCTCAAGTACAGCCAATTCCCTTCAACTGGCACGGCTACCCTTCTGCAGTCAGGGCTGCCAAGAGGCTCATTTATGGAGCACTGTCCCAAGGGCTTTGTATACATTATACCATTTAAATACTACCAGGTTGATACTACTATAGTTCCTATTTTAGAAAGGAGAAAACTGATGTTAAGTTTTATTAGAATCATTATTACACTGTTAGGGATTATTAATTGCCAAAGTCAATGCTTATGCTTTTACTTGAGCTGTTGAGCTTCCCAAGATCCTGCCATACGAGGCACAAGACTCTGGAGCCTAGAGAGGATGGATGTAGGCGGAACAGTAATGTAGGCAAGTTGTACTCCGCCACCTCAACACTTACTTCATCTTTCAGACAAATTCCTTCTTTATCTCCTTAGTCTTTCTTCCAAAAGTACACAATTCTCTGTAGCTATCTTTTTAAGGGCAGGGAAGCAGATCTCACAAGTGAGTCTCAAACAAAGCTGTTCATACCTAGTGTGAAATTAGTATAATGTGGCTTCTCTTTTAGGGACTGGCCAATAAGAGACAATGTGTATGAACTACTGAGATTAACAAGCAGCAATATAAGAGAGCAAAACTGGTATTTGTGTTATCAGGAATCTGATGTTCTCCCACAGATTAAACTGCTAAAGGACCACAGTTACATATATTGACTTGTTCATCTGGCTCAGGGCCATGTGCGTTACAGAAACTACGTATGTTTGTTGAACTGAATGGAACTAGTCTGCACTTTGTCATTTACTTTGGTAAAATTCTACACAAGCCACTCTGTCTTAGTACCATTACCTATATGATGGGAGAGTTAGGCCAGATCAGTGGTCTTCAGACTTCTTGCCTATGAAAATCTTATTTGAAATGAAATAGTAAGCATAATTGCTAGGAACTGAATATTTATGCGCATACATCCCCCCGCCCCCATTTACATGATGAAACCTAATACCTGATTCTGTAGTATGAGCAGGTAGGGCTTTTGCAAGGTGCTTAGGTCATGAGAGTGTAGCTCTTATAAATGGGATTAGTGATGGCAACAAAAACAAACAAAAAAAAAACAAAACAGAGAACTAGCTTGCTCCTTCCACCATGTGAGGTCATAATGAAAAGCTAGCTGTCTATGAGAAAGAAGCCCTCACTAGACACCAAATCAACCAGTACCATGATCTTGGACTTTCCAGGCCCTAGAACTGTGAGAGAGATATGCTTGTTGTTACAAAGCCATCTACTTTACGGTGTTCGTTTTACCAGCCAAATGGACTAAGATAATGAGCATAAACAAAGAGATCAAAGTAGTCACGGCTGAATTCATGGGCTGTCCCCTTCCTCTCTTCTCTAAGCAAGAACATAGACTAGAAACAACAGAATTGGTGGCAAATAATTTTTATGGTGCTAAATATTTATTGAGTATGTGTTCCAAATACTCCAAAGAAAACTGCATTTCAATATAGTTTTTTAAATGAATTAATTTAATATTGATTTGCTGGACAATAGTGTCAACAAACACTACTTAAGAACTTCACCACTTTTCAGAAGTTTCTTAATTTTTCTGAGCCTCAGATACTTTATTCTGAAAATGGGAGTAGTATGGTGAATGGAAACAAAGATATAGGGATGTCATCTACCTAATACCTGCTACAGAACAGGTGTGTATTTAATGTTCCTGTTCAAGTAAAGAGCCTTCAAACCAGGCTGTATGATTCCAGCAATTCATACCAAGACCGACCAGCTGTGTATCTGGCTTTAAAACAGGTGTGATGAAGACCCTGTGGGGACCAGCAGTCCTGCGAGGGTGGGGCTACACGGCCAATAGCTACTAGTGGCCCCAAGAGCAGTATGCTTCCTTCTAGGGGTGCCCCAGTCTAGTATGTGGTAGCTGTGAGAATAATCAAACACAAATTTGCTGTTTTCTTGAGAATCCATTTTTCCCTAGCCATAATAAAATTTAATTTTTGTGAAATTAATTATATCAGTCAAGACTCACAGGTTTGATCATTAAGATTTTTAAAGCCTATAGAAACCAAACATTTATAGTCAACTAGTCAAAATTTTTTCTTACCCAGGAAATGTATCAAATTGGACTTTAAGAAAGTTCATTATGATACACTATTTCAAGTGTGGTCATGAACTATTCAGGTTATTGCTTAGAGCAATATCCACTACTGATGTCACACAACTGCTAACCAGCAGTGACATACTTGAAAATATTTGGAGGTTTTGACTCAATTTAATAATATCATAAATATTTTGGATAGCAGTTACAGTGTCAAAATCCATCAAACTGAATAGGTAAGCTCTATTCATTTTATTAGATATTAATTACATCTCAATTTTAAAAGAAATATCACAAACATTCAATGTGGCTACATATGAGAAGTTCTTAAGACTTGAGATTGTTATGCACAGTAATGCTCCATATAATTAATAAGTGAGATATGAGAACCTTCCAGTAGGTCTTAATGGAGGCACCTAACCATCTCCTTTATCTTTCGGGATTCAAAGAATGTAAGATTCAGTACTGGGGTCAGTGACATGCTGAAACATTTGAATTTTCCCATTTGATGAAGCATCCGTTCTCTTCCCCCCTTAAATTCTTTTATGTGACTGACAGTTTCATCCATTTTTTTCCCGAGGCAACTATTGAAATTCCTTTGTACTTGTGGAAGCAAGTTTGCTGGTTCAAGAATTTTGTTTTACCTCTGCCTCTAAGACTTGTCAGCGGCAAATTAGGACAAGGAATTCTAATTTATGTTTCAAAGTTCTCAGTAGTAGTAAGAAGTATTTTTATTTACATCCCCACCAAAAAAGTGTCAAGTCAAGATGATGAACCACAACACGCTACTGTACAATTATTAGAAAATTCCAAGAGGAGCTGTGAAATATGAGAAGCAAGAGCAAGTAGAGATAATGCCGGCTAATCCTAATAAAGCTCCTAAAGGGCTCAGGGCAGCAGCTGGGACTGCTCAGGAGGGAGGCAGAGTGTGCATTTGGTCTTCACTTGTTCACATTCACATTCGTACGCTACATATAAGATCTCCATGGAAATATATGTATACATATTGAAAGAGTTAAAACTATTTCTTAAATTTCTACTATTACATGGTAAACTTAATCCAAATACTAGTTGAAATATTGGCATAAACAGTGGCTTTATTCTTATTTTTTTGTGGACATCTTATAATGAATATTTTCAAATAGGCAGAAAAACTGAACAAACTCTACAGTGAAAGCCCATATATGCACCACTGACAATCTGTAAGTAACATTGTGCTATATTTACTTTATCATCTGTCTGTCAATTTATCCATCCTATTATCCACCTTTCTTATTTTTCTGAAGTATTTCAAAGTAGACCCCTGAACTCAGTACCACTAAATCTCAAAAATGGTTTTTATTTTTTCTTTCACCCTGATGCTACTCTAGTCACTAAATCAGTGGTTTTCAACTGGTGTGCCGCAAGAATTTTTTAAAAACATGCAACACCTGGCTATTCAGTCAGGGGCACTAACCTCTTTTCCCTTAGATTGTCAAATAAAAAAAGGATAACAGCCAATACAACAATAGCCATCAGTGTGAATGAATCAAAATTATACCTATATTTTTGTAGATTGGCAAAAAATATATTTTTGGTATGCTGCAGTATTTTATTAATTAGTTTACAATGTGCCATGATGTGAAAAGGGCTGAAAATTGATTATGTTTGGTACTGTTAGTCCTTATTCTAAAGACATATATATTTTTTTTACTGTTGGATCTGTTTACTTTAAAGTTTTGCTTATTAGACCATTCTACTGGCAATATTATGGGGGATATGCAAAGTGTATATGAAAAGGAATAGATTTCTATTGCAAACTCTGTTCAGCACAGTGAAGAAAATATAATGTAATCACAGTAAGATAAATTCAGTTACTTCTGTGATTATAATTTTTTTTAGACATTTCAGGTTTAAACTCAGTGAAATTCAAGAGTCACACACCATCTTTCTCTTACTAACACTATGGTATTGAGACATTGGTGGAGAGAGGTAGATGGATCCCCTTCACAGCCCTGATCAATATCTCTCCTGTGATGGGATCATCTCAGATGCATTACGTCCTGTCTGGTCCTCAGACATAGAACCTTCTATGCATCCACTAGTTGAGATGTAACTGGGGGCTCTTCCAATCCCTACAGGACGGATCTGCTCCACATCCTGCAATATGGTATCCTCTTCATGCCCCTTGTCATCTTTCTTTTTATATTTTTTAATTAAATTTATTGGGGTGACATTGGTTAATAAGATTATATAGGCTCAAGTGTACATTTCTATGATACACGATCTGTATATTGCATTGTGTGCCCACCACCCAAAGTCAAATCATCTTCCATCACCATATATTTGACCCCCTTTACCCTTTACTACCTCCCCTCCCCTTCCTTTTGGTAACTACTATACTCTTGTCTGTGACATCTTTCTTAACTAATTTCCCTTTACACTTGGCACGAGGAAGGAAACAAAGCACAAGAACTTTTGGGTATTCTCTCACCTGTCTTTGTGACTGAAGAAAACTTCATAGTTCCTTGGTCCTCTCATACCAACAACACACCAACACAGACAAACTGCCATTTCTACCCTCTGGCATCTAGTGCATGGGGGAACAGGACTGTTCTCTGCCTTTTTTTTTCTTGGCTTCACCAACAAGGAAAGGCAGGGTACCCTTTAATCTCAGATACTAAAATTTGAAGAAAGTTCTATTCTGCCCACTCACCATACACCAAGAATTTTCACACTTCACCTAATCGTATTGTTTCCTTTCCAAAATCCTAGCCTGTTCATTCCAGCCCAAGGGATTTTACATCCATTCCCTGTGTCAGGTAAAACAGGATAGAAATGTATTCTTCCAAATTTATTGTTTTATCTAAGATCTAGTGCTTGGGGGATCAGAAGCTCAGCATTATCTTATTTTGTTTCTTTTTGCAGTTCAGCTGTAACCCCAATTTCCTTGGTGCATGGAGGCCAAAGCATACCTTGAACAAAGAAAAGGTGGTGGGATTTCAGATTAAATAAATAAATAAACAAGCAAACAAACAAACACAAAGCATCACTTAATACTCTTTAGCAATGTTTTCATATATGCACTACGTGAGTCAATCTGTTGTCTAGATGACTGGTTCTCTACCAGGGGTGATTTTAACTCCCAGGGGGTATTCGGCAATATCTGGGGACACTTTGGTTTTCAGAACTGTTACTGTGAATGTTACTGGCATCTAGTAGGTAGAGAGACATAGGATGCTGCTAACAACCTACAGTGCAAAGAACAGCCACATGATGAAAAACTTCCCAGCCTAAATGTGCATAGTGCCAAGGTTGAGAAACCCTGGTATAAACCAATACTTCTAAACTTAAAGGCTACAAACTTTCAGCTGTAAGATGATTAAGGTCTGGGGATCTAATAGAAAACATGGTGAATGTAGTTAATAGCATGTATTGCATACTTGAAATTAGCTATGAGAGTAGGACTTGTTTTCTCTCCCCCTCAAAAAAAAGTATGGTGATGGATATGTTAATTAATTAGATGGGGAGAATACTTTCACAATGCATACATATATCAAATTACCAAGATGCACACTTTAAATATCTTGCAATTTTATATGTCAATTATATGTCAATAAAACTGAATTAAAATAATTAATTTTTAAAGCTATGTGTTAGGGATCCCAAGTAGCCTATGGAAGGGCTACATCATGAGCTAAGGGGCAGGACATGTAAGCCACCCCTCACTACATTATAATCAGAAAAATCCACTTTACAGGAAAGTGTCTGTATAAGATTTCATTGTGTGGTGGGAGGAGAGATTGTTCAGGTACATTTTAAAAAATCATTAAAAGAGATGATTTCTTAATATTCTCATAGATCATAATTTTTTAAATGGGGGATAGTGAATTAGTATTTTGCCAATTAATGACATTTGAAAGGCTCCCTTTCATTTTTATCATTACTTCATAAAAGAAATAATCCCTTTTCAATAAAAATGCAGGACATTTTATAATTTTAGAACAAAGGAGAGCAATTTGAATGGAAATATTTTAGTCTTAAGGAAAACATATTGTTACCTACATTTTCCTGGCAGATCAGCCTCCATGACAGACATCGATGGGGACCTTTGCTACAGAACTCTTCAACTCAGGGATTTAATTAAATCATTTTCAGCCTTTGTTCTTTCTTCTCAAAGTACTATTTCCTTAGTTCAGTGGAACTTGCAAAGGTTTCCACCCAAAGTAAGAATAGTAAAGAGGCCTACATTGGCTAGGACTTCTGAAACAAGCCTCAACATTCAGAATTCTGATGTAGAGCCCTGTCAAATTCAAACAAGGTTCACAGATTCCATTACAGGGTAAGAGACAAACACATTATAAGAAATTATAGTAACTTTTTATTCATAATAAATAGTTTTCTATACTTAGTTCTCTCTTTCTTCATCCCCAGTGCCAACTCTCAGGAATTACCACCATAACAATTACCAGTTGGAACTATGCACAGTAACCCAAGCCATATGGGTTACTTGAGACTGATGGCCAAGTCAGTAGAAGAAGAAATACGGGCATTGCTCTGGATTTGTTACTGCTGACCCAATGACCCGAGTGAAAAACTACCATTTGTACATTTATGTGCCATAAAACAATAGACATATATATTTTCGAACATTGTTCTTTTCTATCAGGGAAATACAACAAATTCCCATCAGTAATATTAATGACGACTGCCAAGGGCCCATAATCTGTGCATGCAGTGGAATCTCCTGTGGTCTGAGTATCGTTTACAAGACCAACTCTGCCTATCTCACTGACCAAGTGACTCTGTTCAGTGTATACCAAGAGTGATAGGACAGATGAGAATCATCAGTGTTTTATTTTTTTAGTTGCATTGACTAGGAAAGTTTATTTATCTAGAGAAATCTCATTTTTAAATACTTAGATCATTTTCTTTCTCTCTTATTAACCCTCAGCCTCATCTTCACCCCACTCTCTACCATGCAGATTATAAAAATAATTTGATCAATGAATAGCTCTTAGAAGAGATAAATTGTAAAATAAAATCAATTTCCTCTACATGGATTTCAGTGATGTCATATTTCATACTGCTAAAATATCTACATCATTATTATCCAATGCTAAAATCACCTTAGGTATATGTATATAAACTATAAAATTATACCAAAATTAAAATATGCTTTTAATTACTAAGGGTTTAAAGTCTAAGGAAATTTCAATACATATAGAAATTTCAACATAATTAGACAGAACATAACTAGATCTTATCTGGCCAATGGAACACACAGGGTGAGTTACATATATGCATAAACACAGGGATTCCCAATTTTACTGTGAGCTTTGATGCTATTATTAGAATTTTATTTCATCTTGCTTTGTTGTACACAGCTATAATAACAATGGAAGTGAAGCAAAAAAGGACAGAAAAGAAAACTAAAATGTATTAAACTTATATTCTGGGTCAGACATTACACTTGATTGCTTTTTATTTGTTCTCATACAGTTTGCACAAGTTTTTTGAAGTAGGAAATTAAGTTTGTATTATTTCTCCATTTTACATATGATAAGAATGAGCTTAGCAAGATTAAGGAACGTTCATTCCCTTTGCAAGTCCATAGCACTCAACCCAAGTTAAGTCTAAATCCAAAGTCTCTGATCTTACTTCTCTACCAGGATAAAGAAAACACGCATTTGATGGGCTTTTATATTATGCCTATCATAATCATGGAGTCATGGAACAGGAACTTGGAACTCAAAGAACTTTTGTTTTAATTAATTCAGTCCACACATATTTACTGTGCTTATTCTGCTCCAGACAGGGGAGAGGCTCCTACCAGGAAATGTTGACATGGAATAAAAGACAAACGTTAGTCAGTTGCTGGCAATCACTGAATCTCATCCAATCCTGTAGGTCAGTGACCCAGAAGGGCTTCAACACTAGGGCTGGCAATGTCATTATTGGGGACTTGCAATTCCCAACAATCTCTCTGCCTATCCTCAGAACCCTGATTTCTGAGCTCATTCTGAACTCCATTATTTGTTGTTGTCACAATTTACATAGGATCTGCAAATTACTAATTTATTAAAATTCAAATAGCCCTGCCTGGGTGCCTCAGTTGGTTGGAGCACCATCCTATGCACCAAAAGGTTGCGGGTTCAATCCCAGTCAGGGCACACACCTGGGTTGCAGGTTTGGTCCCAGCTGGCACACACGAGAGGCCCTCTCCCTCTCTGTCCCTCTCTCTCTCAAATCAATAAACATGTCCTTGGGTGAAGATTTTTAAAAATTCAAATAATTTAGTCTTTCTTTTAAAAACTTACAGGCATGATTTTTTATGTTTTGTAAGAGTTATATAGAACCTAGTCCACAGTAGACAGTCAAAAAGGCAGCTTTTTTTCCCCTGGAACATTAGCCCAACCCACTTAGAGACATTAAGGCACAGAGAAATGGCTAGTAACATGACTAGTTACTAGCAGAACTAAGACAAAAACTCAAGTCTCTTAACTCCTCATCAAGTACTATTTTCAATTCTGTGTCCCAGCTCATTTGGAACTGACTCAATTCCTCACGTAGGGAAGACTTTTCAATTTATAGCTCTAATTATGGGTGTGAGAGTCACAAAATTCTCTGCCTATTCCCATGCCCATTCTCTAATTAAAGAAGTGGTAAAAGATATGACTGATGTAATGAACATCAAAAAAGGAAAAATATGAAATAAACATATGAGGTTATAAGTTGGCTTGAGATCAATTCACTGGTCTTCATTATATTTATTTATACAAGCCTGAATTTTATCTAAATGAGCACCAACTCTACATTCTAATTCAGCAGGGTGGTAGCTTCACAGGTTTTATGCATCCAAAAAAAAGTAAGATATCAAATTTCAATCAAGAATGGTTAAGTTCTTATATGCATAAGACATTATCACAAGCAGGTAACACAATGTTTCTAAGACATAGTCCCTGATCTTAAAAGGTATTACAATCTTTTTGTATAAATAGTAGAATTTCCATTAGGAGATAATCATGCCATCCACTCATTCATTCATTCACTGGTCAAATTATTTATTGAGCATCTATTACATGCAATCAGTATATTAAGGAGACTATCAGCAAAAACAAGCAAACAAAAAGAGCCCAGTTGTGGATGCATTAATTATTCATTTCTGTATAGTAAACCAGTGACTTAAAACAACAAAAATGTGTTACAGTTAGTGTGGAGTTGGCATCCAGGCATGACTCGGAATCTTTCAAGAGTTCAAGTTAAGCTGTCAACTGGAGTTCCTGTCTCATCTGAAAGCTCAGCTGTGGAGGAGAAGGAATGAGAAAGACCTGCTTCCAAGCTCCCTCACATGGTTATTGACATGCCTTGGTCCCTTGCCACATGAGCCTCTGCATAGGGCTGCCTCATGACATGGCAGCTGGCTTCCTTCAGGGAAAACAATCTAAGACAGAACACCCCAAACAGAAGCTATCATCTTTTTTTATAACCTAATCTTAGAAGTGACACCACAGCATGCTACCACACATGCATTATCCTATTCATTAGAAGCAAGTCAATAAGTCTCACCTGCTTGCAAAGGGTCAGAATCACTAAGTGATGGGGGGTGAAGGGAGATGTCACTGGGCCCACCTGAACCGCCTATCACAACAGATCTTGCCCATCGGAAGCTTAGAGCTTTTTTATATTTACTGTGTGGTGTATGACTTTAAAAAGTGACTGGCCTGTGGCCGGTTCTCAACAATTATTTGCATAATAATAAGCAATAAATCAGAAAGGTGGATTGGTGCTAAATTGAGGAGAATACTTGGTTGAGTACTTTCTATTTAATTTAATAGGCGAGGTGAAACCATTCATAGAGCATTAAATAACGTAATAGTTGGAGCCCTGACTGGTGTGGCTCAGTGGGTTGGGTGTTGTCTTGCAAAGTGAAGGGTGGCTGGTTGATTCCTGCTCAAGGTACATGCCTGGGTTGCGGATTTGGTCCCCATTTGGGGCATGTGTGAGCCAACTGATGTTTCTCTCCCACATCAGTGTTTCTCTCCCTCTCTTTCTTCCTCCCTTCCTCTCTCTCTAAAAATAAATAAATAAATTTTAAGAAAAAAAGAACATAATAGTTAGAAAGAAATTTTTTCACTCCAACATTGCCCTTTCCCAGAGATTCTGTTCTTTTACAGTGCTGACGGAAAAGTTTCCTCATTTCTACTTTTTGATGACTAACTGCCCCAGTTTGCCTGGACTAAGGGGGTGTGTGGCACATGGGCCTGTCAAGTGCTGAAATGAAGACTATTCTGAGCAACCTGGAGCCAGCTGATTATCTAACTATATGCCCATCCATACTCCTTTCTCCCATCAGAAGGAAGATGATCATTCTGACTGGTCCACATCTTCAGAGGGTGATACAAAAACAGAGGCTCTCTCTCATTATCCTGGGTCACCTGTTCTCAGACACAGAGGGTTCATCTCACACTTCCACTGTCCCTGAGGAAACAGGTTCCGGCTCTAGCATTTGCGGCCTATTCACCGGTGCCTGGGAGAATTAGTTCAAAGAGGGCTGGGAGTTAGGTGGCTTGGCCAAGGTCTATCAACTGGTTTTGCCAGCAAGGAAACAAATAGTGTACACTGCTTTGATGTGTCTTTTTCTCAATTAGGTAGAACTCAGAGGGGAAAGCAACATTTAGGATCTCCCATGTATACAACAATGATTAAAGCTAAATTTTCAGCCCTGGCCTGGTAGCTCATTTGGTTAGAGTATCATCCTGATAGGCCAAGGTTGTGGGTTCAATCTCCAGTCAGGCAATATTCAAGAGTCAACCAATGAATGCATAAATAAGTGGAACAATAAAATCAGTGTTTTTCTTTCCCCCTCTCTTTCTCTTCCTCTTTAATGAATTAATTGAAAAAAAAAACCCTAAATTTTCAACAAATTATTTAGCAAGTGTTCATAAAATGCCCACTCTGAGCCATAGGAAGTATTAGAGAAATAAAGATAACATAGTCAGTCCTCATTCTCGTGACACAGTTGCATGTGAAGAAAAACATATAAACCAACATTTAAATACATTATATTAAATTATATCATAGTCATTTATTTATAATATCATGAAAGCAAGAGATAAAAAGTAGACTTTTTCCCTTAAAAATCTAATTATTGTTATATTGGTTACAACTTTCTTGAGAAGAATAAAAAAAAGGCTTTTTATTTGTTTGTTCATAGAGAATGCTTGAATTCTAGCTAACTTAACTCAGTCAAGCCCAAAATTAAAGTTTTGATTATGTAGATTCTGAAAGAAACACACTTAGTTGTATGTTTGTATATATAAATACATAAAATACACACACACACACACACACACACACACACACAGTTTGAAAGAAATGCCTTTTGGTGAACACTAGCTTTTAAAGTAAAACCCTGGCAGTAGGAAATGGATGGTCACTGTCCTTAGAAATACGGGGACAAGGAAGAGAAACTTGCTTCATGAATGGCTAATTTTAAATAAATGTGGAAAGAAACCACATCTTCAATGGTCTTATAAAAAATACGACACAAGCAAGGATGGCTGGGGTGTGGGAAGTGGTGGGGGAAAATGGAGACAACTGTGATTGAACAACAATAAAAAATGTTAGAAATAAGAAAAAAGAAATGCAAGTTGAGGCAAATATGTTAGAAAGGCATTTCAATCTAAGGGAACAGAATATGTGAACACATGAAAGTATAGGGAGATGGCAGAAATAACAGAAAAGAATAATTTAAAATGTTTCCATCAGTAGGAGAGCATAGAGGCATGGCAGAAAATGAAAGCTAATGTTTCTGGGGGGGGGTGGCTATTCTGGAATGACAGCTTATGTCAAAAGCCTGAGAGATGCAAGTTACCAATTAGGACAGAGCCTGTAGGTGGGGAGTACAGCCATTGACTCTGAAAATGGTGACGGGAATGTGAAAACTAGAACTGAAGCGGTTGTCATGGTGAGAAATAGAAACAGCAGATTGGACAGACATAGGCAGGGAACAGAACCTCCAGGACTCTGCTGGTAAAGGAAGAACGGCAGCACAAGCCTTGAAGGTGAGACCAACGCCTTGAGCCTAGAAACCAGAAGAAGCCCCCTCAACAGGATGAGGCAAGTGAGAAGGATCTGGTCTTTGAAAACTAGCTCAACTGAAGAAATGTCCAATTTAAGGAGCTGGTAGGACTCCTGACTAGGAATGTGAAACAAGCAATTGGAAATGTGGACTTGGATCATAAAAAGAGAGCAGGGCCACAGACACAGGTGGATCTAGAGATGACGGATGATAGGGGAGAAAGAAATTGAGAAAAAGGGAGAAAAGAAGAGAAAAGAGGAAGAGATTGAATATTTGGAAAAAAATCAGTATTTTGGAAGGTGAAAGAAAAGTCCTTGGGAAGAAGCAGTAAGAAGAAATTCAGAGGACAGAAAGGCCAGTCTTTCTTTTCTTTTCAAAGGAAGAAAAGAAAAATAAACAAACATAGAAAAAGAGATCTGATTTGTAGTTACCAGGGGAAGGGTATGTAGGGAGAGGGAAATTGGATTAATACAGTCAAAGATAACTTCCAGTTGTAAGATAAATACTAGCAATGTAATGTACAACATGATGAATATAGTTAACACTTCTGTATGGTATATATGAAAGTTGCTAAGAAAGTAAATTCTAACAGTTCTCATCATAAGGGAAAAAACACATTTTTTTCTTTTTACTTTTTGTATCTATATGAGATGATGGAATGTTAACTAAACTTACTGCGGTAAGCTTTTCACAATATATGTAGGTCAAATAATTATCTGTAACCCTGGCTGGTGTGGCTCAGTGGATTGAGTGCCAGTCTGTAAACCAAAGGGTCGCCATTTTGATTCCCAGTCAGGGCACATGCCTGGGTTGTAGGCCAGGTCCCCAGTGGGGGGGCACATGAGAGTTTTTCTCCTTCTCCTTCCCTTCCCTTCTAAAAATAAATACATAAATAAAATCTTTTTAAAAAATCATTATGCTGTACATGCTGTGTGCCAATTGCATCTCAATAAAACGGGGGAGGTGGATAGCACTCTAACCTGACCATAGAGCATCTGAGTTCTTTCCTTGACTTCTGAATCTTCTCTGGAAGCTGGCGTCTTTCAGTGCCTTGGTTATGGGAAGGCCCTTTTGATAGGCGGAGAAGTAGGAAGAAAAGCAGGAGTGATATAGTGGGCTGAACCCAGAGCCAGATTATCCAGGTCCAAACCCTAGCTCTGCCCCTTGCTAAATGCAGGATGTGGGCAACGCAGTGACCTTTTATTCCTTTCTTCACTGTCAAAAGGGAATGTTAATAACAATAGCAACTTCACAGAGAGCTTGTAAGGATTAAGTGAAGTAATAGAACAACCCTTTGAACAAAGTTTGAAGCCTCAAAATCTTAGTTATTTCATTTTAAAATGAAAAAGTTGCCCTTATCTATACCTTGGCATAAAATTTCCTGTATCAGTATTTCTAAGATAACAGTACCTTGGGCCCTGCAGCTTCATTTTTACATGTTTAAGATAATGGATGTTGTAGATAATTAAGCCGCACTAGAATAGAATCTATAGCACTTTCCTTTAATCTAGATGTCTTTCACCCCCAGTTTTGTAAGATGTCAATTCCAGTGTTTTCTTGACAGGGGTGCCAATTCATATCCATGATCACAATTCCAAGTTTCTCTTTCCTCATAAATAGAAGTGTGGGCAAAAGTAGGTTTATAGTGACATTGTGACATTCTTTTGAATTCATAAAGCTATTGTAATAACCATAACCTGCATATCTTTAGCCATATGAATGACTGTAAACCTACTTTTGCCCACCCCTGTATAATATAAATTAAGCAGAGCCTAGATTATAGTTTTCTGGTTTTCTATGATGGGAAGGCCTGGGTTGTACTTCTATTTTGAGGTCGATTGTCAGTTAATTATGACACAACTTGGTATTTTGATACGGTTATGAATAAGCCCATGGCTTCTTAGCAAGATTTATGTTTTAAAATGTTTTTTTAAAGGTAAATATAAACAGAGAGAGGGAGAGAAAACCCAACCATATTAACCATATTATTCAAAAGCAACGATGTGCAAATAGTTATGAAATGAGCTCAGCAGATCTGTTCTTGAATGTGGGGAAAAGTATAAATGCTCCATTCTGCACTAAACATTTTTTAAAAGAAACTATCAAATAAGTTAGGATATCATGACACAATGCCTGTCACTTGCCACAGGACATGCTCAGGTCAAAAACTGCTCTCAAAGAAGAACATCCAGTTTCTAGCCATGCATTCCAGTCCTCTGTTCTATAAAGAACTTGATTTTTACACAATATACAAAATCAGTAAGAAATATATACTCTCCAAAATGTTACCTAAATTTGCATTTACTAATTAGTCTATACAAGGTTATATATACATGTATATATCATATTTTTGGACTATAAGATGCACTTTTTACCACATTTTTTGCTTCAAAATTTTTTCCCCTGTTTTCCTCCTCTAAAACCTAGGTGCACCTGGGGTCCACACCATAAGACGCACCTAGGTTTTAGAGGAGGAAAATAGGGAAAAAAATTGAAACAAAAAATGTGGTAAAAAGTTGCATCTTATAGTCCAAAATATATAGTGCATATTTGTACATAATATATATAATCGGTGTATATATACATATATATCATATATATGTAAGGTTTTATAGATACACACACACACACACACACACACACACACACACACACTCTTCAGGGATTCCACCAATTAAAATGCCAAATAAAAGCTACAAGTTTTGTTTGTGTATCTTAAAGATTATTATTTTTAAGTATACTTTATTGATTATGCTATTACAGTTTTCCTATTTTCCCCCTTTGCTCCCTTCCACCAGGTGCCCCATTCTCTCCAGCAACCTTCCCCTTAATTCATGTCTTTGGGTTATACATATGAGCTCTTTGGCTTCTCCACTTCCATACTATTTCCAACACCTCCCTGTCTATTCTGTACCCATCAACTATACTGCTTATTCCCTCTAGATTTTTCCCCACTCTACCCCCATTCTACCCCTCCCCCTACCACTGACAACCCTCTGTGTGATCTTCATCTCTATGACTCTGCTCCTGTTCTAGTTGCTTGTCCAGTTTGTTTTTATTTTTTGAGATTCTGTTGTTGACAGTTGTGTTTGTTATTTTACTGTTCATACTTTTGATCTTCTTCTTTTTCTTAGATATGTCCCTTCAACATTTCATACAACAAGTTTTGCTGATTATAAACTACTTTAGCTTTACCTTGTCTGGGAAGCATTTTATCCACCCTTCCATTCTAAATGATAGCTTTGCTGGATAAAGTAATCTTGAATGTAGGTCCTTGCTTTTCATTACTTTGTATATACTTCTTTCCAGCCCCTTCTTGCCTGCAAGATTTCTTTTGATAAATCACCTGATAGTCTTATGGGAACTCCTTTGTAGGGAACTCTCTCCTTTTCTCTCTGCTTTTAAGATTCTCTCCATATCTTTAATCTTGAGTAATTTAAGTGTGATGTGTCTTGGTGTGTTCCTCTTTGGGTCCAACTTCTTTGGGACTCTGTAGGCTTCCTGGACTTCCTAGAAGTCTATTTCCTTCACCAGATTGGGTAAGTTCTCCTTCATTATTTCTTCAAATAACTTTTCAATTTCTTGCTCTTCCTCTTCTCCTTCTGGCTTCCTTATGATTTGGATATTGGAACATTTAAAGTTATCCCAAAGGTTCCTAAGCCTCTCCTTACTTTTTTTGAATTCTTGTTTCTTTATTTGTTCTGGTTGAATGTTATTTTCTTCCTTCTGCTCCAAATCGTTGATTTGAATCCCCATATCCTTCCTTTCACTGTTAGTTCACTGTATATTTTGCTTTATTTCACTTTGTATAGCCTTCACTTCTTTCTTTATTTTGCAAATGTACACAATCATTCTGTGAGCATCCTGATTACCAGTGTTTTGAACTCTGCATCTGATAGGTTGGCTATTTCCTTGTCACTTAGTTGTTTTTCTGTTTTTCTGGAGTTTTGATCTGTTCTTTAATTTGGGCCATATTTCTTTGTCTCAGCACACCTGTCATGTTGTAAGGGGCAGAGCCTTAAGTATTTCCCAGGGTGGGGCAACCCACTTCAATGCCTTGTATACTATATGTGGGAGAGGGGTCAGAAAGGGAAAAATGCCACTTGCTCAGCTCTTGCTCCATTTCCATTCACTTCTCCCACTTCCCATAACACCTGGCACCCTTCTCACTGCTGCCCTAATGCTGATTCCAGACTGAGTGGTTTTGCAAACGCTCTAGGACCCTGTGAGCTCTTTAAACGGGCTCTCCTGAGAGACCGGCAATTTATTCTGCCACACCAACACCCACTGATTTTTACAGCCAGAGCTTATGCGACTTTATTTCCTGGCCTGGAACCCTGAGCTGTGTGGCCAGGCCTGGGGCTGGGATCCCTTGCTCCCCAGCTGTCCCTCCTGGTTTGTATCTGCCACAGGTGAAAGTGGGACTGCCTGTTCTGCTGGCTGCTGCCACAGCTGCCTCTTGCTGCCCCTGCCTGCTTCTGCTTTGCCACATCACAGCGCATCTCCTCTCGTCTCCTACACGTCTGGATGAATATTTCTTCTTTAAATCCTTGCTTGTTGACCTTCCATACAGTTTGATATTCTGGCAGTTCTACTTGATTTTTGGTTTTAGATTGGTTGTTAACCTTCTTATGGTCGTGCAAGGAGGCAAAGTGATCTACCTATTCTTCTGTCTTGGCTGAAAGTCTATTTTAAAGATTATTAACAGAGGACATTCATTTAGTTGCATTTTTCACAAAAGAAACAAACATTAATTATTACATTAGACTATTTTCTTAAAATTCAAACTATTCAAAACCAGCTTTGCTTTATTCATTACAAGCCAACATCTTTGACTTATTATTGCTTTTTATTTCATTCCAATAGTTTCAAAAATACATAAAATCATCTCTTATAATTTAACATGCCAAAATTTTATGTTTTAAGAATACCAAACAAATTTAGAGATAAAGGTGAGCATTAATCTATTCTTCTACCCACAGTTAAATAAACATAGCCACTTATGCAAATTAAATGTTTATAGCCATTGCCTTAAATGACACACAGGAAAAATGCTAACACATGCAGAGTAGGTTTTCTAGAACAGTTAAAATATAAGAGATTAATCATATCAGAAAGATTCATCACTGTAGATACCAGAGGGGTTTTTTTCTCCTTTCCTTTTTGTGGATCTAAGAATATCAATTTCTGAACTCCATTGGTTCTACTCCCATTGTTGGATCACAATGCACTTGCCAATTCAAACTTCTTGGCATCTGTCTTCACATGTGACAAGAAATACTAAGAGCTAGACATGACCCCAGAGTGATTTTAGAAAGACGGCATTGGTCTCAGCGGTGATGCTGGAGCAGCAAGCCAGGCAGCTCCACCTGCGCTCCAGCTTACGGTGGTGCTCCTGAAATTAATACAGGCTTGGCCACTTTCTAATCTCTCTCTGTCTCCCCTTCTATCCTTCTGTCTCTCTTTCTTTGACTGTATCAAGTCAGAAAAGGAAATGAGAAACTTCCAATTCAGTCAAGAAAACTTGAAAGGAAATATTTTCAGGCTATATGCTACAATGACAGATCTTAGCCCCATTGTTTGATGATCAGTTGTTTTGATGTTAGCAAAGCAAAAGCAGAAAAAGAGAAAAAGTTCTATGAGTGTGAACCATAATATGAAAATATGCTTGGCTTTCTCTTTCACCATTTCTTTGACCTTTAATAACGCCATCACTGTGTGTTAGAGTGTACGTAACTGAAACGTACCATGTTAACTACTGTGAAGTGTCTGAGCATTAAGTACATCCACACCGTCGTGCGACTACCACCACCATTCATCTTCAGAATGTTCTTATCTTGCAAAATCAAACAATATCATTTAATGTTTCCCATTAAACAATAACTCCACATTTTAGTTTTAATTTTCTTAATGGCTGATGTGTGTCCATCAGCCAACCGTTTTAGCAATTGTTATATCCTTCTCTAATAAGGAAGGGTATTGAAAATGATGTGTCTGCCCCCAGGGAGATGATGCATTTAGACAGAAGATGGACCAAGGGGCTGCCTCACAAGGCCACTCCCCAAGCACACACCCGACACCTCGGCAGGTGTTGCATTTAAGTCAATTTTGAAGAATGACTGATTGTTTAGTTTCAGTGTTCTCACAGATAATACACAATATATAATGCTAATCCAGGAAAATATGCTATTTTCAAAAATAATAAATTACTTCAAAAAGAAGGAATAGCACTGTTATTTTAATTGCACTTTTCAGAATGGTATTTCTGAGTGTTCCTTGCTCTTTACTTTATAAATCTTCTGGGGTAATTTTAAGACAGCCAAGGTAGGTGTTGTCGATTTCAGAAAAGCCTGAGTCATACTAACATGTTCCCTGGGGCTGAAATTAAGAACCCCTGTGCCCTTGGGCCTGTGTGTGGGCCACAAACCACCCTGCTTTCCAAATCTGTCATAGCAGGAGGTGACAAATAGCACCTCAAAATTTCCAAACCCAGCCTAAGAAGAGGTTAAAATGCAATTTGCCCTTATTAACAAACATTGCAGTTCTCTGAAAATCAGTTGCATCACTCACAAACACCTTTAATTCACCTTTCTGTCTGAGGAAGTCAGCATTGCAAATCTGCAGTCCAATCTTTTTTTTTTCCATGGGACCAGGTGTTGCTGTTGTTGTTTTAATTGTTATTCTTATTCTCTGGCACCAAACAGAAATATACATGCTGATATGTTCCAAATTGACTATTTGTATTCTCTTTGCTAGTGATCATTAATTTCAGTTGGACAGTTATTCATGTAAGCAATTTGCCACAACGATGACTGAGAAAAAATATTGAAGTGCTAGGCTTTTAAAATGGTAATATGTGGAAAGAGATATAATTCTCTTTCAAAATATATTCCTCAAGTTTTATATTTGGTCTCTGGTGATATGAACCATAAAATCATGCTAGCTAGTCCAAAGTGTTTTTATTGAAATCTTGGTTTGGGATAACAAGGATTGAATCTTTTAAAAGCTCATTTGGAATACAAATATTTGGATTCTAGCTATGGTACATCTATAAATATATCTAGAATTTAGGAAGATAAAACCAATGGAAAAGCATATTTCTTCAGCTCAATTTTCTCATGGGAAATGACATGCATGCTGCTTTCAAGAGCTGCTGTGTCTTCCTGAAATTCTTCAAGAAATGATCTTTTTGAAAGGATTCTGTTCAATGTACTGTTTCTACTGGTGCTTCGAGATTTCTATTGAGTTTATATGAAAATGAAAGATGGAGACAACGATGCGATCCCAGTGTTCTACAAACTTGCCTTTGCTTCATCTCACAGAAAACCATGCCATTGACCTCGTTAGATCTGTCACTGGCTGGCTTATTTCTGGGCCTCCCTCTCCAGCCTAAAATAACTTCAGGACTATCTAGGTCTGGGTCCCCAGACACCATCGTAACAGAACACAGATCACTGAAAAAGGAGTCCCTGGACCCTCATGTCATGAAACAACACTGCAGAAGAGCCATGGTGACCCAAGGAGACCAAAGAGACACTGTCTAACGAGGTTAGACTTCCTCAGATATTACTAACTCTTGTCTCCACCTACTCCATTTCTCAGGGCTTTTGTTAACTAGCTAATTCAGGCTTTGAAATAATCATTTGTCTATGTTAAACAAAATATACAGTGGAAAGGCTTAAAATCACCCCAAAAAATCTTGGACAAAAGATTCAGTCCAACATTTCAGGTCACAGCTAAAAAGACTGAGACCAAAAATGTTTACTTACAGATATGAACCCAAACTAACCCTGATGTGCTGATTCTGTATCTATTACTAACTTTTCCTATAAGGCATTCACAGAATTATGCCATGCATTTGGACTTCTCCACAGGAGGCAGATTCTTTTAAAATATAATAGGGACTAGAAAATCCTTTCAAACATAAAGGTATGAACTGCATCCTCAAAGAGTTCTGTTTTCTTTAATCCTTTGAAACCGTCTTTTACCATCTGTACAACATTAGCTTCTCCCCAACAAGCAAATCTATAAAATGAAATCCCTCTATTTCATTCTGTCAAATTGAACCATACATTAATTGAAAGCTTAAAGAATTATTGTAATCACTTACCATTTTCCTTTAATGATTTTCAAATTTTGAGATGGAGCCAAATACCTTTCTGAGTACAAAAAAAAAAAATAGAGTAATTTACAAAAGTGATAGATATTTGGCAAGATTTGAAGGCAAAATAGATTTTGTAAATGTACATGTTTGAGGAGGTTTTTGTACAGGGTATATTTAAAGACAACATGCTTAAAACAAAGCTCGAAGCAATATCGTGTTCATAAAAATTAACTGCTCTCTTAGCTAATGTACAAGACCTGAATTCTTGTTTTAAAATGCTTCTTGCATAGCTGATGCTATCAGGGTTGGCCAAACTTTTACAATAAATTTTAATAATAATATAATAATATTATTAAGAACATCTTAATACATAAGATTTAAAGGGTCGTGAAAAGGTCCAATCTTTACGTATTTACATAATTTCTCTATTCCAAAGTTGGTTCCTCGGTTAAGAGACAGCATTCTCTATAAAAGCAAGCCACTAGTCTTGTATAATCTCTGTGTCACTAAAAGGACTATGTTTTAAAAACAAACTTTTCTGGGATTTGTAGTGTCTGTTGTGCTGCAGATGCTGTGCTAGGCACTGAACATGCACCAGCTCTGGCCTTAAACACCCACCCAGACGTATTTATTTGCAAACTTATGCCACAGGACTCTCTTTCTCCACTGAGCTTCTCACATCATCGGTGCCCCATGGAACAAGAGAAACACCTACAAAAGAGATGAGCGTGAATGCTGTCCTCCCCGAACACTTGAAACTATTCTAAAATCACATGAACCTCCTTAACTGCTATACATACAAAGATCTGTCACTTATCAGAGAAAGTACAGATGTACCTCTAACTTCCCATTGAAAAGCATCATTTGTCTTGCACAGAAGAATTCTGGGGATATAGCGATATGGTATTTGCTAAATAACACCTGTCCAAGTCCTGATAACTAAATAGTATTAGATGAGCTTCTCATCGTTAAAGCTGACCAAAGCTTCTGCCTGAATAGAAGCAGATTGCTGACTATTTAGCAAAGCTTTCTAAAGAAACTGAACAAATTTAAATTTGCCAAACATGTGCTATTTGCTACCACTATATATGTACTTAACTAAAAAACTAAAAGCAGGCATTAGGATACACTATCACTTTGCATCTTCCCCCCCTCCCTCTTATACATATTATTCAACTCCGGTTTTAAAGTTTGTGTAAGGCAATACTGTCACCTGCCTTAGGTCTTATCTTTGCCTCTCCTGGGGTATTTTCATGGAGCTATATCCTTCCTCTCTCTGTTCTCAGAATCTTAAGTGAATGAGTAAAAATGTTGGCCCTACATTTTTTGTTCTTTGTTTTAAAATTATAGCAATTTCAGTTATCTAGAAATCTAACATTTGAAAGCCAACTCAAATGCAACCTAAAACAAACAAGAACAATAACAACAAAAAAATCTTTCTGAATGTCTTCGCAGTAACGTGACATAAAACAAACAATAATGAGAAAATATCTTTCTGAACTTCTCTTCAGTAACCTGACATGTTTAACTCCATAGGAGAAGTCTTCAAGGGACCCTATTTTTTCTTTAGCAAGTAGGTTACTTGGCTTCCTAGCACACAACATATTTATGACAACAGTATACTGCAGTTGCCAGAAGCTGAGACTCTGGAGTCAGATCCACCTATTGTGTGATTTAGTCACAAGTTACTTCCCTCTCTGTGCCTCAGTTTTCTCCATGCATTGGGGGCCTCTATGATGGCTCCCAATGGTTCCTGCCTCCTCGGTATCCATGCCCTGGTGGAATCTCCATCCTCTTGAATGTGGGCTGGATTTAGTCAGTTTTACAAAGTAGAATACATCAGAGAAGTGTGATGTGACCTCTGAGATTAGGGTACAATCTACATCCTCTATCACATTCCTTCTGTTCAAGTCCCTCATTCAGGGAAAGCAAGCTTCCCATGGAGAAGCCAATATAGCAAGGAACTGATGTCTCCTGTCAACAGGCAGCAAGGAAATGAGGGTCCCGGTCACACCACACCCAGCCTACTTTAACTGTTGTACAGCTCCGTGTTCTGCACGTGACCGTTATCCCTTCTGTGACCTCATTCACTTATAACTCCTCTTCTTCACTTCTCACATTTAATCAGCAATTGAGTCCTGCTAAGGACTGCAAACAGGATGAGAAAAATCAAGAGTCAAAGATATAATTTATGGGAACTAAAATCATTATAGAAGTTTTGAAAGAGATGTGATGCCCCAAAACTAAAGAGAACAATTCAAGGACACCATGATAAACAATGGTGAATGCAATAAGACATTTGAGTGGACAGATGCTAACATAAATTGATCACCTTCTGTATGCCAGATGCCACATGAGTTCGCTCTTTCATTGCTTCAACAAATATTTACTGGGGACCAACAAGGCCCCCTATACAATGTGAGGTATTGGCCATACCACAGGACACACAGCAATGAAAAATACAGACAATGTCCCACTCATAAGTTGTATAATCTAAAATTAATTATCTTATTTGAGATCTATAAAATTGCAAGTTTGATATCATATGCTTATTTTTCAGATGAAAAAATCAAGGCTCCACTAACATAATTTATCAAGGATGCCACAGCTATAAAACAATGAGATGAGCATTAATGCACAGGTTACACTGATTCTAAAGTTATGTTCTTTCCACTATATGACTTTGAAATCTACGTTGAAATTTGGGCATTGGAATTGTCACCTATCCATAAATAGGTTCAATTTTTGCAGGACGATAGAGCAGAATACTTTATTCTTCTATAAATCCCCCAAACTTGGACATTCCAAAAAGTCCCAAGCACATGAGCCACAGTTTTCCCTCAGGCTTGGTCATGAAAGAGAGAAAGCAAGATAGAAAAAGAGAGGGAGGGAAAGAAAGGGAAGGAGACAGGGGGTGGGGAGAGGCAATACTGTAAATATGGTATCCTAGCAATTCAATCTGTTGTAATAAAGAATTTAAGCTCTGTAATTAAACAGATCGGATTTGAATCCCAGCTCTGCCACTAAATGACTGTGCTTCCTTGAACAAGTTACTTAACCTCCTCAAGTCTCAATTTTCTCATCAGTAAAATGGAGATTATGATAATAGTACCTGTATCATCAAGCAGTTGTGAGGATTAAATGGTATAAAGCATGTAAAATGCTTCTCCTGCCATATGGGATAAAATAATAACCAAGACATTGTTACTAAGAGTTTTCATTCCAACAAGGAGAGTTGGGCATGTAAAAATCAAACTGTAAATACAGTAGGTAGCCTGAAATAATAAAACTATATGCAAAATGCTTTTGGAGACTAGAGGAAGGAACAATAACTTCTGTCATAGGGAAACTTATTTCAGTGATTACATAATTTCAATGATTATATGCTTTGAGGAAAACATTTTATAATGCAGTTGCTTCATTAATACAATGGGTAGTTTTGGAAAACTTATTTTAGAAGCAGTGCCAGCAGCAGGACTATTTCATTAAAAAAAAAAAATCTCAGAAAAATCCCCCGTAGAATTTTCAAACTAGTCTAAAACTGTCTCTTCCTTAATTCTCTTTGAGTGCTTGCCCACTCCAAACAAACAAACAAACAGACAGTAGAAATTACCTTCTAGGTCCCAAACAAATGAACTGACAGCTCTCCAGAAGAAGGCACCATGCACCAGAGTAAAAGGAGGCTCTGGTACATGCATGGAATTGCAGTCTCGCCTCCCTTCCCTTCCCAGAGGCTGCATGTTCTTATGTGGTCCTGGAAATGTGAATATGCATGAGGGATGATGAGTTTCCATTAGAGAGACTCTAAGTGATTTTCTGATTTCTGTGATTGCTTTCCTGGGGTAAAAAGATGATAAATAAATGATGCTAAATAAAGTTATCTGCAATATTCCTGTGTACTACCTGGTAGGGTGAAATGTTTTTTCTTGGTGTTCTGGAACTATAAAAGAGTAGCTGTTCAACACTCAAGGGAAGAAACATGCCTTTAAAAGTATATAGCAAGTGCTCTATAATGAAAGAAAAAAATCCTTATTCCTGCTTGGATAACAACTAAGTCAATACATCAATATTCAAACCTACTGTAAATGCTTTCATGTTACTTAAATGTCATTTTTCTTTTTTACTTTGAATATATCATTTGAAATGTTTATCTTTGTTAATAATTACATAAGTACAAATTTTAAAGGCATGTAGCATTTTAAAAATGTATTTAACAGATGAGCAAAACATGCAACACCCAACACTCAGTACTCGTGAGGTAAAGCTGGACTTGGAATTCCCATTCTCTATCAGTGCGATGGTGCTACACTTTGCAAAGGAAAAATAGCCAAATATAGCACGTGACATAAGATTATTATATACTTTGGCCCCAACTCTATCTTGGGAATTTATGCTCAGGAAATATTTCAACATAAGCAAATATTTTAAGAAAGATCATAGCAGAATATTACAATAGGAAAAATTGGGAACAATGTAAAACAGTATTTGGAGAACAGTATTTGGAATTTGGAACTATTGTACTATCATACAGTCATTAAACACATATTAAAACTATGTGGACACACAAAATATTTATTAAGTAAAAAAGCAGACAATGAAATGATATGCATATATTAGCCAAATACATAAAATACAAAGACATGGATTCAAGGGCTAATACATTATATGCAAAAAATAAATACAAATTTTACGGCTATGAGATCATAGACATTTTCCTTTCATCAAAATATTGTTAGACTTGTAA
Organism: Anoura caudifer; assembly: GCA_004027475.1. Lineage (NCBI taxonomy): Eukaryota > Metazoa > Chordata > Mammalia > Chiroptera > Phyllostomidae > Anoura > Anoura caudifer. Next base: position 289,962 of record PVKU01001087.1, read on the forward strand.
ATAATATTTTTCAAAAATAAGAGATGCATGTGCACACCAAAATAAAATTAATACTTCCCCTTAAAATTTCTTATGTGAACATTATTTTGACACTATTTATTGATTTCTTATATAGACCTTACATTTATTTTATCTTATTTCCCAAACTTTAGGTGTGTGAGAAATGAATAGTTGTATTAATATGTGTCTATTAGTCTGGATCCTGTTGGAAGCAGATGGCAAAATGAGATTAATGGACAAGAATTTTATTAGGGGAAAAGCTTGTGAAAGAAAATAGAAGGAGTTAGAAAAGGCCAGGGGAGCCATCAGACCATGAGGGAGAGGTCCTGGGGTGGAAGTGCCCTAGACGGCCCTGCAGTCAGAAAGGTGGGGCAAGCACCTGGGCGAGTCCTCTAGGCAAAGTCAGTGGACAACGAAGTCTGCTGGCCTCCAGGAACTGAGCGTCCCTGTAGCACTCAGTCTCCGGCCCAAGCAGCCCATGGGAAGTGTAGTCTCAGGGCAAACATGACTCTGGATTTCAAAGCTCATCATCTGGGTCTTTCCTCCCTCACAAGGGTATCTGACCTTTTGGTGTCTCTGGGCCACACATTAAATACATTGTGACACGTAATCACAAAAATAAATCTCATAATGTTTCAAGTAAATGTACAAGTTTGTGTTGAGCTGTATTCAGAGCCATCCTGGGATGCAGGCAGCCCGTGGGCCACAGGTTGGGCACCCCTGTAAACAGGAGGTCTGCCAGGGTGCCCAAACATGATTTTTTAAAGTTATCTGTACAATACTTTAATATCATCCTATCAGTCCTGAATATTTCATAATGACTACAAAGCAATAATGAAGAATTGAAGGAAACATTTCAAAATTGTTTAAAGTCAAAAAGTCATAAATAGTCTAAATGAAACACTATTTGGAACTATTTAAAGAATGATGCTCCTTTTCTTGGTCTCACTTTAATCAGCCACAGCTACGTTAAAACTAAAAAGCAGATGTTAAGTGGCCCTTAATAAACTACATGTCAAATCAAATATCTGCTGACTATATTCTAACCGGAAGGTTGTACAAACTAGTGAGCCATAATATTTAGATGATGAGTCACAAATTTCCCCAGGGGGGACTCCCCAAGACCTTAGAGACCAATGTCAAGTAGTTTAAGATTCTGGTTCTGTTACTTAATTTTTGAACAGCCTTAGAAAAGAAATATGGCACTGGCTGGTGTGGTTCAGTGGACTGAACACCGGCCTGTGAACCAAAAGGTTGCTGGTTCAATTCCCAGTCAGGACACATGCCTGGGTTGTGGGCCAGGTCCCCAGTTGGGTGTGTGTGAGATGCAGCTGATCGATGATTCTCTCACACATCCATGTTTCTTTCCCTCTCTCTCTCCCTCCCTTTCCCTGTCTCTAAAAATAAAAAATAAATTAAAATCTTAAAAAAAGAAAGAGAAGAAATATATCTTCTCTCAGCCTCAGTATCCAGGAAAAAACTATCCAGTATCCAGGAAAAACAATTATACTGACTTCAAATACAGGGTGAGGCAAAAGGAGGTTTACAGTCATGAGCATGTGAAACACAGATTTTTTTCTTGTATTATTGTTTATTAATCATAGTATTAATTGCCATATGAATGACTGTAAGCTTACTTTTGTCCCATCCTGTAAGTATACCTAATTCACCTTCATCATTATGAGGTTTTATGAGAAAATAAATGTAAGACACTTAGAACTATACTTAGTGAATATTTATACTCCCTACAAATACAAATATTTATATTTGTATAATATTATACAAATATTACCCCCTTCCACTACACAAACATACACTTTCATCAGGGCAAGTGGCTCTTCCCTTCACTACAGCCTCCAGGATAAGTCCAGCCTCCTCAGAGCCACCTCTATAGTCATACTTCTTCAAGACACATTTGAACAAATATAGCTCCCGTTTGTTCCAGCCCAGGTTTCCTGTCCCAATGAAGCTGATCTCCTTGGTGTCGTCCAAAGATCCCACATCTGGTTTCAGCAACAAACATTGCATCTGCTGCACCCACACCCTTTCCACTCTTCTCCCTTCTTTTCTGCTTTTCCAAATTGTACTCACATCTAGCCTTTTTGTGGAGTCATTAATCTCCCACTTCTGAGCTTCTACAGTACTTATCGACATATTGTTCAATTCGGCAGTAAATAATATATGCTTATCTCATCACCATCTACATTCTTTTATCTGTCTTGGCATCTAAGAAGAGATAATAAACCCACAGTGGATTCTGAATTAATTTTTATTTAATTATGGGTGCTCCCTGCGTTCCAGCTGACCCTATTTGCATCCCATGGAGCTATATGCTCTGACGCATCTATACATGTGACAGTGATTTAAATGCATGGAAATAATTTAATTTGTTCTTGAAATATTAAGCTTATCTGGTTCAGAGACATGTGTATGTACAGGGATAGTCAGAAGTGATCTCTAAAATAATACACTATAGTATTACTGGAAGGCTATTGTAAATTTAGAAGAAATTAATAGGACACTTGTAAATGTTCAAATGAATAAATGTGCTTTCATTGGCTTCAATGGGACATAAGAAATGCAGACCTCATAACCACTGACCTAATACAACTATTCACACTACAGTCTTATTCCAGAACCCAGTAAGAATCCACTCACCTTTAGATACTTATAAAAATAAAGTAATATCCAGCCAAGATGGAGGCGTAGGTGGATACACTGTGCTTCCTCATGCAACCAAAATTAAGGACAACAAAGATTTAGAAACAAGAAAACATCCAGAACTGATAGAAAATTGAACTGTACGGAAGTCCAACAACCATTCATCCTGACTGGTAAGAGGGGAGGAGTCGTGGCAGGAAAAAGTGGAGGTTGGTGGAACCAGGCATGCAGGCAGCAATTGGCAGATCCAAGGTGTACAGGAAGCGGATAGTGGACCCTGGGCACTGGGTGGTGGTGGGCAGGCCCAGTGGGGCCGTGCAGGGTGGCTGGCTGACTAGCTGGTCCCACATTCTCAGGCAGACAATCTAGGCGAGAACACAGAACAGGACAGACCTCGCAACCCAGGGCCCCAGTGCCAGGAAATAAAACCTAAAAACACCAACTGAAAACACTTGTGGGGGTTGAGGTGTTAGGGAAGACTCCCAACCTCACAGGAGAGTTCGTTGGAGAGACCCACAGGGTTTTGGAACATACACAAGCCCAACCACATGGAAATCAGCACCAGAAGAGCCCAATTTGCTTGGGGGAAGTGGTGGACGGAACTGGAATCCAAGAGAGAGTGGAGCAAGAGTCATTGTTCCCTCTCAGACTCCGCCACCACAAACAGCGTCACTACCCAGCGACTGGATTGCCCTGCCCTGGTGAATACCTAGGGCTCCACACCTCATACGTAATAGCTGTGATCAGACCAAAAAAAAAAAAAAAAGGCTCAAACGGGAGAACAGATCAAAGCCCCAGAGTCAATTCATCTAAGCAACCAAGAGATAGCCAACCTATCAGATGCACAGTTCAAAGCACTGGTGATCAGGATGCTCACAGAACTGGTTGATCTTGGTCACAAATTAGATGAAAAAATGAAGGCTACAATAAGTGAAATGAAGGAAAAGTCACAGGGAACCAATAGTGATGGGAGGAAAACTGGGACTCAAATCAATGGAGTGGACCAGAAGGAAGAAAGAAACAACCAAACAGAAAAGAAGGAAGAAACAATAATTCAAAAAAATGAGGAGAGACTTAGGAACCTCCAGCACATCTTTAAACATTCCAACATCCAAATTATAGGGGTACCAGAAGGGGAAGAAGAAGAGCAACAAGTGGAAAACTTATCTGAACAAAGAATAAAGGAGAACTTCCCCAATCTGGCAAAGGAAATAGACTTCCAGGAAGTCCAGGAAGTTCAGAGAGTCCCAAAGAAGTTGGACCCAAGGAGGAATGCACCAAGGCACATCATAATTCCATTAGCCAAGATTAAAATGAAGGAGAGAATTCTAGAAGCAGCAAGGGATAAGGAGACAGTCACCTACCTACAGTAGTTCTCATCAGACTGTCAGCTAATTTCTCAAAAGAGACCTTGCAGGCAAGAAGGGGCTGGAAAGAAGTATTCTAAGTCATGAAAGTCAAGGACCTACATCCAAGATTGCTCTATCCAGCAAAGCTTTCATTTAGAACGGAAGGGCAGATAAAGTGCTTCTCAGATAAGGTCGAGTTAAAGGAGTCCATCATCACCAAGCCCTTATTATATGAAATGTTAAAGGGACTTATCTAAGAAAAAGAAGATAAGAAATAGGACAGTAAAAAGACAGCAAACTCACAGATGTTAACCACACTTAAAACAAAATCAAACTAAGCGAACAAGTAGAACAGGAACAGAAACACAGAAATGGAGATTACATGGAGGATTAGCAACAGGGGAGCGGGAGGAGCTGAGAGGGGGAAAAGGTACAGAGAATAAGTAGCATAGATGGTGGGTAGAAAATGGACAGGGGGAGGGCAAGAATAGCTTAGGAAATGTAGAAGCGAAAGAACTCATGACACATGGACATGAACTGAAGGGGAGAATGTCGGTGGGAAAGGGTGTGCAGGGTGGAGGGGAATGATGGGGGAGAAATGGGACAACTGTAATAGCATAAGCAATAAAATATGGTTTTTTTTTAAAGGCTAAATAGGACTTCCGGCCAAGATGGAGGCGTAGACAGACGCACTGTGCCTCTTCTCACAACCAAAATTAAGGGCAACGAAGATTTAGAAACAAGAAAACAACCAGCACTCAGAAAATCAAAGCATTTGGAAGTCCAACAACAATTCATCCAGACCTGTAAGAGGGGCAGAGTCACGGCAGGAAAAAGCGGAGGTGCGGACGGGCTTGCAGGCAGCAGCGGCTGGCAGCCCCCAGGTGCACAGGCAGCGACTAGCAGACCCCGGGCACGGGGTGGCAACTGTGCAGAACCAGTGAGGCCGCGCAAGGCGGCTGGCTGACCGGGTGGTCCCACATTCACTCGCAGATAATCCAGGCAAAGGGGAAGTGGTGGAACGGACTGGAATCCGAGAGTGAGTAAAGCAACCGCCATTATCTCCTCTCAGACCCCGCCCCCACATACAGCGTCAATACCCAGCTACTGGGCTGTCCTGCCCTGGGGAACACCTAGGCTCCACCCCTCACTACCTAATAGCCACGACTAGACAAAACAAACAAACAAACAACAACAACAACAAAAAAAAAACCCAGAAATGAAAATGGCTCAAACCAGAGAACAAATCAAAGCCCCAGAGCCAATTTATCTAAGCGATGAAGAGATTGCCAACCTATCAGATGCACAATTCAAAACCCTGGTAATCAGGATGCTCACAGAATTGGTTGATTTTGCTCACAAATTAGATGAAAAAATGAAGGCTACAATAAGTGAAATGAAGAAAGCTGCACGGGGAACCAACAGAGATGGGAGGAAAACTGGGACTCAAATCAATGGAGTGGACCAGAAGGAAGAAAGAAACAACCAAACAAAAAACGAGGAAGAAACAAGAATTCAAAAAAAATGAGAGGCTTAGGAACCTCCAGGACATCTTTAAACGTCCCAACATCTGAATTATAGGGGTACCAGAAGGGGAAGAAGAAGAGCAACCAGTGGAAAACTTATTTGAACAAAGAATAAAGGAGAACTTCCCCAATCTGGCAAAGGAAATAGTCTTCCAGGAAGTCCAGGAAGCTCAGAGAGTCCCAAAGAAGTTGGATCCGAGGAGGAACATACCAAGGTACATTATAATTACCTTACCCAAGATTCAAATGAAGGAGAGAATTCTAGAAGCAGCAAGGGACAAGGGGACAGTCACCTACAAAGGAGTTCCCATCAGACTGTCAGCGGATTTCTCAAAAGAGATCTTACAGGCAAGAAGAGGCTGGAAAGAGGTATTCCAAGTCATGAAAATCAAAGGCCTATATCCAAGATTGCTCTATCCAGCGAAGCTGTCATTTAGAATGGAAGGGAAGATAAAGTGCTTCTCAGATAAGGTCGAGTTAAAGGAGTTCATCATCACCAAGCCTTTATTATATGAAATGTTAAAGGGACTTATCTAAGAAAAAGAAGATAAAAAATATGAACAGTAAAAAGACAGCAAACTCACAGGTATTAACAACCAGACCTAAAACAAAAGCCAACTAAGCAAACCACTACAACAGGAGCAGAAACACAGAAATGGAGATCACATGGTGGGTTAGCAATAGGGGAGTGGGAAGAGGAGAGAGGGGGACAAGGTACATAGAACAAGTAGCATAGATGGTGGGTAGAAAATAGACAGGGGGAGGGCAAGAATAGTGTGGGAAATGTAGAAGCTAAAGAACTTATGACACATGGGCATGAACTAAAGGGGGGAATGTAGGTGGGAGGGGGTGTGCAGGGTGGAGGGTAATGAAGGGGGGAAAATGGGACAACTCTAATAGCATAATCAATAAAATATAATTTAAAAAAAAGGCTAAATAAATAAATAAATAAATAAAGTAATATCTGTCCTGGCTGATGTGGCTTAGTAGAGTGAGTGCTGGCCTGTAAACCAAAGGGTGGTGGGTTCCATTCCCAGTCAGGGAATATGCCTGGGTTGGGGACCAGGTCAGGTCCCCAGTAGGAGGTGCACGAGAGGCGACCACACATTGATTGTTTCTCTCCCTCTCTTTCTCTCTCCCTTCCTTCCCCTCTGTCTAAAATAAATAAATAAAATCTTTTAAAAAATAAATAAAAAATAAAGTAATATCTAAAAACTATTAAATACTTTTAGCATAAAATTATATCTAATTAGGACCCATCCAAGAAGCTACACAAAACAAATTATCTAGATCCAACAACAGTTTATATGCTTCTTAGTTTAAATGAGTACTATCTAACAGTCCTATACATTTAGAAAAACATACTGCCCAAGTGAACCTCTATTAATGTACAGAGAAGAGATGCTATAACAGAAAAAAAATCTAATGGTAATATTTCAATTGATAAAGGTTTTTGTTTGTATGGGGGGCATGACATGATACAATGTGACATGGTATGACAGGACATGACATGACGTTTTGTTACAGGGGTCCTTTGCAAGGGTCCTAGAGCTAAGGCACAAGAGGCAAACCCTAGAGGGAAGAGACTTTACCATTTTAACCTGGGATTTACTTTATGTGCCTTACATTACTTGGTATGATAAAGAAAATGTTATTTCTGTCAATCGGAGAAGGCAGCACTGAAGGATGAGGAGCGTAATGACAGCACCGGGCAGGTATGAAGACAGGAATGGAGTACATTTGCCTAAGACAAGCACCTTTGAGAGGAAGAACCTTTGGAGGGAGGAGAGATTGGTTTATCCAAGAAAGAAATGGACAAGAGAGGCCCAGAGCTACATGTTAGAAAATCTTCCAACTACAGGTAAAGTAGCTACCACATTTACCTACCACATTTACTGATAGGCTTTTATAAAGATCATAAGTAGCATTTGGATCGTGTTTTAAATTCCTTGACAAAAGGGGTTATATAGACACAATTAGGCAAATTATTTTGGGGGGACCCGTCTAAGCAGCAGCACTTTCTCTGCCCCACCAGTTTTCCTTCAGGATTAGTTTCACGTGCCCTAGGACTTCAAAAAGAGAACAGCCCATGATATTGAACGTCCTTGCAGGTTAGCTGTCTCTTCTCCAGCAGTCATTATGGGGCAAACTGAAAGAGAAGTCAAAAACGCAGGAGTTGTTTTATAAGGATGGGTGCTTAGGAGTGGAGCCTAGAAAAGTAGCAGTCTTTCCTTTGGCCATTCCGTTTCACTTTCCACAGGGGAATTGTTTTCTTCATCATTTATCCCAACTGACAAGTACAAGCACTTTGGGCCCTAACTGAATGTGAACATTGTCAAAAGGAATTGGGCTAACTGGAGGCATCCGCAGCTCCATTCCCGGCGCAGTCTGGCGGGGGCCACAGCGCCAACGTGACAGGGAAGCTGGTGGCCAGACGCCCCCGCAGATGGAGCCTCACATACTGTATGCATCATGACCAACCATAAAAACAGTCACAATGAATCAGCGGTGCTGCGGAGAGGCTCCTTGGAACCTTCACATTCGATTTTACTTGGCTGACATGCGCAGGTTGTAGTCAGCAGCTATATTAAGCAGAGATTCAGCAACTAGCCCACAAATCCCAGGTCGCAGGGTCACACTCGCTGATCTAAGCCACTGGTTTGAGAGGGCTTTTTGGCCTAAGAGAGCGCATGGTGGACTTGCTTGTGTTTGCAAATGGGTAAGGGCTTCATTTTTAAATACTCTATGTCTATCCGTGCATGCTTCTGACCCCTTGAGCAAGCAGTTGCTGGAAGGGGTCTGAGAGCTTCAATAAGAGAAAAATCCAGTCAGCCAGGAATTCCAATACAAATACCAATTTAGAAAACGAGCTAATCCACCTTGACAACATGTTGTCATTGTGGAGTTGCAAAAAGGAATTACACATTAATACGACTTTAAAAATTAGAGGCCCCGCAATTTAACAGCTTAAGTTTGCTTCAAAGGGACAGCAGGGAGGCAGCGGTGGGTTTCAGGTGACAGCTTGAAATTCTCTGGTCCTCCGCTCTGTTCAGGTAAAAGGTCTGATGGTAACACGAGCTTTCCAACTTGTTTCAAGCTGAAGTATTATGGAAAGGTAAATTATGTTTTGTATTCATGACTGAAAGCATTTTACTTTAAAGCCATTGCGGCTGATGCTGTCAAGGTAGAGATTCAAGCTTTATGTACAATGCCTCCAGCCCAGCCGATGTGAGTGAGGCAACATGACAGCTTGTAATAAGTAATTTTTATACAGTTACATTTATCACTCAAGTAGGCCTGGCAATATTAAACACAGACCTTAAAATATTGCTGAAGAAGGAGGACAGGGGCTGTAGGCCATGGGGATTTTTCTCCCCCCTTTAGTACAAGTGCGGGTGCCGATATGGGTTCTTTTATATTTTTTCCAGCGTGTATTCCTGTTAATGTGGCACTTTTTAAGATATGCACCCAAATGCTTTTCTACTGTTAATATATCACTAAGAGGTTAAGAATGGAATGACCCCATTTGGCCCAAAGGATGTTATTTCAGGCCTTAATGAATTAGATATTGCTACCATTTTCAGGTGAAAATCAATTGCCTCAATTAACCAATTTCCACCAACCCAAATATTTACAAAATGGAAGGCCCTGAGTCTGCAATTTCTGCTACATTATACCTTTGTTTCCCCTAAAGCTGTTCCCTTTACATCCTTCATTAGCATCTCATTTTTGCTAAAGCCACGAGGCCAGCTATGTCTCTGCAGTGGTGTGAGGCTTTCCTCCGTTCCAGAGCAGACAATTTGTATATGGACTTTCTATGGAGGGAGATTTTCCTTTTTTACCTAGTATTTAATGTGTTTAAACTTGGAGAAACATAGGAATTCATCTAATTCCTTTACCTGGGATATCTATCTATCTATCTGTACATACACATACACACACATATATACACATATATATGTCTGTATACATATGTATATTTGTATATTGGATCTGAAAAGAAAAAGTACTACTTTACACAGTGTGCCCTTTAGGAGTTTTAAGCATATTTATTCATTTTTACTCATTTAATCCTCCTATTTTCTTTATGAGGTGAGTAGGAATTTTAAACTCGTGTACCTATTACATAAGAAAATTAAAAGTACAGCAAGGTTAAGCAATTTTTGAAGGGTCACACATCTAAAAACTACTGCACCCAGGATACAAACTCAGGCAATTTAACTATAACATCTGCATTCTTAAGCACTGCTTTAAAAAACAAATATATAGGATAAGAGAGACTAATAAAATAAGACAAAATTAGGGATTAATTCTTTTCAGCTTAATTAGATAGAAGAAGCTATGTTCCTCAGGAGAAAGCCTTGTTCGCACCAATTGGCATTCATCCGTCAGATGTCGGGTGCTTGTGTAAGCATTTAATCAGGCTACTAACATCTTTCTTTTGGGTTGCCTATAAAGAAAGTGAATGTAAAAAGAGGCAAGCCCTTTTCCCCCAAACCCTAGCTGAAACAAATTAAGTTGAGTTAGTTTGAATTCATTTAAACTATGAAGCCAAAATTCCTTTGACCTACGCACCAAGGATTCAACCAGTTACGCAGTGTATCCCCCAATCACACACTTGTTGCACAACTATGTGTTGAATACCCGCTTTGTGCCATGCCCTGTGCTAGGACCCAGGGAAAAACAGTGTTGAACACAATCACATGTAATTTCTCACTCAGGGACTTTAGAGTCTAGTGGTGTTAGCCCAGCATGTTCCAGTGACTATAACACATCATGAAGACATGCAGATAAAATAAACATGGTCCCTGCCATATGGAAGCAGATATCTAAAAGTGAGAGGCAGATATATAAATAAATAAGCACCATGAGTGTTAAAATTGCTGTGCCAAGTGTTTGTATAGTGGACCACATGATTATAAAAACTTACAAGTATAATATTGGAGTCAATTGTATCTTACCCTTTAACCACAATACAGTCTGCCATTTAAGATAGCAAACACATGTTTGAGAGATACAATTATATTTTTCTCTGAGATCTTTCAAACATGGTGATGGGAGCTAAAGAATATGTGAATTATAATTCTTACCAATCCCAAATATAAAAATCTTACTTCCATCCCTGGAAATTACACCTACTATCAACTGCATGTCTTAGAAAGTAAACAAGACCTGGACTCTTGAAACTTCGGAATGAAAGAGAGAAACCAAAGTTCCCGTGCCCGTGGGGAAATCGGATCAGAGAAGTCAGGTCTCTGCATGATTCAATCTAACTCAGAGAGGAATTGTAGAAAAGACATTAGTGTGTGAATCAGTTGTTTTTGCTGGAGGTTGTGTAGAGTCAGGGAAGAAATTCATCCAAATGATTGGATCTTAACATTGCCAGTGATCTCACTCTCATTTAGATACTTAATGTGACTCCGACGGTCTCAACCAGGAGTGATTTTTGCCCCCAGAGACCTGTGGCAATGTCTGGAGACACCTCTGGTTGTCAAAACTGGGGAGTTAGTCTTCAGTGGGCAGAGGCCAGGGCTACTGTTAAACACTCTACCATGCACAGGGCAGCCCGCAAACCAAAGAATTTTCTGACCCCATATGTCAACGGTGCTAAGGTTGAGAAACCTTGTTCTACAGACGGCACAGATCTGGAAATAATTTGGATTCCTACTATCTCCAAACACAGCAAAGAGACAAGTCTTACTGACCACCAAGGGCTTCACCTCAAATGCTGTCACATGGCATCTTGTGGACCTCCGGGGAGGGCTGCTAGAAAGTGGTCAGAGAGCAGGAAATGGCTTCTAATTAGTAGTGTCCTCACAGGATACAACTGCAAAAGACAATTTCCTGCCCCCTTATTTGATGGGAGGATTAATCTCTTACTGAATTCCAGATGAGGAAGATTTTCAAAAGTTTCAAATAGCAAGAGTGTAGCCGTAGAGCAGGCAATTATGTGCAATTTGTACAGTGTTCAACAATCAAAATGTAAATCCGATGAGTTTGTTGAGGTAAATGCATATAGCATGTTTACCTTAAAGAGCATCAGGCTGTAGAAATTCTAATGGGTTCTGACAGTTGGGAAGAATTATCTTTTCACATTGCAATTTTTATCTGTGAGATGAAAAGGGAAAATAAGACAAGAAATTTACTCCTAGGAAACTATTATCTATGAGGTTTTTCTTTTTTTTTTTTTCCTGATAAGGAGCAATATAGGTATGGGGCATTGAAGAGATGGAGATTTGATAAATTCAGTGTTCTAGGCAGATTTATCTGCACACAGACAATTAATTTTGTTGCATTCACAGTGTTCTGTACAACATCTAAAACACCATCAGCTCCTCAGTAAACGTTCTCTCCCTGTCATATAATAACGTATACGTGTATACCTAATGCAGCGTGTGATTTTGGCCTTCATTTTCCCTGTAGAAAAGGCTACCCAGAACTTTGAGAGCAATAAGCCTTTGCTAATTTCCATGGGAAAGCAAAAACCTAGCTTTTGCCTTTGCTTACATGTTCAAGCAGTCAGCTCAGTTTGGCAGAGAATAGGCTTTCAACAAATAGGTATATTCTTACATCCCTCTCCTTCTTTTCCCATGAGCCACAAAAGGTTTTCCATCTTTTCTCTTGCTAAAACTTCCAGAGCCAAAATAAAAAGAAATCTTTATGTAATGGAATAGCCTACATAAATATATTCTGATTCAAATACCAGTCTCCCGGGAGTACATTAGGTGGCTGTGCTTTCACAATAAGATGGCAAAATAGAAGCTTCAGAGTATCAATCAATACTGGACTTTTTGATGCCTTCTCTCTAAAATCTTAGTGCCTACCCACCCGGACTCAAACAAGAACAAACAGAAAGATTCAGCCTATTCCTGATATAATCAACCCTCCTCCTACAATTGCCAACTTGATGCCTTTTAGCATCCTTACTGGAGAGTCCACCACAGTGCATGCATGCAAGACAGAAGGGCTCTTCATGGCTGGCTGACAATGCCTACCCTTTGAAACAGTGTGCTGGGAGCACCTGACACAGGTCGGTTCACTGTCACATAATTACTCAGCTGATGAAGTCTAGTACAGATTCTACCCATGCCGTATAGCTTCCAGCTCACACCGCAGCTGCACTGAAATATGATGCTTATGAGCTGGTCAAACCACCTGGTAGCTGAATTCTACTCTAGGGAGCACCTAAAGTTCACTTTATGTCATTTAAGTGACTAAAAGTAGTTATTATTTTTAGAAAGCTTGTTCTGAGTAAAATAGCTGTTAACAGGCTTTGCTTTGCTTTTGGATATCAGAAAGGATCACAGGATTAGGCAAATGCTAAAGTGTTAGTAATGACGGAAAATATAAAGTGTTATTATTTTTAAAAGCAGAGGGAAACTTGTAAGTATTATATCCTACTCCTGCTCATTATGGGTAAAGGAAGTGAGGCCCAGAGTGGCACAGTAACCAGCACAATTTCCCTGGTTTAAAATTCCTTTCGCTTTCCAACATGCCATTTCATTTAACACAATATGGTGAATGCTTCTAAACAAAAAAAAGTAGGGTTTATCCATAGAGTTTACTACATTAACGTTATGGATTGTATTATAATATAATGGATTTAATTGTATTATATTATAACTCAGAAGAAAATTTGACAATATCTATGAAAATTACTAATATATTTACCTTTTATCATAGCAATCTGATTTTTATACATTTGCTTACCTGCAAAATGACATTTTATAGGTTATTTGTTGGTAAAATTGGAACTAATTCAAGTATCCACTAGTTGTGAACCAATTAAAGAAACTATAGTACAGCACTTGGCTATATAAAAGAAAAATAAAGCATTCTGTATTAATATGCAAATATCTCTAGACTTCTAGGATTAAAAGAAACAAGGTATAGACAAAATATATATTGTATGTTAGCTTTGTGTTAAAAGGGGATTAATAAGAATATATATTTGTATTTTCTTTAATGTACTAGAAGTATACAGGAGAACCTAACATAAAATATCAGGTATAGAAAGTAGTGGGGACAAGAACAGTTATGTGCACAAACTTTCCCCATGTACACATGATATATTTACTTCTTAGACCACATGAGTATAGCATTCAGTTAAGAAATAAATACATTTTGAAAAATAACAAATGTAAAATGAATTCCATGAAGGAAACTGATGCATTACTTTCTTTTTGAAAATTTGTTTGCTACTCTTTTAAAAATCATTCACAGAAAATATAATCTGTGACTTCACTTTTCCGGTTTACTACATAAGAAGTTTAGAAGTTGCAACTCCATTATAATAACAAGCAAAAGGCTGGAAAATTGACAATATCAAGCAACTCTTCTTAGTTTCCTAAGAGAACAAGGTCACAGGGAAAACCACTGCCCCGCAAAATTGGAGGGACTCACAGGTGAATCCAGAGGATCACAGTCCATAGGGGCAGAAGGCTCCACAGGAGCCAGTTCAGGGATAGGAAAATCTGAAGTATAATTGACAAGTAGCTGCAGGCTTAGTATGGACAACTCCGAGAGTTAAAAACTCCGAAGGAACAAATCATTGGTGGGGGTAGGGGGTGTGCCCTTTTGTGAGCTTTACATCCTGAGATCCTACCAGGTTTTCACAGTGAATAGCCAAGAAAAATCTCCCCTGGCAGGGACAAAGAAAAAGAAACCATTTTGAGATATGCCAGAACATTCTGTCCTTAACACAGTCTGCCCCCAGGAGAAACTATTTAACCAGAGTCTAACCTGCTGGGGTTTTATAACAGCCTAATTGACCTGGGGGAAGGGAAATACTCAGTTCCGGCACATTTAGCCTTTTGTATAGAAGGAAAATATCCAATTCCACCCCACTACAGCCAGCCTGTTCCACGTAAGGAAAAGAAAAAGACTGAGAAACACATGTAAAGTTCATAGTCCGGAGGCAAAGATTCACTAAACAACTGAGACCTATCATATAAGTATAGAAGACTTTCCCTCCTCTACCACCTCACTACATTACTAAAGGCCTATTGGCAGCAGTTCCCTTCACGCAGTATATCACACCCAGCTGTCAAAGAAAAATTACAAGACATACTAAAAGACAAAAACAAAAACAGAAACAAAAACAAACAGTTTGAAGAGAGAAGAGGCATCAGAACTTAGATGCAGATATAGCAGGGATATTGAAAATATAAAACCAGAAATTTAAAACAACTATGAATAAGATGCTAAGGATTCTAATGGATAAAGTAGATAACATGCAAAAATAGATGGGTAATGTAAGTAGACGGATCAAAATTCTAAACACTGCAAGAGAAGTGAAGGATGCCTTTCATGGACTTACCAGTAGACTGGACAAACCTGAGGAAATAATCTCAGAGTTTAAGAATGTATCAATATAACCCTCAAAACTTGAAAAGCAAAGAGAAAAAAGATAAAAAAAAAAAAAAAAAAAAAAAAAAAAAAAAAAAAAAAAAAAAAAAAAAAAAAAAAAAAAAAAAAAAAAAAAAAAAAAAAAAAAAAAAAAAAAAAAAAAAAAAAAAAAAAAAAAAAAAAAAAAAAAAAAAAAAAAAAAAAAAAAAAAAAAAAAAAAAAAACCAACTCCAGAATTCTAAGAACTGTGGACAATTAAAAAAGGCATAACTCACATGTAACAAAAATATTAAAAGAAGAAAGGGACAGAACAAATGATTGAAACAGTAAGGTTTGAGAATTTCTCCTAAATCAATGTGAGACACCAAGCTACAGATCCAGAAAGCTCAGAGAACAATAATGAAAATAAATGCTCCCCCCGCTTCTAAGCATTTCGTTTTCATAGCGTAGGCAACTAGGTGTTAACAAAAGAGAAGGGAGCTAGACTGGCTGGGCCTCATTGAGTCTGGAAGTTAAACTTAATCAGGCCTGAATCTGGAAATTACAGTTTGAGGCTTCCCAGGGGACTTAACCCCTACAGCACTCCCTCAGGGATAACTGGCCATTATCTAAGATTATGGTGAAAGATAGAAAACAATAGGAAAAAATTCCTTTGCTAGGCACATGCACAGTAGAAGCCAAAATGTGGCAGGGGAGGGCTTTCTACTTTGAAGCATGAGCAGTAGGAGCCAAGATGGCCACCATAAAGGGGGTACTCTAGCCTGAGAAAAGAATTGGATTGGATGAGGGCATGAAACTAGAAGATTTAGGAAAGAGATTGGATAGGGAGAGGACCCAACATAAGCCCATGAAGAGCCAGGAAAAAGATCGGTTAGTTTGAAACAAAACTTACCCCTTTCTAAGCCCGAGGAAATATAATCAAAGCTTAACAAAAGCCCAACTTGGTAGCAAGCATTCCTCTGTGCATTCACATACTCTCCTGCTCTCTCTCCATAGCAGCCATGCAGGCCTGGCAGCCACACAGCTCCAAGCATGGGCCCAGGCATGTGCCTGGGTGTGGCAGTGCAGCACCAGCCAAAACGCAGCTGAGAACATAGACAGACTAAGGTAGTCAGATGGGGACAGAGACTGAGATGAACTAAGCTTTGTCATGGACTGAACTGAACTACACTCTGCTCATGCCAAGCCAATGGCACAGAATTTCTGGACCCTGGCCCTTCTTCTGGGCTTGGTGAAAACAAGGCTGGCCTTCATTCACAGTGGAATGGAGCTGAGCCATCTGGTAGTGAATGAGACATTGGACACCTGGAGACAGTCCTTTGTGTTTGCTGCAGACTCAATAAATCTTACCACCACACTCAACCTCCCATGCATGGATCTCCAAAATGCTCTTCTCATGGCTCTTGAAAGAACCCCACTGACAATAGTTTCAAACTACAGAAAATCAAAGGTAAAGAAAAATTTCTTAAAGATGCCAGAGGCAGAAGGGGAAATACCTACAGAGGGGCAAAGATAAGAATTACATTTGACTTCTCAGAAATCAGCCCACAAGAAGAGAAGACAATGAAGTAAAATATTTAGTACTAAGAGAAAACCACCAAACTAGAATTCTGCAAACTTATCCTTCAAAAGCAAGGAAGGAATACTTTCTCAGACAAACAAAAATAGAGGAAATTTGTTGCCAGTAGACTTGCCTAATAAGAAATGCTAAAAAGGAAAATGATATAGGTGAGAAACTTTATCTGAATATGAAAAGGAGTGGAGAAAAAATAAGTGGAAATAAAATAAAATAAACTTTTAATTTTCTTATTCTTAATTGATCTAATAGATAAGTTTGTTCAAAATAATAGCAACAATGTGTTCAATTATATATATATACACACATATACATATGTGTGCTTATGTATTCTCAGGTGTAAGCAAAATGAATAAAGCAATGGTACAAGAGACAAAAGAGAAGAATTAAGATTATTTTGTTATTATAAAGTATTCATACTACCTATGAAACAATATAGTGTTTTTTGAAAGTGGACTTTAGTCCATTATAAATGTGTATTGCAGAGACTATAAGAGTGGATCAAAAACACAACAAAACTATATGTTGTCTATAAAAAATCCACTTTAAGTATAAAGATATATATAGATTAAAAGTAAGGGGTGGAGAAAGATATACCATGCCAACACTAATCAAAAGAAAACAGGAATAGCTATGTTAATTCCAGACAGAGCACATGTCACAGTCAAGAAAATTATGAGGGATAAAGAAGAGACATTATGTTATGATAAAGAGGTTGATTTTCAAACTCTTTATCAACCAAGAAAACCTAATAATCCTTAACATGTATGTTTCTAACTATAGAGTATAAAAATATGTGAGGCAAAAATTGTAGAACTTCAAGAAGAAACAGATGCGTCTGCCATTATAGTTAGAGACTTCAACATTCCCTATCAGAAATGATCTACCAGGCAGAATATAAGTAAGAATATAATTCAACTGAACAACATCATCAGTCAACTGGGTATAATGGACATCTCTACACTACTTTATCCAACAACAGGAGAATATACAATCTTTTCAAGTTCACATGGAACATTCATCAATATACACCACATCTTAAATCATAAAACACACCTTAACAAATTTGTAAAAACAAAAATAACACAATGTCTGCTTTCAGACAACAATGGAATAAAACTAGAAATCAGTAACAGAAAGATGCCCAGAAAATTCCAAAATATCTAGGGAATTAAATAATACATGGATCAGCGTAGAAATATCAAAAAACTAAAAATATTTGAACTAAATAAAAATAAAAAACAACTGAACAAAATCTGTGGGATGCACTAAAAGCAGTGCGTACAGGGAAATTTATAACATTGAATATACGCACTGGAAAAGAAGAAAGATCTTAAATCAGTCATCTAAGCTTCAACCTTAGGAAGCTAAACAAAAAAAGAAAACAAATTGAATCTACAGTTAATATAAGAAAAGAGTAATAAAATTTTGAACAGAAGTCAATGAAATAGTAAACAGAAAATAAACTTTAAAAATGCAGACAACTGTAATTGAACAATAAAATATTTTTTTAAAAAATGAGAAACACCAAAAGTGAATTCTTTGAAAATATGAATGTAATCAGTAAGCATTTCATCAAACTAACTAAAAAAACAGAGAGACACTATTGAATAATATTAGAAAATAGAGGAAACATCACTACAGACCCCATGGGCCTTAAAAAAAATCATAGAATATTATGAACAACACTATGCCCATCAATTTAATAACCTAGATAAAATGGCACTGAGTTCTTTAAAGGCACAATCCAGGACTGAAAAAGGCAGCCAAGTAGGTAGAAGATGAGTCCACTTGCTCTTGCCCCCAATTCAGATTTTCAGCTGATCTTCTGACAAGTAACCTGAGCAATCAATGGAACCTTAGCTGATATGAAGTTTTGAAGCCAAGGAATACAGAACTTGCTTCACACCATCTGATTAGGAGATTTTATAAGTTGAAGGGGAAATACCCTATACATGGCACCTGCAGCAGTGGAAAGACCAGTCAGAAACTGCAGCACTGTAGCTCCCTCTCCTACCAGGGCAGGGGTCCCTAGTCCTCCTCAGGGACCTCCCAACCCTAATCCAGAGCTATTTGGGAGAATTCACAGTCTGGGAGATCCAGGCTACACATACACAGTAAGCAACACAGCAGCACATAGCTGCAGTGAGAACCAGGAGAGACTGATTTATCAGACACAGAGTTCAAAGTAATGGTTATAAGGATGCTCTAGGACCTCAGTGAGAACTACAAGAAACTGAATGGGAAGTAGATCACCATACAAAAGGACATAGAGACTATGAATAGAATCAGGTGGAAATGAAAAATACAATATCTGAAATGAAAAATACACTAGAAGAAATTAATAGCAAGCTACATGAAGCAGAGGACCAAATTAGCAAGTTGGAAGACAAGGTAGATTTAAACCCCCAGTCAGAGCAACAAAACAAATAAGACTAAAAAAGAATGAAGATAGTTTAAGGGAGTTTCATGACAACATGAAATGTAACATTCACATCACAAGAATACAAGAAGGAGAAGAAAAAGAGCAAAGGATAGAAAGCCTGTATGAAAAAAATAATGACAGGAAACTTCACTAATTTGATGAAGGAAAAAAGCCATGCAAGTTAAGGAAGCAAAGGGGGTCCCAACAGAGATGTACACAGAGACCCACTCCAAGACACATCATAATTAAAATAGAAAAATTTAAAGACAAAGAGAATCTTAAAGGCATCAAGGGAGAAACAGCTAGGAACAGACAAGGGAGCTCCAATAAGGCTATCAGCTGATTTCTCAACAGAAACACTATAAGCCAGAGGGGACTGGCATGTAGTGTTAAGTAGTAATGAAAAGCAAAGATTTGCAAGGCTCTCATTTAAAATGGAAGGTGAAATAAAGAGCTTCCCAGACCAAAAGAAATAAAAAGGGCTAAAAGAGTACATCTACACCAAGCCATAATTGCAAGAGACGGTAAAGGGACTGCTTTAATAAGGAAAGAGACAAAGAGAGAAGAACACAGATACAAAATAAAAAATGGCAATGAATAAGTACCTATCAATAATAACCTTAAATGTAAATGGATTAAGTGCTCCAATCAAAAGCCAAAGGGTAGCTGAATGAATTGGAAGGCAAGACCCACATATATACTGTCTACAAGAGACTCACCTCAGAAGAAAAGATCTAACTGTCTGAAAGTGAAGGGATGGAAAAAAATATTCCAAGCAAATGAACATGAAAAGAAAAAAAACCTGTGGTAGCAATACTTATATCAGACAACATAGACTTCAAAACAAAAGTCATAATAAGAGACAAAGAATGTCACTACATAACACTTAAGGAGCAGTCCAATAAGAGGATGTGATATAACCACTGTAAACATATATGCACCCAATATAGGAGCACCTAAATACAGGAGGAAAATCCTGGAGGACTTTAAGAAAGACATCAATAGTAATACATTTATTTTACAGGATTTTAACACCCACTGTCAACAATGGACAGATCTTCCAAACAAAGAATCAACAAGGATATTGTGACATTGAACAAGACTCTACATCAAATGGACATAATTGATATTGAAGAACATTTCATCCAAAAGAAGCAAAATACACACTCTTTTCAAACACTTACTGATTGTTTTCAAACATAGAACACATGGTAGGATATGAAACAAATGTTAACAAATTCAAGAAAATTGAATTCATATCAAGCACCTTCTCAGATCATAATGGTTTGAAACTAGAAATCAATCTCAGGGGAAAAACTCAAAAACATTCAAATACATAGAGACTGAACAACATCATTAAATAATGAATGGGTGGACAATGAAATCAAAGCAGAAGTCAAAAAGTATATAGAAACAACTGAAAATGAACATACAACAATCCAAAACATATGGGACACAGTGAGGGCAGTTCTAAGATGGAAGTTTATAGTAACACAGGCCTACCTAAAGAAGATATAAGATTCTCAAATAAGCAACCTAACCCTACATAGAAGAGAACTAGAGTAATAACAACAAAGACCAGAAAGAGTAAAGGAAAAAAATAATCAAGATCAGAGAAGAGTTAAATGATATAGAAACTAAAAAAGAGTCCAAAGGATCAATGAATCCAGGAGATGGTTCTTTGAAAAGATAAACAAAATTGACAAACTTTTAGCCAGACTCATCGAGAAAAAATAAAGAGGAGGGAACCAAATAAATAAAATCAGAAATGAAAAAGGACAAACAATGATTGATATCACAGAAATGCAAATGATTGTAAGAATATCTCTGAACAACTATATCACAAAAAAACAGAATGCCCTGGGAATAAAAGGCATACAGATTGAGAGCAAAGAAATAAAACTGTGTTTGTTAGCAGATGACATGAATGTCCACATCGAATCTGAAAGATTTGACAAAAAACTCCTGAAACTAATAAGCTATCATAGCAAGGTTGTAGGATACAAGGTTAATATACAAAAGGTAAACACTTTCATATATACCACCAATGGACAAGTAGAACATGAAATTAAAACCCAATACCATTTACATTAGCACTTCTGAAAAAGGAAATACTTAGGTATAAATATACCAACATACATACAAAATGTATATGGGGAAAACTATAAAACTCTGATGAAGCTTTCAAATAAAAACTAAATATATATAAAATTATTCCATGTTCATTGATAGAAGACTAAATGTTGTCAAGATGTCAGTTGTTCCCAAATTAATCTATAGATTTAATTAAATCACAATATAAAGCCCAGTAAGTTATTTTGAAAATACTGACTGACTTTAAGTTTATATGGAAAGACAAAAGATCCTGAATAACCAACACAATAATGAAGAAGAACAATGTTGGAGGACTGACATGACCTGACTTAATATACAGCTATAATAACCAAAACAGTGTGGTACTGGCAAGACAATAGACAAATAGATCAATGTAACAGAATAAATAGCGTATAAATAAACCTTCATAAGTGTAGTCAACTGATCCTTTTACAAAGGAGCAGACACACAGTGAAGCAAATATAGTCATTTCCACAAATGTGCATGGAAAAACCAGAGATCCACATGCAAAAAAAGAATATAGACAGAGACCTTACATCCTTTACAAAATTAATGCAAAATAGATCACAGACCTAAATGTTAAGTGCAAAATTATAAAATTCCTAGAGGACAAAATTGAAAAAAAGTCCAGAAGAGCTTGGGTTTGGTGACTTTTTACATACAACACAAAAATCATGATTCATCAAAGAAAGAACCGATAAGCTGGACTTCACTAAAATTAAAAATTTCTTCTCTGTGAAAGATACTGTCAAGAGAATGAAAGACAAGTCATACTGGTAGAAAATATTTGCAAAAGACTCATCTAATAAAGGAGTAATCTAAACTATACAAAGAATGATTAAAATTCAATAATAAGGGATGGGGTAAAAGGTAAAAAACTGTACTTGAACAATTAAAAAAAAATCAATAAGAAACAATTTGATTTTAAAGTGAGCCATAGACCTTAACAGTCACCTTACCAAATAAGATATAAAGATGGCCAACAAACATATACATAGATGTTGTACATCATACGTCATCAATAAATTTCAAATTGGCCCTGGCTGGTGTAGTTCAGTGGATTGAGCACGGGCTGTGAACCAAGGAGTCGCCAGTTCGATCCCCAGTCAGAGCACATGCCTGGGTTGTGGCTGGGTCCCCAGTGGGGGCCACATGAGAGGCAACTGTACATTGATGTTTCTCTTCCTCTCTTTCTTCCTCCCTTCCCCTCTCTCTAAAAATAAATAATTTTTGAAAAACCTTTAAAAAGTTGCACCCATTTAAAAAAAACAATTAAAAAAAGAGAAACAAATTTCAAATTAATATAATAATGAAATATCATTGCACACTTATTAAATGGCCAGAATGCTGGCAAAACGTGGAACAACAGGATCTCTCATTTATTGCTGGTGGGAATGTAAAATGGAACAGCCATTTAGAAAACAGTTTGACAAATCTAAACATACTTTTAATAAACAATCCAGCAATCATACTCTTTGGTATTTACCAAAAAGATTTGGAAATGTATGTCTATACCAAAGCCTGCACACCATTATTTATAGCAGTTCTATATGTCATCACCAAAACCTGAAAGCAACCAAGATGTCCTTCAGTAGGTGATCGCATAAATAAACCTCCAGACTATGGAATACTATTCAATACTAAAAATAAACTATCAAGCCACAAGAAAACATGAAGGAAACTTAAAGAATAATCTGTAAAGGCTATGTACCATACAGCATTGTGGAAGTGGCAAACTGGAAACAATGAAAGATCTCTGGTCACCAGAGACTGGCAGGGAGGGTGGGGGGATGAATAGTCAGAACACATAAGTTTTTAGGACAGTGAAAATACTCTGTATGATACTGTAATGATGAACGCATCATCATGCCATTTGTCCAAATCCATAATAACACCAAGAGTAAACCTCAATGTAAATTATAGAGTGATAATGGTATGTCAGTGTAGATTCATCACTTATAACAAATATACTGCTCTGGTGGAGGATGCTGATGATAGGAAGCTATGCATGTGTGGGAACTGGGGTTATAGGGGCAATCAATATATTCTTCACTCAATTTTGCTGTGAACCTAAAACTGCTCTAAAAAATAAAGTCTATTCACACTAATGTTCAATATTTACTTAATTGCATTACTATTCTCAAATACTATTTATAATTTAAAAGAGAACTTCTGTCTTAACCTTCTTCTCTGCTTCCTAGTTCCCTCAGCCCAGCACACATACACACATTAATATTCCTACTAATACAATGTTATCATACTGATAAGGCAGATCTGGATTTTTCAGGTGGCTCACCTACTCCACATCCCTATACTCTTAACTCTCATACATAACCCTAAAAGGTAACAGGGAAATCGCTGGGAAACATTTAAGTTCCAGAGAGTCAGATTACCTACAAATCTTGATTCTATGTCTGTTATAAGTCTCTCTCCTTTTGTGTCCTCTCTTTGCTTTCCTCTGACCGAAACGGAAGTTGTGAGGTATAAGATATAACTAGGTTTGAAAACCCCTGTGTGACTTTGACCTTGAACATAAATCTCATTCCCCTTCTGCTTCAAGAACAGTTTCTTCATCTGTAAAATGGGAATAATAGCAGTGTCTCCTTCACAGGATACTTATGAGGACTAAATGAGGTAATTCAGTTAAAGGTTAGAGCAAGACGTGGCACATAATTAGGACAGTTATTTGACTTGCTCTCTGCTCCTTTTCATCTCTTCCCTCATAAATATTTGACCAGTCACTAGATACCCCAAATTAGTATCTATTAAAATACATTGCTGCTTTTCTAATTTTAAACCAACTTTCATTATATAGGAGGTCCCACCTAGCTAGTACTTAGCTTGGTGCCCTTCCCTTCAAATGAGATCATTCGTTTCCAATCCTTTCACTGCACCCCACTGTTACCTGTGTCCATGCATCTCACCTCTTTTGAAGCTCTGAAGTCCTAAGACATCTCCAGGAGATCCACTTGGGATCAAACCCAAAGGGAGGGTTACATCACCTCAGGGAATTCTGCTTTAATTCAAGAAAACCACAGGGAGTGAGAGTGCATCTATCAATAGGTCCCGCTGAGCTAGAGACGGTGTTCAAGATGGTTTTAGTTAAGGCCAGAGATGCTATCCTGCCCCAACCCAACTTCGAATCCGCCAAAGCAAGTGACTTCCAGGCCTGCCTCGCCCCTTCTTCTCTTACATGCATATTGTTGGCCCCACCTCTTCTGAATGTCCTGGGATCTCTCAAAGTCATTCTGACCCTCAAAGAGCAGACAAGGCTGTGTAATTACAAATGGCCACTGACTACTCCAGCCAGTATGGGAAATAATTTGGAGACATTTTCTGTTGTCAGACCAACCAGTCGCCAGGCAATGGGTACATTTATCCTTGCCAAAGCACCTCAGTCAGAAACATAGCCAAAGTAACTGCACCTACAATTTTAATCCAGTTACTTTAGTCATTAAAATAATCAGATTATCTCAGTTGTGGTGAAATCTGGTTGATGGTATGGCAGTTAAGTCTTATACCCCCTTCCAAATCAGTCACAGAAACTGGGACTCTGTGTTCCCCTCAGTAGTTAAACTTTTCAAATCTAATTGTTTGTTTTAAACCACACTAGAATAAGAGGCCAATAATAAATGTGCCTTTTTCCTGGGTCAGCACCAACTACATGCCTAACCAGGTAAATTGCTTGGCACTAGTCTTCCCAACTTAAAAAAAGTTATTAAAACATTAAGAACAGAGTAATTAAGATAATTGAGATAATAACAATGAACCTGACTCTCTCTCTGCTTTGAGGAGTCACAATACATCAACGCTTGCTTTCCAACCCCTGGGCAATGGCTACCTTGGCCACAGCAGCTTCAGTTATCAGACCTCAATTTCTGCTTTAAGAATAGACAAAAATCAGGTCCAATAATAAGTACAAGTGTTATGGGAGAAATCAATGTTTGCTAATGCTTTCAGATCTTGATTGAAAACTGCCCAGGGAAGAACATTTTTAATAATTATGTTTGCATTCCGTTCACATAAATTCACTCAATTTTCAGTGTGGTTCAGGTTCGGCTCACCCTCAATTCATCTATCACATTCTACCTTGAGAAATATCTTGTAAAAGCATGTTTAGGGTGTTGTTTTGTTATTATTACTATTTTTTTGCAAATTAGGTTTTAAGAATTCTTTTTCCTAAAAGATAAAAATTTGTAATTGAACAGTAGTTGACAGCATCCTGTTAAAACTGTATAGCCTGTCTCCAGACAAGGTAGTTTTAGGCAGCTACAGCTGACACCCCTGAAAACAGGGATAGACAACCTAATGAAAGCACAGAGAGAGGTGGAGAAGGACTGCTATGGTAAACCCAGCCAACTGTGCAATTAACACATTTTTTAAAAGAGCCAATTTTTACTAAATGCCAATGAAGCTTTCATTTTTAAATCATTTGTTTAATTCCATGTGCAAATTATGGAGATGCACTTGTTTCCAAACTATTGAAACAGATTTTGGAGCCATGCTGTTTGAATTGACTGTAGTTCAGAAACATCTCTTTTCAATTAGCTCTGAAACCTCTTTCAACAGCCTTTCATAAATAGGCCAACATCAATGGCGTGCTCGGATTCAGCGCGAATCTCTAATGGAAATGCACAATGGGCCTTGCGCCATGCCTGCAGGGGCAAACATCTTCCATTTCAGACAGATTCAATGAGAAGTTTTGCCAGCTATTCTAGGTCTCACTTTTTGGTCTCAGGTTTAGCTCATCGCTAATCAATGCCTGTGCTTTTTAATTACATTGTACAGTCAGTAACGATTTGTCACTCGTGGAACCTGGACTGTCTTCTGAGCTATCACTGATGTAAACAACTGCAAAGGCAAGTTAACCTTAACTGCCAGGACCCCACACTGAAAAAGGGAGATGTTTGCCTGATAAAAGGCGATGCTGAGTTTAGAAGAAAGTAAAGAAAGGCAATGTCCTCACATTTAAGTTGCCCTAAACACTAGAGGCCTATCTTTTCACTGTCCAAAATTCTGGACTAGAAATTGTTGCCCACCGAAGAGTTTATACAGCTTTTGTATCTCCTACAACACTTACTCATCTGGGTGATATTGGACACTCAGTAAATAGCTATTGATTGATAGGAACAAGCTTTATCATTTTTTATATTGACATTTCCCTCTGGTAGATAAAGCAGAAATTCTGTAATTGATTTTATGTTCCAATAACTAGGAATGCAATGCTGCTAGAGAATACAAATCTTATTTTTAATACATAAAAACTCTATAATCTGTGGCAGACATCAATATATTTATCAATAATACAGTATGGATAATAATAAATAAGAACAAATATTTAACCAACTAGAATGGACTAGAAGAGAAACTAATAGATACTTTTTGCACTTGCAAAATATACATTAGTGTGCTCTTAGAATCCTTTAAATAGAAAGAATGTGTAGTGCCTTTAAAATATGCTGTTTCAGTAAAACACTGGAGCAAAGGTGGCAAATACAAGGCCCGCAGGTGTTGGGGGCCCTCCTTGCTTCATCCCATCCGGCCCGGCACCTTGTTTCTACCCAGCAGCAGCACCGAGCTCCTTGCCCCTAGCTGAAGAGTAGATACATTTACACAGTCCTAAAATTACATTCTGCCCTTTGAAGGCAACCTCAAGGCTGATGTGCCCCCAGTGAAAATGAGTTTGATATCCCTGCACTAGAGGCATTCTCATTAAAGTTCAGAAGAAAGACAAAGAGGTCTATTAGCTCACCTCTCCTGAAAATTGCAGCCAATAAATAAAGAAAAGAAGAGGTGCAAAATCCAGAAAGAAGAAATCAACATTTCATTATTTCAATATGATGTAATTGCCTGACAAAAATATGCATGATTATACAGGGTGGGGCAAAAGTAGGTTGTATGAAAAATAATGTAATGATTAATAAATAATAATACCAGAATAAGCTCTGTTTTGCATATTCACAAGCATAAACTTTCTTTTCCCCCACCCTATATAGGAGAGATCGCTTTAAAATCTAATAAAAGGCATAGGAAGTTATTAGAATGCAAATATTAATTGCTTTTACACATAAAATAAATTCGTTTCAAAAAAGTAATCTGAAATTTACAATAAATATTGAAAATTCACAACACTAAGAATATAAAATATCTAGAAGTCAACTTAATAATATATTTTTACTAGTTCCAAATTGAGAAAGTTGAATCAAAGAGAAGATTAAGTTAATAAAATGGTGCATCGGACCTCAGTAAAGAGATACAATATTGAAAAAATACAAATTTTTCCTTAAGTTAGCCTATGAATTTAATTCTATTTGAAATTATAATGTGTCTTTATAATAAAGAAAATAAATCTAAATTTCATTTAAAAGAAAAACCTAGGAGAAATTATTAAGAATTTTTATGAAGAAAAATAATTAAAGAGGACTTCTACTAAATATTAAAAGCATAGCAAAAATATAATATTTCTAATATGTTGGTAGTAACATATAAAATAACAGAAGAGTTTAGCTTCATAGATAAAAAACAGATCATTAGGTTCATATAAATTCAGTTATGTATAAGCATTTCAAATCAATGAAGGAAAAAATTTCCAAAAAGCAATATTTACAAAAATTAGGTAAATAAGAAGTGAATCAAAAGGAACAGTTAATAAACCCAAATAACACCAATACATTTTAAAAGCATATTGCTAAGTAAAAAAAGCCAGTCCTAAAGACTATGTAATGTCTGATTCCAGTTATATGACATTCTAAAACTGTAGATATGGCAAACAGATAAGTGGTTACTGGGGGTTTAGAGAGGGGGGTGGAAAGGTAAAATACATGAAATTATTAAGACTATAAAATTATTCCATATGCCACTGTGCATTTGCCAAAATCCACATATCACCTTACTGTATGCAAATGAAATATGAAGTAGGAGGGTGGGGGACCCCAGAACGAAATGGAGGTGAGACAAAATGATCCAGCTGTATCACAGATGTATGATAAAACACCAGTGTAGAACTGAGGAATAAAAGTACTGACCTGAGTAACTTAGATGACTGAAAACATAAAGCTAAAGAAAAATGGAACTATCGGGAAGTGCTGTATTCTAGCTAGAAAGTTGTTTCCTACAGGCTATGGGTTAAAACTCTAAAACCACTATACATGCATGCTGGTATTGCACAAATAAGAGAATGGATAGTGGATGGGGGGATCCAGGGTTCTTACTGAAAAAGTGTGAATGTACAGATAACAAGAAACTGAGGCTAGAGTGAACCATGTGTTACTGGATTAGAACTGAAAGCATCAGTATGACCTCATGGTTAGCTCAATGAAACTTGTATATATACCTAAAAATAGTTATAAAAATATACAGTATAATTATAGGATTAGTAATTATATATGTTAAATATATATGTATATATGCACAGGTCAGTACACACACACACACACACACACACACACACACATTTTTTTGTTGTTGTTCTGCCAGCTGAGAAGATCTAGAAACAATGACTCCCCGGAAGCAATGAGCACTCCCAGCACTCAAATCCTGGTTCCTAATACCACCCTACAATAAAGGAAAGCAGTGCTCCTAAGAGAAATGACTGATTCTGCAATTGAGGAAAGGAATACATAAGACGAGCCTGGAGCAATTTATACTATCGGAAAGTAAGGAAGGCTCAACAAACAAGATGAGTGGGGAATGTGGAAGGGAAACAGGAGCCAATTGAAAGGGTGCCTAATGGCCAGAATCAGAAAAAATTGAGCAACAAATAAATAACATTTTATTGGATTATAACCCATGGATTTATGCTATCCACTAATCCATACAGATATGAATAAATCGTTGGATACATAAATACATGGAAAGAAATATCTGAAGAGAATAATTCCAAATAATTTATGTAGATATTTTCTCTCAAGGAGTTAGAACATAACTCCCAAGAACTTAAGTATTAGCTGTACATAGTGACTTCCTTCCAGAGATTATAGAATGGAAATGAAGGGTGGAGAGTAACTTCAGACTGGAGGAATCTGATAAACATTATCTTAGCAGGTGATCAAGATCGACATAAAAAGTGTTATCACATTGTTAGATGTATCCTTGATATACAATGAAATAGGGCATTACCACTGCGTTCTTTCTCCCCAAAACCCATAACCTCAGTCTAATCATGACTCCCCAAATCTGATAAACTTAAATAGAGGAACATTCTACAAAATATCTGACCAGTACTGCTAGAAACTGTCAAGGGTATCAAAAACAGAGTATGGAAAACTATTACATCCAGAGGAGCCTAAGGAGACATGATGGCTAAATGTAATGTACTTCAGACAAAATCCTGGAAGAAAAAAAGGACATTAGGTAAAAACTAAACAAAATTGAATAAAGCATAGTCTTTAGTTAGTAATAATGTATAACTATTGGTTTATTAGTTGTAACAAATGTACCTGAGTTAGGTAAGAAATTAAACTGAGTTCAGAATCTATGGGAAATCCCTGTACTATCTTTGCAACTTTTATGTAAAACTATTCTAAAAGTTTGTTTTTTCAAAAAAATAGATGAATATTTAGCTAATCTCCAAGTGGAGACATCCTTTCTAAAGACAATGCCAGATTAATAGATTTGACCACACAAAAATTAATATCTCATAACAACGAAAAGGGAAATTAACTGGGAAGAAATTGTTTCCAACAAATCCTTTAGAAAAAATGCTTTTAATTCAATGAAATCAATTTTAAAAGCAACTACATGACCTAGTAGTTCTCAAAAGAAAAGCAAAAGTCCATAAAGTATACAAAAAAAAAGTTCAAAATTACTAAATAAAGATATGTAAATAAAATCAAAATGAGCTAGCATGAACAATATTTTTTAAAGATTTTATTTATTTATCTTTAGAGGGGGAGGGAAGAGAGAGGGAGAGAAATATCAATGTACGGTTGCCTCTCATGTGTCCCCTGCTGGGAACTGTCCTGCAACCCAGGCATGTGCCCTGACTGGGAATTGAACCACGAACCAAAGGTTCACAGGCCCGGGCTTGGGCTCAATCCACTCAGCTACACCAGCCAGAGCTTGATTTTTAAAAATAACAATATCCTCGGGTGGTGGGCTGGGATGGGAGTAAAAGACAGAAAACTATACAAGAACAACAATTAAAATAAATTTTAAAAAATAACAATATCCCATATAGTGCAAAAAAAATAGGTACAATTGTAGGTACGATTCTAGATGAGCATAAAATTTAATGTTTCTATAAACAAAATTTGGCCATATGTATATAGAGGCTTTGACATAGAAAATGTATTTAAGGAATTCATCATAAGGAGGTAATATAGGATACAAAAGAATATTCATCAATAAAGATGTCTAATAATAGGGATTTAATAAAAATAATTATTATAATATATGAAACATAAAACTGGGCAACTAATAAAAATTATAGATGATTCTTTTAAAAATATAGAACTATTTATAATGTGTAAGAAATAAAAGCAGTTAACTTATTTTTTTAAATACGCACATGTAAGCAAAGCAAACAAAATAACACACTAAACTGTGGTTTCTTATAGGAAGTAGAATTGAACATGGGGCAGAACAGGGAGATTTTTATTTTCCTAATGTTTTTTAAAGCACCCATGTGTTACTTTATGATTTTAACTGATAAAAGTGTTATTTTTATAAGTTTAGTTCCAAAAAAGTACTCTCTGAGAAATCCCAGTGTGTGTGTGTGTGTGTGTGTGTGTGTGTATAAATAGCTAGACAAATCTATACCAAAATTGTTAACAATATTTATTGCTAATTGTAGTATTACTGAAGATTTTGTTTTTTTGTTGTTTTCTGAAATATCCAAGTTTTAAGGAAATAAATGAATTACATGCAAAGTTTTGTTAAAAAATAGAAAACATAAGATAATATAAAAATCTTTTAAAACATTAAAAAACAATTTATAATAGTTATTTTAATGAGAACTAGAGTACTAAAATTATACTTAGAAAATTAAATCTCATTTTATTTTCCTGTATGCATTCACTTACTCAATTATTTAGTAATCAACCTCTAAATGAAAGACAATATTTAAAAGTAGATCAAGACACTTGAGATAAAGAGAAATACATAATTAAAATTTTAAAATCTTGGAAAAGATTAGAGTAGAGTAGTTTCCCAGAGTAGAGAAACTTTCCTTTACAAGTTATAATTTTTTTGTTTTTAAGAGACTTTAAATTCTTGAAATTAAATTTGAACCATAGCTATATAAGTATAACATAACTCACCATCATAATTTACTATTAATATTAACAGAACTAATGTTTTTAAATTATTCCCCATTCATGGAACAAAATAGGTAAGGCAGAGCGAACTGAACTGAGTAAATCTAACATCATAAAAATAAAACCCTTAGCCCTGGCTGGTGTAGCTCAGTGGACTGAGGGCGGGCCTGTGAACCAAGGGATCGCGGTTTGATTCCCAGTCAGGGCACATGCCTGGGTTGCGGGCCATTTCCCAGAAGGGGATGCACGAGAGGCAACCACACATTGATATTTCTCTCCCTCTCTCCTTCCCTTCCCCTTTAAAGATAAATAAATAAAATGTTTAAAAAAATGTAAACTAATATCAACAATCCCTATACACTTAACCCACCTCTTAAAAAAATAAATAAAATAAATAAAATCCTTAAAGACCAGTGGACTCAAGGGCCAGATATCAGAATCATCTGTACGGCTTTAAAAGGAAGCACACAAAGAGCACAGTGCTGAGGAACCCGAGTCCTAGCTGCAGGCCCCGACACATGCATATTTTATTAAAGCTTCATAGATCAGTCTGATATCCACCCCAACATTGTGAATTTAGCTCCAAATAATAGATTTGATGTGCTTGGGCCTGAATTACTCATTGAGAGAACTACAAAAACCTGAGTTTATTAATGGTTACTTATCTAGCTCCCAATTGCATACTCTTAGGTACTAAGTAAATATGAATTTTTAGAGGGTTGCTTAGTTTGTACTGCACATTGAGCTGGTTCTTTATTCAAAATTCACAATCTTCCAAAAGAACCTGTATGATGTTATAAATTTGCTTTCTTTAAAAAAGAACTTTGATGTATTTAATCATTTCAATACAGTATACCTGGATTTGAATCACTACAATTAGAGAACCTACAGAATTTCTAAGGCTATTAAAGGTGGTGTTTGTTTAAGATGCCCACCAGGTTAAAACAGAAAGAGTAAGGGAGCTAAAGGCAGGGGAAGGGAGTAGTCAAAGAACATGTATGAAAGACCCATGGACATGGACAACTGGGTGGGGATGGACCGTGGGAGCAGGGGTGGGGTGGGTCGGAGGAGGCCAAAGAGTGGGAACAATTGGGTCAGCTGTAATAGAATAAACAAGAATAAAAAAATTTTAAAATGATACAGAAACCTCTGGAAGTTACAACCCTATAATATCTTAATATAATAGTATTAGATTTTTTAAGTGGAACCAACTTATAATCTACAGGATTTTTCTGAGTCCAGTGGCCTCTCCCAAACTCAAAAATCCAGCGGAATATAGCAATCCTTCTCTAAGTTGAATAGCCCCTGAAAAGTGCCTAATGTGGTTTTCTTCAAGGGAACGCAGCTGTGTTTATAAAACAGGCAGTACACTGGCTGTTTTATTGGAATTAACTGCTTTGCCCAAGTTTTGCATGAGGAAATTTTCCTATTGAATGTTACCTATTCTTTTAATGGGATAGAAATTTAGGCCCTACCTGTCCGTGGAGATCCAAACATGAGGCTGTGTCTAATCAGCATATCGACGGTGGCTGAAATTATACCTCTGATGGTAGCTAATAGGAGCACAGGGCAGTCTGCTCCCAAAGAACATTAAAAAATACATCACGCTTTTCCCCCAAAGCCATTGTTGCCTTTTATTCAGCTTCTTGCTCTCGGCATATTTCAAAGAAAGTTACAAAATGAACTGATTTCCACATACAATTTGGTCTCCTTATCACCAAATTCTCCCATTTAGGGCCTTTGAGGCATGGCTGCAGGAGCTCTTGACTTTAGTCCTCTCTCTACAGTGAATTAATTATGAGCTTGGACATACCTGGACATCAATTTCCTTATCTGCAAAATGAAAGTTGCAAGCTGAATGATTTCTAACTTTTCTTCCAGTGTCATGTCTCTTCATTTTCAAAATGAATGAGCTTAATGTGTTTAACTGACAAAATCAGTTTTTAAATAACTTCACTAAACCGCTGAACTGAGGCACTTTATTTCATAGGCTGTAGGAGTGTTACAGCCTTAGAAAAGTGTATTAGTCAACTATTATTTTCTAATGACTGCATAACAAACCAACCCCCAAATTGGTGGCTTGAACAATTATTTATTATCTCACTCACATGCAGTTGACTGGGAGAGCTCTGTTTCTCCCTGTAGAATGTGGGTGGCTGGGGCAACTCTGCTCTGTATGTCTCATTCTGAGGTCCAAGTTGGAAAGGCAGCAAATACCTAGAGCATGTTCTGTTAATGCAGAAGCCTGGAGCTCCCAAAGGGGGCAGGTGGACAGACCAATGACTCCTAGGGCCATCTGTTCAAAACTAGCAAATTGCCACTTCTGTCTACTCCCACTAGGCAAAGCCAGTTCATGGCCAAGATTAGCGTGAATGAGGGAGGGAAGCTGACTTCTTCCACTGAGGTTAAGAGTGAGGAATGGAGCAAGTACTTATGAAAAAAAATCTAATTTACCACAATGACAGACATCCCAAAGAGGAAAGACTTCATGGATGCAACTTTCTAGGTGACTTAATTCAGGGGATAATTATCATTCATTCACTCAAATATTTTGGAGGACCTCCTATGTGCCAGGCAGTATTCTGGGAGTACAAGGACTTGCTGGTCATTACACTTGGAGGAAAAACATAAATAGAGAAGATAACTTCCAGGTTTTAGGCTTGGATGATGATGGTACCATTTGCTAAAATGAAGACTCAGAAAGAAGCAGATTTGGGGTAGGAAATCACGGGATCTGTTTTGGACTTTGACAAACATACCAGTCTTCACACTTTACAAAGTGCTACCACACACATCCTGTCTTAATTCATTTTCATCTTAACAAGGTAGGATCGGTAATAAGGTGTTTTAGTTTTATATTGCTGCTTCAATTATAACAAATTCAGCAGCATAAAGCAATACAAATTTATTACTCACAAGTTACTTGAGTCAGGACTCCAGATATAAGTTAGCCAGGTCCTCTGAAATCAAGATGTCAGGTAGCTGCACATTTTCATCTGAGGTTCCAAGCCCAATGATTGTTGGCAAAATTCATTTCCTTCTAAGTGGGGGATGGAGGTGCTTCTTTTCTTGTCTGGTCAGGATCACTCTCAGCTTTTAGAAGCCACATGTCCCCATTGAGAGATCATAACATAGCTGTTTGCTTTCTTCCACCAAGCCAGCAGGAACTTTCTCATTTATTCTCACTGGCTAAGAAAACTCTCTGGATTTAAAGGACTAGTGTGATTATATTAGGTCCACCTATATAGTCACTATATTTTAAAGTCAACTGACTTAGGACTTTCATTCCATCTGCAAAATGCCTTCCTAGCAGGCATGTTTGGTACCTAGATTCATGTTTGATTGAATAAGCAGATGATAGGAATCTCAGAGGTCTCATCTTTAGAATTCTGTCTACTATATAAGCCCATTTTGCAGGTGATACAACTGAACCTTGGTTAAATTGACCAACATCATAACGCCTGTCTAGTGACAAGGCATCTGTCTGACTTGGGTCTTATGATTCAGTCCAGGGCTCCTTGTACCACATCAGGCCTCCTCTCTCCCTCCTGCAATAATTCCTGCCACACAATGATCACTTTCATCCTTGAAGTATAAATAGTACTGCACCCTTCAAAACTGTAATTACTTTATTGTTTACATCTTCATGTGTCATATCTTACACAGCACTTAATAAGCACATGCTATAGGAATTAACCAAAGCAGGGAGATTTGTTCCATATATTTAGAGAATCATGACTGTATACATCTTATGTTTGCATTTACTATCAAATGTTTGCATTGGCCCTGGCTGGTGTAGCTCAGTGGATTGAGCGCAGGCCTGCGAACCAAAAGATCACGGTTCAATTCCCAGTCAGGGCACATGCCTGCGTTGCAGGCCACTTCCCAGCAGGGGATGCACAAGAGACAACCACACATTGATATTTCTCTCCCTCTCTCCTTCCCTTCCCCTCTAAAGATAAAATAAATAAAATCTTTTAAAAAAAAGTTTGCATGGCCTAAAAAAAGACCAGCATGCTGAGAGACCAGCATGTTAAAGTGGGGATGATGTTAATAATGCCACCTTAAAAAAAGACTTTCATTATCAAATACTCTTGAGAAACACTGAATTAAACAAAATTAATCTAGTAATAAAGGCCTTTTAAAGCCTTTAATATGCTAATATGTGTTTGCAGTGTTATACTGTGATTTGTAAGACATATATATTATATATATACACATGCATATGTATAAAATATATATATGTATATTTAGTTATTCAGATAACTGAAATATGAGGTCTGTCCAAAAATAGCCCAGCCATTTTTAATATAATGAAAATGGTTCTTGCAGCATTGATGTAACATGGCAGCCAAAGAGTGTGGACTGGAATACACATGCATGAACAATGACAACTTCACTGTACTAGTCAGTGGGGGTGGCAGATGCCATTGAGTGAGCATGCATACTGTGTGGCTGTCGCATTCAAAATTACTCAGTGAGTAGAGCAATGAATCTGCATCAAATTTTGCATTAAGCTTGAACATTCCTCTGGAAAATATACGGATGCTTCAGAACACTTTCAGGGACAATGCAATAAGTGCAGTGCAAATAAAAATGTGACACAAAAGCTTCAAAAATTGTTGAGAATCTGTTGACAATGATCCATGTCCTGGAAGGCCTGTAACAAGTAGAACACCTGAGAATGTTGACCATGTACAGGTTGCAATCAACAAAGATCAGTGACTGAGAGTGCAAGAACTAGAAACTAATCTGGGGACTCCAAAAAATTACTTGCTTTTCCCCAAACTAGACTCACCTTTGAAAGGGAAGAGATTTTAGATGACTGTTGAGATTCAGGAAAACATGATGGGGCAGCTGATGGCGAAGGGAGACCTGTTTGATGTCCCCAGGTGCCTACAATGGGACTGAGGCATCGTTGTCCTGTGTACAATGTTTCTTGTATATTGTACCTCCTTTATTTTACATATTGCATGGCTGGATACTTTATGGACAGACCTCATATATTTCTCAAATATATTTGGTCTTCACCCACAGTTCTTTGGTTCATACTTCCCAAACCCCTTAGAATTTCCTAAGTGATCAGAGCTACAATGGTATCTCTTGTTATGTTAAGGATGACTTTTGGAACCCACCCAAGAGTGCTGGTTGCAATAGGAGACAACCATGTAGCTAGAAAATTGGAACTTTTAGTCTCACTCTCTGATTTCTGGAGAGGGGAGAAGGACTTGAGACTGAAACAATCCCCAATGGCCAATAACTTAGTCAATCATGCCTGCATACTGAAATCTGTGTAAACCCCCAAAAGGACACCCATTGGCACTTTTTTCCCCAGGAACTTCCAGGCTGAAGAACTAGAATGTTTCCACCTGGCACCTTGACAGCCCCAAGCACCACAAGCATTTCACCCTATGTATCTCTTCATTTGGTTGTTGGTTTGTGTCCTTTAATACCCTTGTAATAAATCAGTAACCTAGTGAGTCAGTGGGTTTTCTGAGTTCCATGAGCTGTTCTAGCAAATTATTTGAACCCATGAAAGGGGTTATGGGAACCTCTGATTTTGAGTAGGTTGGTCACAAGTACAGGTAACAACCTGGGCTTGCCAAGTGGAGGGTGGTCCTGCTGGATGAGCACTCTGGAATCTGATTCAGTTTCTGTGTAGACAGTGTCAGAATTACATTGAACCCCCCTCCACACACACACATACACACACACTGAAATTGACTCTCAGAACACTTTTATGGAGCTAAAGAAGGGAGATAAAAGGTACTAAATTTGATAGAGAGCCCCTTTTCTATCAAGCATCTCAAGGTGCCAGTGCTCCACAAAACACTAACTTAACTAAAACCTTTCCACTTCCCTTCCACTTATTAGTCAAGAGGTGCCCCTCACATCACTAGATTTTGTTGTGATGATTATAGGTAGAAGCAGTAAGTCCAGTCTACCCCGAGGAACTTTCTGTGCCCTCAACGTGACCAGTGACAAAGTGTTACAGCCAACCTGATGGTATCTAGTAATAGGTGTGCCTTAAATAACCAGAGAGAGAATTCATTAAAACTGAGACTCATTTTTTTAGGCCTTATAGAATATATTCTAGAAATGAACCTGGACAGAACACAAGGTCTAAAACATGTCCTTTACATGAATGAGGAAAGAATATATTGGGGGAAAAAAAGAAGAAAAAGGCCTCTAGCACAGACATAAATTTTCATGTCAGAGGACCTTACAGGAATATCAAAGTGAATATTAAATTTGTCCAAGATAACTAACCTAAAAGACCTAAAAAATTAAATCTACATCAATTCCCAACACTTGATGATAAATCTATGGCTGGATATAAAAAAGATGACATGTCTAACTTACACCAGGTGTGTCAGTTTTCAAAGTACTTAAAGGAAACCTGGGAATTGCTCACAGGTGACCCCAAATATACATGGAATGCTAGGCAGCTATTTTCACTCAGATTTTCATATTAACAGGCATGATCATAACATTATTTTTTTCCTTGATACAAACAGATGAACCAAGCAACAACAACATATAAGAAATTATTCTTTCAATTATTAATATTTTTTTCAAGCATTTGCATCTTTCTCTGGTGCTCTTTTGACTTCTCTTTCTTGTCATCGGGAAATATTGCACATGGCTTGTTGCTAGGTTCTGCAGAGAAGAAACCCAACAAACTCAGCATAAGTCTTGCTGGAGTTCATGGCAAGAGCTCAACTAACAAATCACTGGAAAATTATCACCAAATGGCCAACTCACTGGGCTGCCAGTGGACAGAGCAGCATGTCTTATTGTTTACACACCTGTCCTGGGAGCTTCAATAAGACCAACATCAAAACTGTAAAGCCTTTGAATTACTATCATCTAACAATTAGAAACTTAGTAGTCAGGAAGTGGAGAGATACTAGGTTTTCTTTTAGGTAAGAACATATTACTTTGCACTTGCCCATTTCTTTTGCCACCTTCTCCTCTGATCTTCAGTGCCTGATCAAAGGGGCCATCATCTTCCTCCTGGGAACTAAGTTATTTCTCTGTTCAGGGGAGATTTTAAACACCAACAAATTAAACAAACATTTCTGTGTCTTGGCACTCTTTTTCCCAAACACTCTGTGATTGATAGTTACCTTGAAAATATCAGCTCTAGAAATGAACACAGAAAAGCTTTCCACCCATATTTTCAAAGAAATAATCAAGGAAGTAGTATATCAATGTTCAGGAATGTAACCATATTCTCAAATAGGTTCCCAGTAGGAGAGCTGACCTGATCGGAAGTTCTATATTCTTTAAAAAATGTCTAACTTTAAAAGGTTATATATTTGGTTTGTACAATTATTTATCCACATATTCAGTGAATACTCTATCACATGCTTAACATGTGCAAACACTGCCCTAGAAGCTGGAGACAGTAGTAAATGAAAACATGTCCGCATGGAAAAGTTCAGTTTGGTGTAGAAACAAACAAACATTTATAATACAGACTGATTGGAGTTATAACAGTAACTCAAAGTGATGTGGGATTATAGAGGACAGAGAGCTAAACCAGAAGGAAGGAAGGTATGGTCCAAGAAGACAAAGGAGGAAATATGTACCCTGGGTTTGGAAGGAAATGTAGGAGCAGATATTTAAATAAGTAAGATATTTATTTATTTTTAGTTAGTTGTTTACTGCCTACCTTGCTCCAGAAAGGATTTAAGGAAACTTTCAAAGACACATTAGCCATCACTAGATGAGTGGATAACTATGGGATATTTACACAATGGAATACTACTGGGACATAACAAAGAAGAGAGCTTTACCTTTTGCAACAGTATGGATGGACCTGGAGAACATTATGCTAAGTGGAATAAGCCAGTCAGAGAAAGACAAATACCATATGATTTCACTCATATGTGGAATCTAATGACCAAAGTGAACTAACAAGCAAAGTAGAGACAGACTCAAAGATAGAGAGCAGGATGACAGTTAACTGGGGTGGGAAGAGGCTGAAGGGATGAGCAAAAAGGAGAAAGGACTCATGGACATGGACAACAGTGTGGTGATTGTGGTGGGGGAGGGGGTATGAGGGGACTAAATGGTAATAGAAAAAATATACAATAAAATCATTAAATAAAGGAAAAGATGGCAATGTTATGTTAATAAATAAAAAATGTACTTTGCATATTAAAAAAGATACATAAGAAATCAAAAGTAACAGAAATGCAGAATAAGTTTTTTTAAAGAGTCAGGAGGGAAGGAGTAAAGGGAAAAGAACAGGGAAAACAAGTGGACCTAAAAGTGAAATAAAATGCATGCTATTAACGTCTATGTATTTGTAAGATGAGGACAGCAAATTTGGTTCCAAGCGGTATAGAAATGAATTCAAACAGGAGAAGTTATGAAGTAATCACCAGAGATAAGAAATAAACATAAAAAAACAACATTTATCAGGTTAAACATTTATAAAGCAAAGAAGTATGGAGGTGAATAAGCAATCCAGAGGTTTTAAGTACAGACTGAGAGGGGGAAATGAGAACGCGTAAAGTTACAGGGGAAGGGGGATGCATGAACATGAAGATGCTTTCATGCTGCATCACACGGAGCTATCAGAAGACTTTAAGAGATGTGCTCAGATTTTTTGATTTTAGGAAGCTGGGGAAGCTTCCCAGGTAACAGTGGATCAGACCTGAAGGTTATGGCAGTGGACCTGTATAAAAGGGGATGAACTCAAATGACATTAAGAAGGCAAAATAGGACTACAGATGGAGAGGGGGATCTATACAGATGTATAGTATTTCTACTCATTCCGATTTTGTATTTTCCATCTTGTACGATGGGAATTAGAACTAGCCTAACCACCTACTTTTCATAAAGATAGATAAAGGCAAAAATCTAATGTGAACAAATTTATCTGTTACTTTCCTCCGATAAGAAAGGAGGGGAGAAAAAAATATTAGTATAAACTGCATTGCTTGGGGTAAAACACTGTGGTGTGGGAAGGGATTCACAGCCGTGAGCAGCTAGGAAAGCAAGATGAGAACACCTACAACAGATTTGAGTGAAGAGATGGGGAGAAGATGAAAAATGCAATAAATCCCCAGACATATTTAACATGGTTCAAAATTTTGCCTAAGACTTGGTCAAAGGAGATAATAGTCACACGCAGCACATGCAATAATTGAGTAGCTTACATATTGGGCAAAACTGTATCAGCGATGTGATTTGCTTTGTAAATGATATTTCTAGTTACTGGTTGACTTTTTTATTCTTAATTTTGGTTCATTGTGCAGCCATTACTTTTTATTAATTTTACATTTTTTCGAAATGTATTTTTTCTAGTGCCATTTCTCAATTTTTTAATTTTGAATTAATGATTTATTTTACAATCTTAAACTCAAAGAATAGAAAAGTCAAGTGGTATAATGATGATGATGGCTAATATTTATCCAGTACTATTAGGTGCCAGGGATTCTTCTAAGAGTTTTATATTATTAATTAATTTAATCTTCACAAAAACTCTAGGAGGTAGTAACTATTAGTAGCACCATTTTGCAGATGAGGAAACTAGGGTATAGAAAAACGAGATACTTATTCTAGGGCCAAACTTTTTATTCTTCACCAAAATTGTATATTTTTTCATCTTCACCCAAGGACATTATTTTCATTGCTTTTAGAGAGAAAGGAAGGGAGAGAAGAAGAGAGAGAGAGAAACATTGATGCAAGACTGAAGCAAGGATTGGTTACCTCCCACAGGTACCTGGACAGGGGATAATAGGCACCCACCCAGGGATGGAACCTGCAACCCTTCAATTACAGGACAACACTCCAACCAACTAAGCCATGCCAGACAGGGCCCAAAATTGTATCTTTAATGGAGGAAGTTCACCAGAAAAGTCAGTGTGCTCATTCTCCATAAATATATCTTGAATGAATGAATGTCACTGATATTTGATACTCCCAAGTGACATCTTACCCTTATTAATAATTAATTGATCATATTCATAATGTATTCTATTTGCTTTTATATTCTGTCCTGACAAGAACCCTGTGAATTAAGTGGGCAGAGGAAATTGAGGTGCCATAGAAGAAAAGACAAAAAAAGAACAGAACAGGTCTTCTGATTTCTATTCTGTTTTTTTCCTAATACCTAAATCATTTTCCTAAAGATATAAACTCCTACTTCCTGAGTCTTTCTAATTCATTCTAATTCCTTAATAGCTACAAGTGACCTCTATTAACATGAATGGTTATCGTTCCCTGCTAATGATAACTTATATCCAAATTTGTTAACTTAAAAAATAATATTAACTTTCTTTACTATACACAAAATCTTCACCAAAAAAATAACCTTCAGAAAAAGCAATCATGACAATATTTTAATATTTAAAGATGAACCTCTAGAGAAGAGCTTAAGGATATTACTTCAATTCTAAAATGCCTATGTTGATATTATAAAATATACTATAGATGCCATATATGCCCAGGAATTGAAGTCAGTGCATCTGCCATGGAGGGAATTTGATAATATGTATCAAAGTCACAATAGGCATACCCATTAACCCAGCAATACAACACCTGGGATTTGTTCCCAAAGATACACTGTCACATGTAAAAATATTTAGATACAGCTTTTCATAGCAGCACTTTGAATAGAAAATGTTGAAAATAAGCCAATAGTAGAGCATAGGTTAAATTAATTATAATACATCCAAAACCTGAATACTATACAGGCAAAAGATAATGAAATGGTAAGACCTGCTTCCAAGATATGTTAAGTGAAAAAATAAAAGCAGGACAGTATGTACTGTACGCACTGTTAAGAAAGAGAAGGAAGAAGAGGAGTACTTTGGCCTTTGGCTGTTATTCCTCAAGACTCATACTTCTGTTTAGTAAAATGGGTGGATGGAGCAACAAAGATCCTTTCATGCCCCAGAACAAACCACCCTCCAATCCCTGACATGACAGAAACTGGGAAAGATGAAAAGACTAGTAATCAGTAGGATTAAGGAGAGACAAGCCCCCTTTCTCTGCTTGCTCATAGTTCATAGGAAAAGTCGTTACCAAAGCGGGAGGAAAGGACTGTTGAAGGATCCACTTACCAAGTTCAAAGGTAACATTGCCTGCTGTTTGTTTCTTTTTGCAGATGCATTGCCTGCATAGTAGGTTAGTAGACCGGGGATGACACTAAAGACTACAGTATACAGGATGGCCCCACAGTGAGTTATCTGGCCCCAAATGTCAATAGTGCTGAGATTGGGAGACCCCAGTTTACAGATATAGCTTTCAATAGAATGTGATCTGGCACCTTGTAAGTCGTTATTGTTATATTCAACTCTAGCGGGCACTACTATTTGATTGTTCAACAGCACTGCAAACTCAGCATGAGCCAAACTAAACTCATTATTCTCTCCACTCACACCCAATGCACCTCCTGCTGGGCACCCTTCTCAGAGCCTGACACAACTGTCCAGCCATGTGGAAACCATCCTCAATTCTTTCTTTTCTCTCAGCCTGATTCAAGTTGACCATAGAGTCTTGTGAATTTTGCCACCTCTACAGTAGGTCTCAAATCCATCCCTTCTTTGTCATTTCCCAAAACCACCGCCTTGGCTCAGACAAACATTTGCTGTTTTCACCTGTGTACAGCTGTGTCCTTCTCCCTTCTCATAGGGCAGGCTATATTCCCTCCAGTCCATTCTTCACACAGCAAGCAGAACAATTTTTAAAG
Source organism: Anoura caudifer (assembly GCA_004027475.1). NCBI lineage: Eukaryota > Metazoa > Chordata > Mammalia > Chiroptera > Phyllostomidae > Anoura > Anoura caudifer. Next base: position 332,928 of record PVKU01001087.1, read on the forward strand.
CAAAGATTCCTAAAGAGTCTCACCCCTAACATTTGTAGGCTAGAGCAAGAACAAGTGGAAGTACCTAGCCCATGGCTATCCAGTTCTGTTTTCACTCCAGCAAACCCCCCCACTAGAAACTCTATGTACACATGTACACACACACAACTAAATAGCCCCAGGGCCACCCCTCTTGTCCTTGAGAATACATACATGAAAGAGAAAGCCATCTCTGGAGTGGCCTAGAACCTACCCTTTTAACCAATATATCGGTGTATTATATTGCCTCTCATGAAGGAGCAAAAATTCTGGACAAGTGGAAATCCATCAATTTGAAGACTATGAGGAGACCAATATGCTAGACCAAGTGTAGGCCCAGTTTGCTGGGTGTTTTGGACAAATCATTTTAAATCAGTGAACCTGGTAGGAATAAGGAAGGAAGGAAGAAGCCTTTTTATTTCCTCTGAGAAGGAATCCAAGCTTTCCTTCACATGGTCAGTTGGCTTGACCATGCACCATCAGGGTGGACAGCTGTGTGGCAGCGGCTGGCAGATGGGAGGATGTCTTGCTCCCAAAATGTAGAAGACATCAAGGACACAGTCTTCTTTTCCCAACAAAGCGACAGCACCATCCGGTAACTATAAGAAGCCTTCAGACTGGATAAGAATCAACCAAACACCATGGAGGAAATGTCTAAAACCTGGGAGACTGGGACCCAATGCTACAACGTAACTCCATAAGCAGGGGAATGTTTAAATACAGAGCTCCAAGGATGGAATGGATAACCCAAGTTAAACTTTCCCTCATGGGAGTTGGGAGAAGGCCAGAAAGGAAAAAAGGCAGCCAAAAATGATAAACTGCACTCGCTTTGCAATTTTTTTAAGGCCTTGAAGATAGAAGCCATCTGTGTACCTCTGAGAAAAGGGCTAGTATAGAAGCAGCAAGTTAGGGGACTAGAACCCAGTCCCTTAGGGAGCTCAGTGCGGCTCCCGCCCTCTGTTTGGCAGCTGTGCTCAGGGTACTTCATTCTCTCCCCTCCCAATGGGCATCAGCAGCCTAAAATCTACTCCAACTTGTGTTTTCAATAGAAATGATGACTAATTGTTATCTTATTAGTTCCCACCTTCTCTTCCCCCATCTCAGCAGTCAAGGGAAATAGGGGGGAGCAACGTGCCAGGCAATGTGCCCTTGCATATATGCATGTGCTGGCCTTGTTAACTCCATCTGTGGCTTCCTAAAAAAACCCCTCAGATACCTTGTCTACATGCAGAGATAAAACCTACATGCAGCTTCAGAAACAATGACCAAACAGAAACTAATCAAACTTATCCATCTTGGAAAATTGCTCCAGGGTAGCACCCCACACACCCTCCTTTCTCACTCCTAGGGTTTTTTTTTTTCCTTTTTTTTTTTTGCCTTCGTCCCACAAATAAATAACATAAGACTTATACTTAAGCACCTGTGGTGACTGGGCGAACTGTTAATTATGAAATTTGGATATACCATCTGGGTTAACATTTGGCTGAGGACAGCTAAAGCTCTCAGTGCTTCTGAGAAAAACTCTGAATATTTTTCTATTAATTATTATACAATTTTCCCCAGCTGGCATTTCTTTCTCTCTCTTCTCTGTCTATTCAAATCCTAATACCCCTCCAAGTCTCTCCTTGCTCACTATGCTTGCTCTGACTTCCCAGCCCACGTTATAAATCCCAGCTGCATTTATAGTCACCATCCAAAGTTTATCCCTTAATTGTCTTCTAATTGTTTCACATGCATCACTTCAGTATCCTGAATTCAAGAGGCCATATAGTACCTTATATTCCTTTTCATTTCTCATCATGCACAGCACAGTTAATAAACACCCCTTTAGTACTGAATTTCACATATATTTCAGGACATTACACCACTAAATTATCTGTCTCTTAAGGGCTGGAACCAGAACTTGTTTTTCTTTGCAAGTGCCCCACTACCAACCAAACTGACCCTCTAGTAGGTACTCAACCATTTGAAGAATGAAAAAAAAATTACACTGTAAATACTCCAAAGACCTAGAATATGTTATTTAACTGGATTATGCAATGTTATAGCTGGGAGAACCTTTGAAATCATCTAGTCAAAACAAAAATTAAAATAAAATTTTTAAAAAAACTTTTAGTTTTACCAGAAATGAAACTGAGATTCAAGTAGGCTGGGTGATACTTCATGAGTAAGCAGGCAGTGAATGTGTTTCTACAACATTATGTGTTTCTACATAGGACCTAGAAACGAGGCCTTTCCTTTCAATTCTGTGCTCTGTCCAAGCACCCACGCCTCAGTCCCATTGCTATACTTGGGGACGGCATTGTTGGCTCCCTGATCTCCAAGTGCCCTCCCTTGACCAGCTAATCACAATTACACACACAGGCTTAACCACAGGTTATTGGATGCTTTGAATGCCCTCTCATGATTATGATTTTCCTACAGAATCTATAACCATTATGTCTCCCAAAGACCCAAGGGCATCCTTTCAGAAATTACCCAAAAGTTGGGCTTGGTTGTATATTTGTTTCGACCAAACTGTAATTGTTCCTTTGGTCTTTGATTTTCTCAGACATCATTATGCAGTTACCATTACACTTCTAGCCTGAAGAGCTGGCCACACAACTCTCCTCAGAACAGCTGCCAAGTTTGCCGGTGGTGCTATTTCCTAGGCTGAGGCAAGCAGGGTAACATTTCTCTCTTTCAGGAACCAGAATTGCTCTTTTTTTTTATGCTTGAGGTAAAAGGCTTTCTTCACATTAAACAAGTACTAAAACCAGACCCCTCCAGCCAGAAGGCTACCACATTTGCAGGACGTGCCATTGTCCCCTAGAGTGCCATTTATTAGATCGGAGAGGTTTTGGTGTAGGAGACAGTTGGACAGACATGAGCCGAGTAGGAACAACAGGCCAGGTACAGAAGGTCACCAGGGCAGAAAGTCCCAAGTGCCTAGCAATGGAAAATGTTATAGTGGGATCTTTGGATGATCTTTCCTCCCCTAGCATATCACTGGCCATGTGGCTGGCCCTTCCCCTGACCCTTCCTCCCCTGGCATGTCACTGATCATGAAGTAGAGCCCCTCAGCGGTGAAACAAGGGGACCTGAGAATAGCCTCATATGACTCCCATAGGAGCCTTTCACCACCACTCCATTAAGCACTAAGATTTGGGGACAATGAAGTTCTGACGCACATAAAACAATCTTAGGAACGAAGTCTTAGGTCTATTGACTGCGGAGGCAGAGTTTTGGTCAAAGTAGAGATAACATCTAGTCCTTGGCTGTGTTTCAGCTGCAGGCCCAGAGAAGCAGCAAGGCCAGGCAGGGTGATGCCATGGCTGCCATCAGGACCAGCCGCAGTGACTAACGACCCCTGCCCCAGCACGGACCAAACATGAAGACCACAACCCTCAGGAGACACACCTGGAAAGCTGATGAATATTCTATTAAGATCCTCCCCTGAGACTTCCGGATAAAAATCCTCCAGACAAAGGACTCAGTGCAGCTCTCTGTCTCTCTTGAGCATGACTGAGCCTTTCTCTTCTTATTTCCTCAGGGGAGGGTACATTTAGTTTCTTTTTCCTAAACTCCAAGGGTCCTTCTTTTGCCTGTGTAACTTATTTCCTAAGTCTATTTCTTCTACTGCTCACTTCTACCTCTGTGACTTTCTAAATAAACTTTTGAGTGTATTTGAGTCTTGACCATGAATTCTCTCTCAGCCAAAACTCTAGGACCGAGGTCTAACAGCTGGTGCTGTTTTGCCGTAAGTGATTAAGTGGAAGCTGTCTGCGGGGCTGTCCAGTAAAGTCACCCTGACATGTCAAAGATTTGATGGGGATCACAATTTTAACCTATAGTTTTTCGATGTTCCACTTTCCGGTGCCAAACACTGTTGGAGCCTTGGCCTACAAATTGTGCACAAACTGCACATACTGTTCTCAAAGAGAATTGTTTGTTTGACTTTAAGTCTTTCATCAACAAGGAGGTGATCAAATACAGAAAGGAGAGACTGAAAACATTCTTAATGAAGAACAACAATGGCAAATGCCTTCCTGAACATTTCTAATGATCCAAGCTTTCTAACAGGGCTGGTCCTTGGCAATATTGCAATGTTCACCTCCCCATGATAGTCATCCCCCTACTTTTGGGCCTCCTTCCACCTCAGGTCCCTAAGGCAGTAGAATCATGGGTGCCTGTGCTTCCTCACTGTGCCATTTGTATATTTTTCACTAGAAGCACTCCAGACATTGAATCTGTCTGTCCCTTCCTCACTCCCTAATTCAAATTTCGTCTGTGCCATCCCCTAGGGCCCTAATTTCTGATATAACTAATCACACAAGTAGTATAATTTTGAGAAGTTTACTTAGCTTCTCTGCATCTCAGTTTCATCATTTATAAAAAGAAGTGGGAGGGTTGAATCCCCCCAGAGCCCCTATCTGCTGAAATACTGTGTCTATCATTAAACTATGGTAAGGGGCTGGGGCAGAGGGTAGGGCTGACTAATAGGACTCCCACACTGTACTTGTTCTGGGTGGCACAATTACATTTTAATAAGTACCTTCTAGAAATGATGTCTTTCAGTGACTTCAGTGAGGACAATTTCAGGCCCAGTGGCAGGTAAGTGGCAGAGTTATTCTTGACAAGACAGACTTTTCAGCATTGCTTTCAGAGACACCGTGGGGCAAGAGGAAAAACCTAGATTTGACGTCACTAAAATCTGAATTTGAATGCAACTCAACTGTTTAGAAGCTGAGTGACCTTGAGTAATTTACTGCAGCTCGGTGAAAGTCAATTTACTTAACTCTAAAATATCTTAAAGATACTTTGGTTAAAGAGGTATTATTTTTGCTGTCACAGTGAAGAATTAAATAAAATGTATAAAGCACCCAAACAATACCTGCATATGAAACATGTTCAGTAAACATTAATCCCTTTTCATTCTTACTCTACCCATATTTACTCTGCATATGCAAAAACTCCAATTTACTTCTTTTGACCAATCCCAAATGTGAATCTTTTCATTTTCTAGAATAAGGCATGAATTATTAATGTAGTAAAAATAATACCACCCTGCTGATTACAAAAAGCTAACTGAAAATGACTGGTAAGAGACATATAACTCAATCCTTTCATAGCTATTTGTGGTATATTATTTCAGGGCTCTGGCTCCAAATTTCTCCTGCTTCAGGAGGCCAAATTAGCTAGCCTGACCCAGGAACGTGCTCACTTTGCAACTATCTAAACACATGAAACTCAAAAATATTCCCTTCCTTTATTTTAATAGGAAAAAAAAAAAAGCAATGTTTCTTAAACAAGGATGTAGAGTCTGCCTCCCCCGGCTAGCATCAAACTGAGGCCGGGAAGATAAATATTGCCTTGTATTTTCAGAAAGAGTCCAAAACCAACTCTATCCTCCTTCCCCTGTAGGCATTTCCTTTTCTCATTATCTTTCTTTCAGGGAAATTGGAGTGCACAGTCCAGTGAGTCATCACTTGATCCAATGAGACTCCAGCTGGGAGGAAGCTGAGGAGAGAATTCTCAGCATGGACATGGTTGGACTGCACTGGCCTAAGAGGCCAGGATACTTTGGGAATTGGTTACAGGTCCTCAAACCAGAGTGGTGAAACTTTGGGGAAAAAGAGCGTGCTGCTCTGTCATCACAACAAAAGAGAAGGCTGCAAGAAACTGGCTACAGGGGTAGAAGCATCCTGCTGCTCTCAGAGGCCACGATGCTTGCATCCTGGGACCTGACCCTGACAGTGGGCCATGCTAAGGCACCCTCACCCTCAGCCAACTCTCCCCTGCTGCATACACCTCAGAACCTCCTTTCACATTGATCTCTCCCTCTTCCTATCCCCAAACTTAAACTTTTTAACAATCCTAAGGAGGATGGAAGGATAAAAAAATAGACATTTAAATCAATTTAAATATGAATAATTTTTATTAACCCAACTAAGGGAATTTAAGACAATGAGACAAAGTGAAGGTTTAGTGAGGGATAAGCTATTCTGAGAAAATAGTCTCTTCCCTTAGTGGCTTTAATCCACAAATGTCAATAGTCAAGTTCACCTACATATTTTCACAGTCAGAATTCCCTAAAACACTTTTGGGAAGAGCAGATGAAGGTGGATGGTTTGTAGCTAAAGGAACTCTGGCCTCAAATGATAGTATGCTCAGCCTGAAGATCTACATGATAAAATCAACTTTAGAATGTATTGTTTGTTTTTTAGAACACCCTGAAGTTTGGAGGGTAGGCAGACTAAGTGACAAAGTGGACACAATTTGTCAGAAAAGGTTAGAATATTTCCAAGAGTTAAAGGATCCAGAGAAACTGGTTCCATCAAAGTTCACATGGGCAGATGCCCCAAATTTTTCTGTGAGTGGTAATTGCCAAGACTTACATTACCCAAATACCCAGACATTGTGTTATGAAGTTTAGGAAATAAGGAAGTATGCCTGAAATGAAACCAGTTAAGCCTCAATATATTAACATATTTATATTTATCTATGCATTAATTTTAAAGTGAGAAGGGAAGAGGGGGAGAGAGAGAAACATCAAGTCATTGTTTCACTTATTTACACATTCATTGGTTGCTTCTTATGTGCATCTTGACTGCAGAGCAAACTTGTAACCTTGGCATATCAGGATGACACTCTAACCAACTAAGCTACCTGGCTAGGACCTATATATGTGTATTGTTCAATGTACAGTTATATGTGTATATATAAGTATATGTGAATATATGTCTATGTGTATATATGCATATATTTATATGTGAACATATAAGTATATGTATATATGTATGTGTGTGCAAATATATGACACAGCTCTAGCTATATCTATATAGATAGATCTAATATACATAGATGTATTTGTGACACTGCTGACAAAAGAAGTCAAAAGCAACTTGTAAACAGGATTTACAGCACTGAAGTAATTCTCCTAGAGCTAGGATTAAATCTTACTTACCACCATGGTTAGCCTTTCAGTTCCAAATAAACTGTTATTCACTTCCTAGTTCTCACAAAGAGATATTCTGAAGACTTGTTTATACATCTTTGTACAGCTCCGATTCACTATTCTCTCAAGCTGCTCAGAATAATTCAGTTATTGGAATGCACATGATAAGATTAGCTGCCTCCTTCACCCTTACCCCAAGGGTATTTGCACTTTTACAGGTGAAAGCTGAGATTTTGTTTGTTTTGCTTTGTTTTTCAAGATGATGAACTGAGCACAAGTGAAATGTAGAAGTTTATCTCTTCTCTTTTTGGGGTTATAGTTAATAGTTAAATTGTTAATAAAAGATAACAATTTTCTTTAAAAGAAAATAAACTCCTAACAAAAAAAAATAAAAACATAGAGTGAGAGTGGGAGAGACAGATCTCCACAAATTCCTTGAAGATGGATATATATGGAAGCATTTTGCAGAAAACCAGGAGGAAGTCATGGTCTAGTATGCACGCGGAAAGAGGCAGTAGAGCCTGGTCCCTTCAGAGTTTCAGGACAAATTATTGTGAAACTATTATTTTCTTTAAATTATCAATCAATTATAATAGAAAATAAGTACATATTTTATATAGTCTGTTTGAGGAAGTAAACTGAAGACACACTCCAACAAAGTAAGAGTGAAATTCAATACAGAAACAAAAGCCTTGGGGAGACTTCTGACCAAGATGGAGATGTAGGTAGATATACTTTGCCTCCCTGCACAACCAAAAAAAAGGACAACAATAAATTTAAAAACAGAAAACAACCAGAACTGCCATAAAATCAAACTGTATGGAAGTCTGACAACCAAGGAGTTAAAGAAGAAACATTCATCCAGACTACACCACATGGGTGGTGAATACCTAAGGCTTTACCCCTTACAACATAACAGGTGCACCAAGACAAAGAAATAAGGCCCAAATGAAGGAACAGATCAAAACTCCAGAAAAACACCTAAGAGATGGAGAGATGGCCAACCTATCAGATGCAGAACTCAAAACACTGGTAATCAGGTTTGCTCACAGAAACTATTGAGTATGGCCACAAAATAGAGGAAAAAGTGAAGGCTATGCAAACTGAAGTAAAGAAGAATATACAAGGAACCAACAGTGAAGGGAAAGAAATTGAACATAAATCAATGATTTGGAATAGAAGGGAGAAATAAACATTCAACCAGAAAAGAATGAAGAAGCAAGAATTAAAATAAAGAAAAAGAATGAGGAGAGCTTTAGGACCCTCCAAGACAACGTTAAATGTTCTAACATCTGAATAATAGGGATGCCAGAAGGAGAAGAAGAAGAGCAAGAAACTGAAAACTTATTTCAAAGCATAATGAAGGAGAACTTCCCCAATTTGGCAAAGGAAATAGACTACCAGGAAGTCCAGAAAGCCTAGAGAATCTCAAAGAATTTGGCCCCTAGGACACACACAGCAAAGCACATCATAATTACGTAAGTCATGAAAGTCAAGGACCTACATCCAAGATGGCTCTATGAAGCAAAGCTGTCATTTAGAATGGAGGGCAGATAAAGTGCTTCACTATAAGGTCAGGTTAAAGGAATTCATTCATCACCACGCCCTTATTATATAAAATGTTAAAGGTATTTAACTAAGTAAAAGAAGATGATAAAAAATATGAACACTAAAATGACAGCAAACTCACAACTATAAATAACTGAACCTAAGCAAAACAAAAACAAAAACAAACTAAGCACATACCTAGAACAGGAACAGAATCACAGAAATGGAGATCACATGGAAGGTTATCAGCAAGGAGGGGGAGAATGGGGAAAAGGTACAGGGAATAAGAAGTATAAATGGTAGGCACAAAACAGACAGGGAGAGGCTAAGAAAAAGGCTAAGGAAATGGAGAAGCCAAAGAAATTATATGTATGACCCATTGGACATGAACTAAGGTGGGGGGGTGGGAATTCTGTGGGTGGGGGGAATATAGGGTGGAGGGGAATAAAAGGGAGAAAAAATGGTACAACTATAGTAGCATAATCAACAAAATATACTTTAAAAAAAGAACTATAAAGACAATGAATAAACTATAAAGACCTTGAAAAAAGAAACAAAAGCCTTGAGCTATAACAATCTCTAAGAATGACTCAAAAGTCCAACAAAAAATGAATCAGACATTGATAGCAGTATAGACAATCCACAAAGCAATTGCTCCAAATTAGAACAGACACTCAGTGGGCTCCACAAAGAACTTTATAAGAAATAGAAACATATGGATCCCTTTCAATAGATGGAATGAGCAAGAAGTTGCAAGATCATGATACATGGTGCAGAAGGCTACATTTCTCCTTCTAGTAACTCCAAGGTGGGGGAAGAGTTCAAAAATGTTATGATGTAAATATGAAACAGACTAAAATGTGACATGATTAGAGTATTTGAAAGATTATAAATAAAAAGAATTCCTTTGACCTAACCCTAGGACCCTGACTGGTCAAAGGGCAAAGGGGGGAGGGGGGAATCATATTAATGTATAGTAAACAGTGTTTACATAGGCAGAATATTATAAATGCTTTTTTAAATTTTTTTAGAGGGGGGTAGGAAGCAAGATGTAGAGATAAACATCAATCTGTTGCCTCTTGCATGTGCTCCAGCTGGAACCAAACCCACAACCCAGGCATGTGCCCTGACTGAGAATCAAACCCACAACTTTTCAGTTTACAGGATGATGCCCAAACAACTGAGCCACACTGGCCAGGGCTATAAATGTTCCTTTAATGGACTTCAACTTTGGAAATGAACACATAGACAAAGTAAGGGTTTCCAGAAAAATCTCCACTTTGTATAGAATGAGGCTTCCAAGCAAATCTCATCCATTAAGCATCAGACTTTCCTTTAAATTAGTTTCCACTTTTAGATCTTAAGTAGAAAGAAAAGGGAAGCAAGATTTTTTATTAGTAGTACAGTAATTTGACATTAGGTATAAATGTGTAGTTGTTTTTTTAGTGTCATTATTTAAAGAATGGCAAAGTTACTTGTGAACAGGTACCTTAGCCAGTGAAAGACTGACTAGTCACTGCTGTGAGACTACCAAATGGTCCCATTACACAGAAAGCCTATTTTTATTCTCTGTTTAGGGTGGCTTGACATCACAGGCTAAGTAAGCCCTTCTGACTGTGCCATGGCGGATCCAACTTCTGGATCCTGCTGGCAGAATGGCAGTCATGTTTTTGTGGTCCTAGCAGCTACTGGAACCACACTCAGCCAGCCCTTCTCCACATCTAGAATGTACCGTGCTCTTCCAGGAGTAATGATGGCTGACCCCTCTCCCTCTCCAGCTCTCCTGCTGGTGGCAAAGCCAACAGCAGTGGCCTATTTCTGCCAGTCTATTCATTTAAAAAAGAAGAACCTAGCTCCACCTCTGGAATTTTAAAATTAGTTTTTAACTTGACAAACAAAGCTCAGGAGAATTAAAGCAGAATTAGCCCTGCCTTGTGTGGCTCAGTTGGTTGGGCATTGTCCTGCAAAACAAAAGGCCACTGGTTTGATTCCCAGTCGGGGCAAATGCCTGGGTTGCAGTTTCAGTCCCTCATTGGGGCATGAGCGAGAAGCAGCGGATTGATGTTTCTCTCGCATATCCATGTTTTTCCCCCTCTTTCTCCCACCCTTCCCCTCTCTCTAAAAAATAAATCATATTTTCAAAAGAACTAAAGCAGCAGAATTCATTATAATTCCTCACTAGAATGTAAGTGGCATCATCCTGACTGATGTATATTTAAGCAATGATCGACAGAAGCTTGAGACGGCTGCGGGGATCAGTGAGAAGCCAGGCCGATGATAGCAGAGCTGCCGATCCTCTCACTGACTAGTGGAGAGTGCAGAGATGTTGTGCTAACTTCCTGAACTATAAATGAGGAATTGTTTGCCAACACACACTAGAAGGATGGTGCCTGCAAATGAGAGAGCACTGTGGGGGTCCAGGGGTGGAGAGCACTGTGGGAGGGAGGTCAGGAGGAAGAGCAGTCTGAGGTGCTGGAAGTAGCATGTGCGCTACTACTCGGACTAGCTCAGTTCAATCCTGAGCCCACAATGTATTGGATGTATGATTAGGGCAATAAGTTAAGCTTTCAGAGCTTCATTTTCCTCTTCTATAAAATGGGCATAGGCTCTCTGCTCCTCATGTTCAACAGCCATGGGAAGCCACATCTTCCTACACAGTGCCAGCCAAACCCTGAGATGAGATGGTGACGGTCCGAGTGAATGGATGTGGCTATACCGGGCACCTGGTCACCAGAGCTGCTTTTAAGTTTGGCAAAGTGAATATTGTTGCTATCAACCTCTTCATCCATCTGAGCTACGTGGTCTACACATTCCAGTATGATTCTATTCATGGCAAGTTCAAAGGCATAATCAAGGATGAGAAAAAAGAGTTTGTCATCAATGGAAAGTCCATCTCCATCTTCCAGGAGCAAGATCCCGCCAACATGAAATGGGATGATGCTGGTCCTGAATATGGTTTGGAGTCCACGGGTGTCTTCACTACTATGAATAAAGCTAGGGCTCAGTTGAAGGGTGGAGCCAACAGGGTCATCATCTCTGCCCTTTCTGTAGATGCACCCATGTTTGTGATGGGTGTGAACCATGACAAGTATGACAACTCCCTCAAGACTGTCAGTAATGCCTCCTTGTCCACCAACTGCTTAGCCCTCCAAGTCAAGGTCATCCATGACAACTTTGGCATAATGGAGGGACTCATGACTACAGGCCATACCATCACTGCCACCCAGAAGGCTGTGGATGGCCCCTCTGGCTGTGTTGGTGGCAGGGGGCTGCCCAGAACATCATCCCTGCTTCTACTGGTGCTGCCATGGCTGTGGGCAAGGTCATCCCTGAGCTGAATGGGATGGTCACTGGCATGGCCTTCTGTGTCCCCCCCACCCTCAATGTATTGATCATAGATCTGACCTACTTCCTGAAAAAAGTTGCCAAATATGATGACATCAAGAAGGTGGTGAAGCAGACATCAGGGGGCCCCTCAAGGGTATCCTGGGCTATACTGAGGACCAGGCTGTCTCTTGCAACTTTAACAGTGACACCTCACTCCTCCACATTCAATGCTGGGGCTGGCTTTGCCCTCAATGACCACTTTATCTAGCTCATTTCCTTGTATGACAATGAATTTGGATACAGCAATAGGGTGGTTGACCTTATGGTCCACCTGGCCTCCAAGGGGTAAGAGACCCTGGACCAACTGCCCCAGCAAGGGGAAGAGAGGCCCTCAGCTGCTACAGAGTCCTTGGCCCAAGTCAATCCCCCAACAGACCGAGAGTCTTCTGACCTCAACATTTCCCATCGCAGACCCCCTGAAGAAGGGGAGGGGCTTAGGGAGCCCTACCTTGTCATGCACCATCAATAAAGTTCACTGTACCTAGAAAACAATGGGCATAAATATACCCACATTACATGAGATAATACAAAGGTCTTGGCATTTAGAGGCCTCTCACATATGTTAGCTGGTTTCCTTCACTGCAAATGTTTCATGTATCACACTTTTCCCTCAAAAATCCACTCTGTAGGAACAAGTTCTTCATAAACCTTTCTAGTTCTACCCAGGAATAGCATGTGGGGTACCAGGCCAGTTTCTTACTCTTTCCTTTTATGAGTTACCTCACATT
>PVKU01001088.1:0-75729 GCA_004027475.1 Anoura caudifer
GAGCTTGGAGAAGATTGGCTCCAGAAAATGGGACACACCTGCCCAGACTCATGATGGCATCCCAATAACCTTGGAAACATACAGGAATGCTGGCAGGTGTAACCGATTGTAGGAGGAGTCGGAAATAGGGCTGCAGAGGAGGATTGGTGTGGGGATTTAAACCCAGGCGTGGCAGCCATTTGGGGGGAGATCGGTTTCATGGGGGAGATCCATGCGGTTTCACCAGAGAGCAGGACCTGCAGCTCCATGAGGGAAAATCACCATGTGGCTTTAGCAGAGAATTGCCACTAAGCTTTGCCCGAGTGGAGACCCTCTTGCAGCTTTGCCAGAGGGAGAGATTCCACGTGGTTTCACCAGAGTGCAGACCCCTGCAGCTTTAGTGAAGAGGGAGAGCCACGAGGCTTTGCCACAGTGGGGACCCTTCCCCACAGCGTTGGTAGAAGAAGGACCACGCGGCTTTGGGGTGCTTCCTTTGGCTGCGTGGCCTGGGAGCAAGAGATACTGCCTGGAAGAAGGGTGAAAGAACTCTTGCCAGTGGGCCATGAGAAGGTGCCACATGGCTTCAGATTAACCAGAGATCCTGCCTGGACGACCACACAGCTGACGGTGTCAAGAGCCTGGATCCCAGACGTTTGCTTCTCTTCCTTGCAAGTACGGTACCCTGACTTAGGGCAGAGGGAGATAGGAAGCACTGTGGATGTCTGGGTATCCTAAAGGACTTTGATATATTAATGGAGACATTAGGTTGCTACTTTGACTCTGTATAACATTAATAAACATTTCCGTTCCTTTTCACAAATCTCTGGCTTTGAGAGACATCTTTCCATAAGGCGGCGGACAATAACGGACCTTTTCTGTTGCTCGGTAACAGTTTTTGGGGGCTCGTCCAGGATCTGAATTGCCCGTGGAAGACTGACCCCTCAGGTTCGAGAAAGTGAGACTTTGGAAGTGTTTTGCCAGTCTCGAGAACCTTCTGTTTGCGCTGCTACAGGAGGAGAGAGAAGGACTTAAGAAAGAGAATAAAAAACAGAGACAGAGACCTGGAAACCATTTCGTATTAATATTTTGGTTTAGATGTAAGGGAGTTAAAGGAAATCACTTCCTCATATCACAGATGGCTAAAGAAACATCACTTAAGCCATGTCTGTCAGAAGAACATCTGCATGCACCGAGGAGTTGCTGGTGAGATGGTCTAATGGTGAACAGGAGAGTGAGAAGGGCCTGACACCTGCAAGGTCTTTGACAGCCTGTGGCTGATTCTGATAGCGTTAGAATAGACTTATTATCAGCTTCTGTGCACCTTATCAGAATGAACATGCCTCTTGGAAAATTAAAGTATATGAAAAAAGACATCTTGTATTTCGTTTTTGATAGTTTTCCCGAAAATGCACATTTAAAAAAAAAATAGGAAAAACTCCTTATCATTCAAAGTACTTTTTCTACTTGATTAAGTTCTCTTTTCCTCTTTCTGTGAGGGGGATTTGAGGGGGGATGAAAACCCATGAAATATCCATGGGTGGAGTAAAAGGCACATTGTTGGTTTTATTCAATACTAGAGCAGGAAAATCAGACTGGAGTATTTTAGATTTGAAACAAGGAGTATCATAAACTAAAAAAAAAAACACAAACAGCAGGGATTTTTTAAGCTTTCTTTGTTTGTTCCTTTGTTAATATCTTGCTCTGCTAGGTTTACAAATCCTAAATAAATAGAAATTAGTGCTCTTTCCTTTGCAGTCCATTTGCTTTAGATGTTTGCCTTGAGGGACATTTGTGTATTCTGCTAATGGCTGCAGCAGAGTGCTGTCTCATTTTCATTCTGGCAAAAAAAAAGGCCGTCACCATGGTTACAGTTTCATTTGCTAGAGAGAAACTGATGGCTGTTAGTGATCCCATCACAAGCGACTTCTGTCAGATTTCTTATCAAGTAGACATATTTTGACAAAGTGAAAGATAACACCGTAATAAGAGAACTGAGTTGCTACTCTATGTAATGAACCATTTAGCATTAAATGAAATGTGAAACCACATTTTAAAAACTGAAGGTGGGGAGCAAAAGTAATATTTATAATTTACACACACACACAAAAAGAATATTCCACAGTGGTGTAATGAGAGCATGTTTTCTTTCTGTTGTCACAATAATTCTAGTGGGATAACAGTGATTTATATTGGGGGGGGGGGGTTGGTGAGTCTCAACAAACTGCCCTGTAGCTGCATACAGCTCGCGAGGGATAATATTAGGGTTTTCCTTTGACTGTTTACCTTAGTTGAGCCCAAAGCTATGCCAGGAACAAAATGGTAGGGTAGTGGGTCAAAATATTCTGAAAAAAGGCCTAGCAAAATATTTTACCCATAAAAGACTATAAATTTGTCTTGTGCAGAGGAGATGTGTTATTTCCAATGTAGATAATGGTATCCATTGAAGTACCTTTTCTTGCGCATGTTTATGAGCTGTGGGATATTTCCAAAGGATGGCCAAGATGACATTTGCTGATAAGATGATGGAGAAAAAAAATCTAGTCCCAAAGAGGCCCATCTGGACATTAGCAGCAGAACTCCAAGTTTATCCACACAGAGAGGGAGGGGCTAAGGAGTCAAGGCTAGAAAAATGTGAGTTTAAGGCCGTCAGGCAAAGCTCTAGGCATTGTGTTCTATTGGATTGTGAACTAGGTACCTGATGGGCACAGTGGTGCTATTTCCTTTTAGGACAAATGAAAGTAGAGACAAACTTTATGTGAAAGTCCTCTAAGGAAAAGTCCTACATGTCTTTTCTTTCTCTGATTTTCATAGTTGGATTCTGTATTGGCCTAAAAACAATGTGACAATAAACAGTATATATTTTATTTTGAAGAAGAAAATTGATGGCCCTCTTCTGCGTGAGGTAAAGGACAGAGGTTCCCCATGATTATCAGCCCTCTTGGGACAGAGGTATTGGACTGCTCATTAAAATGGCTGATCGAAAGAATTCTCACAGATTTTGGGTATGGGAAAGATAAAATGCTGACATTATTTCTAGTCCTTTTCTGATTGTTGTTTATACAAGGTTTCTCACCAAAATTTAGTGAAAACATAGGGAGTAAATTGGAGTTTTGAAGTATATTCAGTTCCTTTTTCCAGTTTAAGGGACTGCATTGTTCTATTTCATTTTATTTTGTTTCATTTTTTATTTTATTTTATCTGATCAATTAAATGAGGGCAGTGATATGATTGGAAGTGAAAACCTTGCCCAGAAAAAATCTAGATGCAATCTCCTTCTTCATGGAAATGTGGTTTTGCAGTGTTAATTGTCTCTGTCTGTGATGTCTACATATGTGTTTATATGAATGTGAAGAAAACTATGAAATGCACTGATTGTTAGTTTGACAAGGAGAATCACCAAGTTAACAGATAGTAATAGAAATCTACTATAGCTAAAGCCATGTACTATCAATCAGGTGCTTTATAAATCAGTCCTTTTCTGTCATCTATACTGTTGTGTAAAATATTGTATTGCAAAATAGTTTAACAAATCACACAGTATTTGCAGCTTTTAAAATCCATTTCTTACCCAGTACAATGAGCGCTGCAGAGCGACACAGCGATTTTCATGAACATAGTTGTAATTCCTTATGTGTCTTGCCAAGACAAATAAAATTCATGCCTGTATTTCACTTGTGAAGTTTGAAGGAAAGTTTTTTTGTAGTCAATCTAATTTAAAAGAGATGTCTTATTTTTCACTCAGTGGCCAGTCAAGAACAGTGATCCTCATTTCAGAGATTCTGTTTTATCAGGTGGCCTATTAACCAGAATAACATATGTTTTTATTTTAATTCAAAGAATACAGTACCTTAGATTTATAGAGTACAAAAGAGTGCATATCACTTTATGAATATTATCTTACCGAGAGCTCATCTCTGTTTACCTAACAAAATGTGAACAAATCTAGGACACATAACTTATAATACAGTTCTTCCTCAATTACAAAATAGAGCTGTTCCTGAGAACTTGAACATAAATACCAATTTCCCTGCTCATACAATGAATTGGGGATTGTTTGCAAAAGAAAAACAAAAAACAAAAAACATGTCCACTGGAAAAGGCTGTAAATAAAGAAAATAGCAAGATGATACATGATCTCTAGCCAGGCTTTGCTCCAAAGACATTTGTCTGTGGCGTGTTTCCAGGGTTCGAGAGGACATTCTTGCATCAAAAGTGTTTAACTCAATATTTCTTTCAAACAAAAACAGCTCTCAATTGCATCTCTGCCCGTTCCTAAAACAGGGCTGGCTGATCTGACAAGCACCCAACCTGGAAAATGGAAACAATCATGTGCTGACATTTCAAACTTTTATAAACTTCACTTCAGAAAAAGTGCCCAATTATGATTATTCTGAATTATAAAATTACCTCTACAGTATGTATTTGTATTAGTGAAAATAAACCATTGAAAGAGAAAATCTGACCTTCTTGAGAGATTCCCAAAGATTCCGTCAGAGTTGTCGTTTTTTCATGGAAACTTCCATCAACCAAATTAAATTACATTCCTCAACTTTTAAAGAAAAAACTGCTCTTAAAGTCTGCTTTAATCACTGTTTTAACAATAAGGTTTCTTCTATTAGTTTTAATAATAAATGACAATCTATTTAATTGTTAATAATATATCACAAGGAAAATATATTTTTGGCATGTTTGGAGCAACTGCTTTACAAATGATCTTATGGGACATAATCTAATTATAAATTAGATAATTCTAAATTTCAGAAGTTCTCTACTGCATCATGTTGAAGATTATCAAAAAAATTAGTTTTTAAGATTAGCATTTTTAAGAAAGTAAAGAGTTTATGACAAAAAGATATTTTAAAACAAGAAATATGTACCTATAATTTTTCCTGTTTGTTTCCATTTTAACTTAATCAATACTAATGCTTTTCCACATACATAACAAATACAATTTTGAATAGTTTAAGCATTTTTTTGAGTTCATGATAATTCACTTGAAATTAGATGCCATTTTTTAACATTAGGGATATTATTTGGGGGGTTATTTTCTTGTTTTTGCTATTGTAGATTTTTCTGCAATGAACATCCTTTTAGGATTTTATTTCAGTTTGATTTTTTTCCACCTGAGAAATCCTTAAAGTGGGATTGTGAAGAGAAAGCAAATGAAAACATATTCTTTTGAATAATGAGTTTCATTTTTAGTTTATTTAGAAATAAAAAAAGTCATTTATTTTGAATTTAATGAATCAATAAATATTTATCTTTTGGTATTGCATTTTCTTTTGATTTCTAAATTGCACTACAATCATAATTAGATCATATTTTGTTTAAACACTTATTAAATTCTGTTTCATTCCTAGCTTATTTGTTTTAGCCAATACTTAATAATATTGGGGAATTTTAACATTTGCAATGAATATGTGCAATGTGCAAATATTTTCTGCTTTACAGATTTCACTGGAATTCATTTTTGTATTTTTGGTTTATGTACAATACAATACATAAGCCAGTGTACAGTGAATGGTGCTGAAAATTCAGCTACCTTCTTGTGTATGACCAAAAAAGGGATTTCTTTACAGTGCTGTTATGATACTGGAAGATTCATGGTTCAGAACTCTCTCCAACAGAAAATTCATGGTTTAAATTAAATCTAACTACTTGAAAGAATGAAATTAATGGCATTGTTAGAATCAAGAAGTGATTATTTTTCTCTATTTTGTCATAAATGTCCTGTCTAAAAAAGTAGTCAATTTTAATGTGTAATAAAATCCAAGACAGTTTATTAATAATTTTATGTTATTTTATCATATATCTTACCAAAATTAGTCTCTGCTAGCACATAATATCCTTGTACATAATGTAGTATTCTGAAAATATTTATTTAAAAAGGAAGTCCAATTCCCAAGAAGTCATCAAATATTGTATTTGTTAAGTCATAAGATTTCATCTGTTTATTGTAATTATAATGGTTGGTTTGCTAAAGAAACAATGTAAAAAAGGGAATTTGCAGTTTGGAAAATTATTTTTTATTTTCAAAAAAAGAAATAACCACAACCCATTTACCCAAATATAGCTATATTAATTATTAAGGTGGGCCAAATCTTTCAAATAAACCAAATCCTTAAACCTCAGTTCTGCAGCAGTGACAATAGTCAGTGCATAAGAATATTGCTTCTCTAAACCAAAGTTTTGAATTTTGGCATCTTATCAAGGAGAATGAAGTTGGTCATTCAAACTAAAAATTAGCCAGAAGCATTTGCGGTTGTCCCATTCAGACCTCTGCTTGAAATTGAGAAATTACTTGATGGGCCTCAGTTATTCTACTTAATCTGCACATCATGATGAACAATGGCTCCAGTTTTATTTAATATTGAGCAACTGCAGAAGCATATTTAAAACATTATTGTAATCAGCAAAGTTAAAATTTAGATAATCTGAAAGCACATGCATCTACATTTACTAAAAGTTAGCGCACACACGCACACACACACAAAAAAAGATAAAGAAAGTCTACCCAAAGCACAAACCCAAACACTAACAGGACTAAAAAGCTAAAGAATGAAACATAAAAAAAAGTATTGGAATGATGTTACTTACTAGTCTGAAAGCAACAGATATTGGGGAAGTCAAGGAAGCTAATGGCCAGATAGTAAAACAGTGTTTTCTTCATGCAAATTCAACTTTCTAGAAAGCAATACATCTGCAGATTTCTGTTGTCATTCCTTCTAAACATAATGGTTGCATGGGATAGCATGGGCAAGCCAAAGATTTTCTTTGGACTTTAGCTTTATCTCTAAAATAACTGGCTGGAAAAAAATCTTTATGCATCTTCCTATCTTCTACATTGTACACACTGTTCTGTGTGTCCATCACATTCAAAATGGGGCTTTTCATACAGTTTGCAATTCTGGAAAATAATTTTCACTGAGGCCACAGAAATGTGGCTGCAACTTCTAATTCCTGATCCTATCTCTTAAGACTACAGAGCAAAATCCAATTTCATAGATCTTAGTTTTTGCCAAAATCACACTTAAAGTGTAGTGACTTTAAATGAGGCCACCTTCTCATTCTAGCTAAAAGGTGATCACTTTTTTGTCTGAAACTGCACTTCCTATAGTCATGGAAAATTGCAGAACACCAAAATAGAAACTAAGTAGTATTAACAGATGTATTCTCATCAGGGTTCCATTTGTTAAAGAAAACATTGAATATTAATTAGAAGTTAACCAGAAATAATTGTGGATTAAAAAGAAAAAGTAACTTGAAGGTACCCACAGCTCTCCTACTATTATTACCTTAGCAAATCCTACACACACAAGGACAGCAAAGTGTGCCACCTTTCCTTCCTCTGGCATCACTATCAGGCCCCATCCAGTTACAGTCAACTTGCTGCATTAAACTACAGATTATGGTATCCAAACATGTCATTGCATCACTTACTCAATGCAATTATGAAACAAGAGTCAATATTTTGCTGAGAAGAAATTCCATGTGTGATAGAAAACAATGAAGCGTGAAAGCAAGTATGATCATTTTTAAGTGTTGTGGAAAATAGTTGATTGATAACGTGGTGGCTATTTCCACTGCCTCCTGTTCATTTCTTTCTTCTTCTAGTTACCTATCCTGATTTTTATTTGGGGGCCCATGTTTCCTAAGTTCTTGAGGTCCACGCTGACCATGAAGCTCTATCACCTAGAATCCAGATAGAGTACATAATCCAGTACTAAATCAGAGTTCAATACGTTGCTTTCACCTCAGTGATTGTGTCACCATAAGCACGACAAGCTGAATGAGTCTCAGTGCTTTCTTCTAGAGTTTCCAGCTGTGAAAGGAATTGAGACTAAAGCTGGCCACCATGTTGAAACCTGGCTGAGCTCAAGCTAACAGGCGAAATGGAGAGAAGCTAGCCCTGCAAACATCCTCAAGCCCTGAAACCAGCCATGGCCTGGAAATTGCCAACAAATTCAAAAGCTACTTTGAGTCACCTAAAACTGAAAAATCTTACAGAGATAATATTTTCGAGGTGTTTATAAGAAGTAAAAGAAGGGATTGTAGCATATTAAATTTCCCTTAGAGCTTAGGAATATATAAACTTCTAAGAGAACTATTGCTTCCATATCCAATCCTTGGTTTTCCTCTGCAGACCTCAGGGTGACACTCACAATGGCATAAAACTCTGAGTTTGTTTCTTAGGTTAGGTTGAAAGCCTAATGCAAGAATATATTCTTATGCATTAGATCACTTATGCACAATACATTTTTATTCACTCATCACCTGGGCAGAATTTAAATCATTGATCTAATAGATTTTTTTGTAATCCTCACCTGAGGATACATTTATTGATTTTTGGAGAGAGGGAAATATCAGTTGTTTGCCTCTCATACGTGCTCTTACTGGGGACGAAACCCATAACCTAGGTATGCACCCTGACCCAGAATCAAACCCACAAACCCTTGGTGTGTGGGACAATGCTACAATCAGCTGAACCACCAGGTCAGGGCTAGAATTATCTTTTTTTTTTTTTTTTTCAGAAGGAGATTTCATGTATCAGAGAAATGAGATTTTCTTTTGTTTTGCCCAAAAATGCTTTGGATTGTAGTTCTCTGCCTTCTTCATTTGTGCTCCAGTTTTGAAAGTCTGGCTTTGCTCTCCCACATAATAGCTAGCTACTGAAAACAAGAAGTCCTCTAATATTTTAATATCCTTCTCAATAAAATGCAGTAGTAGATGGCTAACATTGATTAGTTTCTCTTAGTTTTTAGCTTGTAATTTAAAACCCTTCTCTAATTCTTTATAAGCATGTAATCTTACAATCAGTTGCTAGGAGCTGAATGAAAATATCATGGAGGGGTCCCTTCATTTACCCAATTCCATTACTGAATAAAGGCCTGATTTTTGTGTCTTACTGACATAACTTGATGAGCTGGCAATTTTAACTTTATTTAATGGCCAAATATGAAAATTGATTAAAATTGATTTTACATATGCTAATATGGACTTGATTTGTTTATTTATGAATGTTTTAAAGCTCTTAGATATAAAAGTATAAAAACTTCTAAAATTCATGTATTTCAAGTTACAAGCTAGTTTTTTAGTTCTTACTTTGAGACTCCAATATCTAAATATGGTCAAAAATGAAGGAAAAAAATGAGGTTTTGCCTTCTCAAACATTCTTAGAGCAAATGCTAGACTGAGGCCTTATGTTTAAAATGCTTGTAATTTATTAGAAGTATTATTAGTTGGAGTCTTCTGGCAGTTCTGAGAATGTTATACAATGAAAACAAATTCACATTACTGAATCTGGAAGCTTCATTCTGGCATAAAAACCCCATCAATGAAGTTTAAATGTGAGACAGAAAGGTTACTCAGATTTTCAATACCTTAATAGTATTTTTGCCTTGGAGGCTAAAAGAAATATTTAACTTGTGATTAATAAAAGCAATATGCCTTTTTTAGGTTTCTATTATCTTAACTTTTTGAGAAGAGTCCATAAGAATGTGAATAATCTGATTTGTAGATATAAAACTCCAACGTGGTGATCTTTGATTCTGGCTAATTTAATAGTAGTCTGCTTCACAAGAAAATAATAACCAATAAAAATATTGACCAATCAGCATTTTAGAGGAGACTCCCTAGAGTTTATAAAGAACAAATTTCATCTTTAGGACTTATCTGTTGGTATCAGAGACTTGTAGTTCATTAAAGATACTTCAAATTTATCATCACATAAAAGTTGTTAAATACAAACACATATGCACAAACACACAGATTGAGCAGCAAGATTTAAATTATTTAGGTCTTAAATATTTCATCCTACATGAAATTTCTACATTTTTGTATTTTAAGGAAATACTCCACACCTGAGATATAATTGAAATTTAAGGTATATCTATATTTCTATAATAAAATTTATTCAGTCAAATATGTCTGTGTAACACAAAACTAAAAAACATATTCAATTTGTATTTTAAAATTAATTGTATGCAAGGAAATCTTTGGAATTCTAATATCCCTGATTTCATATTGCTACAATTTATGCAGTTTGATTTTTTGTGTAACTGTAGTCAGCTTCAAAATCCATGCCAAAGAACGAGAAAGGTGATGCGGATCATGTAAAAATGGCAGATGACATAAGCATCATTTACATGTGTCTGGAATGCATTTTTTGCTACCCTTTCCCCCTGAACATTTACCTTCCTAATTATGTTTTACTCATTCTAATCTTTAAATTAATTTGAATCCCCTGAGCTCACAACTGACAGTGAGAAGAATGGAAGAGAAAATTTCCTGAAGGGGACGAGAAATTAGATTAAATAGTAACGATCACTCATGTTCCTGTACCACTTCAGAGTTGACAATGTGATTTTATTTATTCAGCTGATTGGTCCCCACCATGTTGAAGTGAGTAGAGAAGTGTATGGGTTATGTCCAAAACGGTGTCTGCCACGGGATGAGTCCGTCAAAGGAAAATGGCTGTGCTCCCCAAGGGCCGAGGTTTGGGGCCCTTAGCCAGGAACAAAACCCCATGTGCAGTGACTGGCACCTGATTTGTGCACTGTTGGTATTTCAGGCAGAAATGAATGTTTAGTTTCTGCTGCGGGCGGGGTTGGCCCTGTGCCACCCTGCTCTGTCCCAGGTGATTCCATCTCTAACTGGCCAGCGTGCCATCACCAACAGAAGCAGTGTCTCAGGAACACAGCTGCTAAGTGGCCACAGTCTTCTCCCAGTTGGGCCCGAAGCTAAAGAAGGGTTGAAGTTCAAATGTGACCAAAACCAGAGTAAGAGAAACCAATCCATTTCTCACAGGAATTTCAATTAGAAAATAGTTATCAAGGCAGATTCAAGCTGAAAGGAGAGCCAAAGAAAGGCAAAAGAAAAGCCCTAAGTTAGTGTAGAGCCATGATATTTTTTTCCTTTTTCATATATATACATTTTCCAATCTCTAAGTCTAGTATTGATCATATCTTTGGAAGGAGGTGGGGTGGTGGAGACAGGATGTGACTACCACTGTGGCAGCCGCCATTCCACCCACAGACACATTCGTGAGGAGGCTAGAGTTTGAAGGAACATTGGGAAACCGATGGTGGTATCAAAAAATTACCAATGCTAGGATTCTTCAGCAAAGATCTTCTGCTATATCTCTCAGTTTTTGTGTCTCAAGGCTGAAAACAGTTGTTCATATTACATTTTTATTAATTTCTAATTATAAAGAACTTCAGACATTTTTATGGTAAACAATTTAACATCCGAACATTTGTCATTGCCCACGGCTGTGTAACACAGCCAGTCACTCACTGGCTGTGTAACTTTTAACACACAGCAGGGCAGGAGTAACAAGTCCAGCCTATCCTTTAGATGCGCTTTTCTAATATTTTTGTTAAAAGAGTTGACTCTGAGCTTAAAGTATTCTGGATGTCTTTTTTTGCATTTTAGTGTTTTTAAATTCATCTTATTTGTGTAATATTTTGTTTTTATGTAGAAGCAATGAATAAGTTTTAAAGCAATTTTATAGTTCAATCCATGAAAGATGAAAGTCACAATCACAATCAAATTACTCTCATCGTTATAAACACTCAAGCTCTAAAAATACACACTTGCATTTCATTTCTCCACCCCTCCCCTGATGTTGATAAAATGAAGGCTCTACAATAGCTAAGATGTCTTCTGCTTTGGGCAGAAATGGGTTAATCATACTAGAGTTAGGTAGTACCTGTTTCTCATGTTAAAGTTATGGCAGGCTAACAAAAGGGAGAAACATAGGCAAGAGAGGGAAGATTTATAATTATCTATATTTGAAACAGAAGTATGTAATTTTCTATGTGCAGTAAAATTTTCTCAGGAATCTAAAACCTAAAAAAAAATGTAACATTTAGCTTATTTTGTGTGTTCAAATGTAAAGTATATACACCTAAAGATACAAAGAAAAATAGTTATACTATTCCTAAATTCTTAATAATGCATAAAAGAATTTATTTTGCTGTTCTCATTTATAGTATCATTACATTAAAAATTAAACAAGACAAATGTGAAATGAACTACAGAAATTCTGTTATTATTAAAATAAGATTTCTCAGATTCATTTTTTCTTCCTGCTCAAATTTTCATCTTTCTGAGTAAAATAATTATAAAAATGTGTACTATAGTTTCCATGTTACTTCTGAAATTTTATAGTTTTTTTTATAGATTCCCACTTAAGAGGATAAATTTGGCATTTTATAGCCTGACTTTATATTGATTCTTCCATTCTGTTCTAATAGGACATGTATATTGCTCAGATACATAAGTACTTATGACAAAAAATCATAGTCTTTTGAAAATACTATACAAAACAAATTAGTTTAAGGAATAGCTGAGGGACATATATTGTAACTGACTGCTCTGGTTAGAAAGGCATTCTTTTCATATCGTATTAATTTATCTCCTTTTTCATATTTGCAGTGAGGAGTCTCTCTTTGTGCCTTAATTATGCACAGCATGAAGAAAACATTCTAAAGTATATTCATTAAAAAACATTGACTTATAAAATACAAGTGGGCACAGCAAAATGAACATAACATCTGATTCAAATAATTTACTGAAAATATTAGGATGATTAAAATATTCTCTCGTGTCATTGATTTTAAGTACTATATTAAAGTCACTGTGGTTTATAATTTGATCATACTGAAGAAGTGACTCTACAATTAATGCTGCTTACTTATTATAATGAGTCATTGTTTACCATTTCAAGCTATTAGCTTAGCTTAGGGTCTTGAGCCTAAACACACTATTTTTTGCAAAACACTTAAGGCAATCATAAGTCCATAGAAGCCTTCTGTATAACCTATTTTACTGACAAACAATTACATTTTAGATTGAAGAGGTGAAATGATTAAGAATATTTGACTTAGTTGCCATGACAGCATGCATTTTTCATCAGGCACAGTGTAATTACTACAATTTCAATGATGTAAAATCAAGAAAGATGATAACAAACAGCAGAACCGTGGAGATATTGCCATTGCAACCAGGTTGCCATAGCAACAGTGATAATAATCCCAGTGATAGATGTTTTCTCTTGCTCTTTCCATTTTGTACGGTTATAACATTCAGAGCCAGTTTTTACCACAGCTTTTTATAGTTTATTAGACTGTCAAAATAGTTTATGAGATGTTGTTGCAAAGGAAATGACTGAGTTCCACAGCCTAATAAAAATGCCAAATACTCTGTTTACATACTGCTCCAGCGCTTAACAAACATTAAAAAATTGTATGAAAAATGATTTGATATTGTATCTGTATTAATCAATTTGCAAAGCATAAGCTTTGTCACTGAAGGTCAAATGAATAGTTTCCAAACACTAGTTTGGGAGAGCCTTTTTAAAGTTTATGTTTTAACATAATACTGGCAACCCCTTCACCTGGATAGGAATATAAACCACCCACAGGAAATACTTTACACATCTAAAAGATAAATAGTTATAGAAAATTAAAACCACATTTGCTTCTCAAATAGGTTTAGGGGAAAATATTTAAAGTTTACAGCCAGAAGTATTCTAAATTAACTTTCTAAAGATAACAATTTTTGAAAATATGATCAAAACTAGGGCATATTAATGTAACAGGATCAGAAATGAACACTGGGAGTGTGAATAGTTTGAGAAGAAAGCATGTAGTAATACACAGCACTAAACCACATAGCATCCATACACACCATGCAATGAATAGGATTCACCGATATGAGGTATCTGTGCAAATCACTACACAGTTTTACATCTTTTGCAAGCTTTTCTTTCACTTTCAATGGAAAACAGATTTCAGAGAATGTACTTCAATACAGACCTACCATGGGTTTTGCCTGTAATAAAAGCTAGCCTAAAATGCATGCATTCACATGAACCTGGAGGTTTTCTAATTTATTGCAGTCATGTTGAGTATTCATGAATAGACTGCAGAAAATTGAGTCAGACATTAAAGCTTTGGGCCCTGCTTATATGCAGCAAACAGAAAGCCCTCAATAGTTTCAAAGATATGGGCAATTGTGAGTTCACAGGCAGTTTTACCAAAGAGTATAAAGGGTATAAGAAGAATTTTCTATGTTAAGCCCTCCCTCTATATCCATCCATTCATTCCCAGCTCGTGTTTTCCATTTTTAGTGAAGAACTTTGCATCTAGTCAGATTGGAGTTTACATTAGTTACACTAAGAAATTCAGGGTCATGGCCTGGACACACTAATACCTGGTATCTTAGCATTGGAAGACAATGCAGTGAGTTTTAGAGTTTTCCAAGAGTTTCTTTCTCCCATTTATTAGTGATCTGCTCTTTAATACTTTTATGCATTTATTATTATTTTTAAAAATTAGGTATGATTAGCTGAGGCCATATGGATGTAGGAACAGTTTTGGGTGACTTAACTCTCTCTCTGCTTCAGTTCCCTTAGGTGAACAGGTGATAGGAAAGCTTTTCTTGCATGTTGTTGAAATAAATTTGGGCCTGTGACTTAGTAAACATAATTGAATCTGATAATGGTGTCTTGTAGGACAGGCAGCACCTTGTCCTTTACCCACTGCTGCTCAGGTCACACAGGTACCAAGAAATGTACCCTGTTGGCCTGGCTGCTAGGGTGGGGGGGTGAGAATAAACAAAGATTGACTTCTCATTATCCCTTCTATCAGGAGCAGCTCCAGAAGGTGAGATAGGACCGTGGATGAGACATCTGTGATATGTTGCTGATATTACACTAAACATTTTAGAAAATCATTCACTGAGTGAGGAATTTTTAGCAATTTATTGCAAATAGTAAGTTAAAATAACTCACAAGACTTTAAAAGTACATATTACTTTCCTCATTAAATATAATCCCAACAACCCTCTTGAAAACAAATCAATTAGCATATTTTATAGTCAGTGGCATCATATTTTTATCTCAAACACCATCCAGCCATTACATGAAGCCATCATTGGAACAGGCTGCTCCTTCTCTAGCAAGCGTACACCGGTAAGTTCCTTACCAGGAATGGTCACTTTTGCAGAAGGTATATCATCTGCTTAGAGAAAAATAACATCCCTTAATTTAGCCTATCAAAGCAAATCTGAAGTGCTTGAGTGGTCTTATTTTCCTTACTTTTTCAATAGTCACTCTGTTTTGTGCCTTTCTAAGAGTGACAAATGCCATATTTTTCACTATGTGACATATATAATATTTCCATCATCTATTAATAACAAACATTAATAGGAAACTCCTTCCCTTCCTAAAAGAAGTTGAGGAACTTAAAATATATACACAGAGACTCAGAGACATTAAAATAATAATGAAGAAAAGATCAAAGGCCTGAAAATAGAAAGAAAGGTATAAGTTCCGGGTACATTTAAATCCTCCAATGAAAATTTCCGCCATTGCTCAAAGTCAAGTTAGCTTTTATTTCTTCCTTAAGAGAATGTTCTTTATAATCTTAAGAGACTGCTCTGTCCCAGGAAGTAATACTTGTTTCTTAACTTGAATTGCTTTGATGTATGGGTATGTCATCGTATGTAACTCACAAAACTGCCCTGCTGGGATGTTCATTATTTAGTATCTAAAGAGCAATAACTCTAATTTTACAGTGTTTTAGTTAGTTGTAAAAAAAAATCAATCTTAACAGAGCAGCAAGTATCTAGTTTTAATACCTCAGAATACCATGTACAAAGGGGCAGAGTATGGTATGGTTTTCTTTCCAAAAGTATTCTCTATTAAGGGTTTAAGTCTCACACTTGACTTCTTTTTTGAATGATTATATAAAGGTATCCTTAAAATGCCTTGAAATTATTTTAAAGCTGATGCTACTCATTCTTCTTTTTTTCTTAATAGTTCCCTACTGTGAGATTTTCGTTTCCATTATCCTTGGAATCTTACTCCATAGAAGCACAAGACCTGCAGGCACATGACAGAACTATGCATGAGACCTAAGGCAGTTTGATAGTTCAAGTCTAACACTCTTGCTCCAACACTTATATGCAAACCTCACCCAATAAATTAAAGAATTCAGAAGGGTATGTGAATTGGTAAATCTTTCTTGTCTGGAAAGTTTCCTTACCTTTCAATTTCTCCTGCATAGGTCGCAGTCCCAGCTGTACTTGGTGTGAGCCACAGAAATGCAAAAAATGCCAATATTCACATTTAAGAAAAGATAGAGGTAATAATAGATATCTGGTCTATATGACAGGATTTTCATAAGGTTTGAAAAAGGTGATAGATGGGAAGGCATCATAGAACTGAAAATAGATTTATACAAATATGAAGCTAAATAGTTACAATCTTCATCACTATCATCTGTCAGCTGACACCTCCTTGTCTAATGATACAGATAACAGTATGTGCTGTGGAGTTCATAAACACTCAACAGAAACGCAGCTGAA
This sequence comes from Anoura caudifer, assembly GCA_004027475.1. NCBI lineage: Eukaryota > Metazoa > Chordata > Mammalia > Chiroptera > Phyllostomidae > Anoura > Anoura caudifer. The sequence goes on from PVKU01001088.1 coordinate 16,354, forward strand.
GTGACTTTCAGCTATGGAAGAATTATTATGATGTTATTGTATGGAATGAACGAATTCTGAAAGAAAATGTTAAGGGAGACATTGTGTTGGAATGTGAGGACAAACTGCATTTTGCTGGGAGTCAGAAGCAAAAATGTTAAAAACAGGGTGATTTGAGATAGGTCCCATATGAGTCAGACTCAGTATAATTTCGTAAATAGTTGATCTTCTTGCATAAAGGGCAGCTGACTTTAAAAGAAACTTGTAACTCAAATGATGACCTTATTTGTAGTTTTCTACCCTAAAAATTTAAGTATCCTCTGATGCACCATCATTGTCATTTCCCAGGGTCAGCCTTGCTTCAGAACACACTTGAGCATCCAACCTTCATTATCATTCTAAATCTATGTTACCACCATCGTTTGTCTCCTGTCCTCCTGCAGCTGTGTTCATCCTCTCTGCCAAGGGGAACGTCTACAATCAGTATATCATCGACTCACCTGGCAAGATCCAAGCCTGATTTTATAATCTGGCAAGTCTATAATTATTACTCTGAGTTACCAGGTTTTCTTAAATCCCCTATACTGAAGAGATTACCAATTAAATTATTCTAAAAGACAAGATAGAATGATCAGAACTGCTTAAGTTTATTTCACAGTAGTTCTCAACCACAGAACTTTCTCATCTTGAGAACTTTCTCAACACTGAAAGTTCTTCCCAGACTTTCAAGCATTGTCAGAGCTTGCGATGTTCAGCTCCAAACTAAACTGTGCCCTTTTGAAACTGCAGAAGATACCAGCCTTGCATAGTGCAAGGTTTATTTGTATGATCTTTCTGGTCATTATGTCCTTATTGCACATAAAACAGATATGACTGCCTCTTGGTTTGATCTGATTTTAGCTTATTCTCCATTTTTCTTCTGCAAGTACTTCAAACAGAGAAAAGCTGAACAAATGTGTAGCATTCTGCGTAGAAAATCATTTGAAGCTTATTTTTTGTGCGTTAGATTTTCTGTGGAAGTTTAGAATGTTTACAGGGAAATAGCTTTATAAGTGCAATGCATTGTTTAACATGGACATCTCTGATAGCACTACAAATAAAACTTTCTAAATTAGAGAAACCTGGGTTTGAAAGCCATAGAGATCTTTTACATTGATGATTGAATTTCTAAATTTTATGAAATTATCTTAAAAATAGTTTCAACTAATTCAGAGGAAAAATGGAAGTGGCTGTATAGAAATCTTCCCTTTCTCCTTTTAAAATCCTCCCACTTAGCATGTACTTAAAATTTAAAAAATGTGAAATTTTGCTAATATTAAAAATGTTTTGTAATATTCTGTAATATGTAATTCTGAGACAATATAAAATATTAAAGCCCAGACATAACAATGACTGCTGAAGTTACAAATCACTTCTGTACATCTGGGATTTCACAGTGGATATTTCTGTCTTATACATTTTATCTTGTTATATTTCCACCAACTGTTATTCCTTTTGTTCTCATGTAGCTTTATTCTATATCACAGTTTGGAAGAGATGTAGTCTTATAAGACAGAAAGTGTTTCAAGATGCTGAGTACATCTCTGTTTTCTAGATGAATATTTTAAGGAATTTTGGGAACACCAGATCAGATTACTTCTGAGTTATACAAACAACTTTGATTTCCAGGCAGCTCCATAAAGCCTTACATACTTCATAGCTCCTGTTTTACTTGACACTTCATCTTTGGTTGTTATTGGTTCTGCATTATTTTCCTAGCCAGAAAATGCAAAGGAAATTGCAATGATTCGTGCCATGTGAAAATTTAGCTATAATACTGAGTATTCACTTCTCAGCATTCTCTGAACAGTAAACCGAGGAGACTTGATTAGATCATTCTATTAATTTAGTGCCAATCTCATGTTTAAAGACAAAGAAGTCATTTAGCAATTAAAACAAAGGAAAAAATCAAAGACATAAAATTCAACTTCAAATGTTTTCTTTGGCTCACTAAGCGTATTTGCCATTTTATTGGGTTTATTTTCAAGAAGTAGAGTGAGACAATCTGAAACTGTGCTAGAAGGGAGTGCTAAAAATGAGAAATCACATTGTCTAGAAAAATGCTCCTAGTCTTGTTGCACACTGCTGAACTTGTAGACTTTCCCCTCTTATGTTTGATAGGTTTCTGATCTCAGTTACATAGAAGTTCCTTCATGTTGTGGAAGAATTAGTGCACTTGCCCCAAGAAATCTGACTTACTATGACATGATAATGGCTCCTGGAGAAAAACACTGAGGAATCTGAGATAACCATCTGTGCTTATAGCTGCTTCTTTGTAAAAAAAAAAAAAGATAAAAAATGGAACAAGTTCAAATTTAGACATATAATATGATTCCTTTGACTCCTGTAAAAGATGTGATGAACACCTACTACTTTTACACTAGACCATTTAGTGACAATTACTATACTACTTAAAATATATCAAGTTATAACTATTATTTTAAAAATATTTTATTTATTTATTTTTTGAGAGAAGGGATGAGAAGGAGAGAGAGAGGGAGAGAAACAGCAATGCATGGTGGCCTCTCACACACTCCCAGCCAGGGACTTGGCCTGCAACCCAGGCATGTGCCCTGACTGGGAATTGAACCAACAAGCTTTGCTTCACAGGTGGGCACTCAATCCCCTGAGCCACACCAGCCATGGCTCATGTTTTAACTATTGACACTAAGTTTTAAGTTACTAGTTATGTTACTGATAAATCATGGATGTGGTTAATAATTCTTTCTTCTTTCTTAATTTAGCATACAATCATTAGCCAAAAAAAATTGTGTCAAACAATTTACTATGGTATGAATTGTTGCCTTTCCTCCATCCCAATGCTACTGCCCTTTGGTGGTTTTTGTCTCCTCTAGTCTTCCTGTTACTATCCTCACTTGCTATTATTTTTCAACCCATCCTCAACAAAAGAATCAGAGTGTTGAATCTAATCTTAATCCATTGCTTAGCATTTTTCAGATGCCCAAGCTTTGTAATTCTGAATTAGAAAGTGCCATATTTAAACTTCTGAGTTAGAAAAAATGAGAAACTAGTAGAAAGCCAGACATTTAAACCAGGATGAGGACTGAGTCAAAACAATAAATCCTAACTCCAGATTCCAAAACTGGATCTGAGATCAGTAAGATTTAGGAAAAACACCAATGCAGGTTTCATGCTGATATTAAGATTTAAAAATCAGTCCTTGTCCTAGGCCTTCAAGGTGGGGCCCCCGAGCAGCAGCAGCAGCAGCAGCACCCGAGGAAGCTTGTTAGAAATGCAAGGTTCAGCCCCACCCCAGACCTAAGGTTCTGGAAGCTGTGGTGATATGACCCCAACAATCTAAGTTTTATGAGCCATTTAGGTGATTCTGATGCCTGCTACAGTCTGACAATCACTGTCCTAGAGAATAGAATGAGTCTAAGCCTGCAAGTTGGAGTTAAGGGGCCCAGCTGTGGAGAAAGCCATTCTGCCCCATCTGGGAAGAAGGGGTTTTATCTTGGGAGCACTTAAAGTTGTGGATTTTATCCATACTGCACATTATAATCACCTGGGAAACTTAAAACCACTGATGCCCAAGTCTTACCACAGGCCAATTACATCAGAACTTGTGAGGGTGGGGCCCTGGCAGTAAGAGGTTTTAAATGAAGCCTGATGATTCTGAAAACAAATAGCTGCTGATGCATCATTCCCAATAAGATTAGAACTCTACCGTCCTACCTTGCATTTTAAGTCAGCCTGCAAGATACAAAGGCCTTGTTCTGTGTCCCAAGACATGACTCTCTTCTTCCTAAAGTTGTATTTTACTGCTTCCAATCTGAAGTCATAAATCACTCCAAACTAATCTTTCATAGCTTGAAATTGCTTTTAGTAGTAAAACAAACAGAAAAAAAAAATCTTTGGCGGTCTTTTTATCAATCTCCTCAAAATTTTAAATACTAATTTATCAGAAAAAAGAAGAAACTATCAACTTTGTAATTAATCTTTAATTTTAAACATCCACCACTGATATCTCATATAAATTCCTATGTTTAACCATGAAATGATATAATTCACACAATAAAAATGGGAGATTTTACATCCGAGGGGATGGTCTTGGATAATGCTAATCAAAGTGTGGTCCCCAGCCCAGCTGATTAATAGCCTTTGAAAGTATGTTTGAAAAGCAGAACCTTATACCCAAACTAGTCCTAAAGGTTCAGCATTTAAATAAAAATTTTTATTTTAACAAGATCCCTAGGTAATCTGTTGCATATTAAAGTTTAAGAAGTACTGGCATTGAAAATGCTGAAGAAATTGCTTCAAATTCAGATTAGAGAACCAATTATACATGGTAGCTGTAAATCTCCCCAATACTTGACATGCTAATTAAAATTACAAATAAATTAGATGTTTCTCCCTCATGTAATGAAAAATAAGCTTACAATTAGTATATATAAAGGAAAACCATAGGTTTTGGAAGTTAGAGCTTATAGAATTGTTCTCTGCCACAGAAAAAATACTCTACAGTTCCATAGAAGGTGACAGGTTGCAAGATGTGAGAATCACCTGTACAGCAGCACAGGTCAAGACGGTAGTTGCTGCTACCCATGCTGGGCCAATGCCCAGAATGTGAGGGTGCTCCAGAATGTGGACTTAACTTGATTCAGCCATCCACAAAAACATCATGAAGCATCTATCACATACCAGAAATGGGGTTAGGTGAAAGCAATACCTACTTTCAGTTGTTCGCTGTCCAGATTTGGGAGATAGACGTGGGAACAGTGACAATGCAGCTTGTTAAGTGCTTTAATAAAGTCGTGCACTACTATTATGGGGGCTAAAAAGAGGGAGCCCTAAATTTACTTAACGAATAACTTCTTAGAAAAGGTGAGAGAAGGGGTCAATTCAGATGCCTGGAGGTGAGTGTAGCTGAATTCCAGAAGGGCAAAACCAATTGTTTATGGGTTATCCAAAGTTTTTTTCAGAGCCATGAGCCTTACAGGTGATATCAATAGTCAGGATTGTAATTGAATGATATTTATATTTTTTAAATTTACTGATTTGAGAGAGGGAGGGAGAGAGAGAAATATCAATTTGTTTTTCCACTTATTTATGCAATCATTGGTTATTCCCACATGTGCCCTCACCAGAGATCAAATCTGTAACCTCATTGGTTATTCCCACATGTGCCCTCACCAGAGATCAAATCCGCAACCTCAGCATAATTGGATGATGCTCTAACCAACTGAACTACCCAGCCAGAGCTTGAATCGTATTTACAAAAAAGCCTTGGCAAACAAGCAGTGTTTGAAGGAGAGAAAGGAGAGATGGGGGGCATTGAGGAGCTGGCCATAGATGGAGAAATAAAACCACAGAAAGAACAATAATACTTCCTTCTCTTATCACTAGAGGAGAAGGTAGGTGAGTAGATTGTAGGTGAGGAGACAATTAAATTTTGTGCCTGAAAAATCCTATTTTTCAGTGAAAAAGAATGGGGGTACTGGATAAAAGAAGGTGAAGGGGTTAGGTAAAGAACACATATGCATAGCCCATGGACACAGACAATGGTGTGGTGAAGGCCAAGGGAGGGGAGGGTGGGGACCGGATGGAGGGGGACATCTGTAATAATGTCAACAATACAAAGAAATTAATTTTTAAAAAGAATGCAAGGTCTTCCAGAAAAGAGTAAGGTGGCCTGAGAAACACAGAAAAGGAGAGAACTGCAAATCAGAATTATTATTTGTTTTGTAATGTGGCATAGAATTTATATAATGGGCATTACAAAGAAGGTGGTGAGAATTCATGCGCAGTTGAAAAGCATGACTTGGTAGTAACAACAGTGCTGTACATTGTGTGATTTGGTACAGCAACGTTCAGCAATGCAGATGCTTGAATTAATTTGAAGGCCATGGTTGTGTCATGAATATAGTAGAAAGCCAAAGGTGGAAAAGTCTCGAAGGTGATGTCAAGAGTATGAAGTGATATAGTATGTGTTTCTTAAACTTTCATGTGTTTGAGTCATCTGGAGATCTTGTTAAAAGATTCTGATTCTGAAAGTCTGGATCAGTGTTGCCGTGTCCTCAATTCTAAAAAGCTTCCAGATGGTGTTTGTTCTGGGGTTCCATAAGCCACACTTTGAATAACAAGGTTCTAGGCTGTGTAAGGGAAGAAATGAAACCCAAAGTGGTGATGGCCTAGAAAAAAAAGGACAGGATAAATTTACTGAATATCAAAAAGTCATTCACTACTCTATACCCATTAGGATGGCTACTTCATATATATATATATGAAGTAGCCATCCTACTTTATATGTAACATATATAGATATATATATGTACCATATTTTTTGGACCATAAGATACACCTAGGTTTTAGGGGAGGAAAATAGGAAACAAAATTTTGAAGCAAAAAATGTGGTAAAATATTTAATAACATAAGTAACATAATATTTCACCAATGTAAATGTAAACAGAACTCAACAGCAGCATTAACAATCATTATTCCTCCCAAATTTGGGGGGAACATGCATCTTATAGTCCAAAAAATATGGGGTGTGTGTGTGTGAATACACACATACATATATATACACACACATACATATATACACACACATATACGTACATACACACACACACATTGGTGAGGCTGTGGAGACATCTTGGAACTCTTATGAACTATTTGTAGGAATATAAAGTGATCAACTGCTATAAAAAACAATATGGTAGTTTCTAAAAAAAAATTAAAGATATAATTACAAAAAGATCCAGCAATTGTACTTCTAGGTATACACCCAAAAGAATTGAAAGCAAGAACTCAAACAGATACATGTGCGCACGTGCTCACAGCAGCATTATTCACAAGGGCCAAAAGGTGCAAACAACACAAGTGTCCGTTCATGGGTGAGTAAATGAACAAAATGTAGTGCACACATACAATGGAGTATTATTTAGTTTTAAAAAGGAAATAAATTCTGACATACTACAACAGGGACAACCTTGAGGACATTATGCTAAGTGAAATAAACTAAGCAAGGAAGGACAAATATATGATCTCACTAACATGAGGTACCTGGAGTAGTCAAATTTATAGAGACAAAGTAGAAATGTGGTACCAAAGGCTGGGAGTGGAAGAGGAAGTTATTGTATAATAGGACAGAGTTTCAGTTTGGGATAATGGAAAGCTTTCTGGAAACTAGCATTCAGAACTATTTTAACAGAAAATTGGGTTTGTTGGTTCAGTTCTGCTCTGTCACAGAGTTTAATTGGCATCATACAAAATCTTCATACTGCAGTCTCTGTCTGATCAGGATAAGCCAAGAGCTTGGACCAGGTCAACACAAAGGTGTGGACAGGGTAGTAGCATCATCAGATTCACACAATGTCTTGTTCCCCTCATTCTCTCATTTCTGTGAATTTATATACCCCAAAAGGAAAGCAAGAGAAATTAGAGTCAAAACAAAAGAAATGGGGATACTAAATATCGTTATAATTTTTAGCACCATTGGATTTTTGTTTGCTGAAGGAGGTTGAAACGCCTGAGAAGATTGGTCTATAGAATGGCAAAGTAATCATAGTGCACACTCATATGTAGTTACTTCTAATATGGGATTCTAAGATTACCTTGTCTGAAAAGGAAACCTTTTAAAAATAACCAGCACCTTTCTGCAAATTATATTTTAAGAAGCCCTGAAGATAAGGTAATAACGATGGAGAAACTAATATTATATAGACTATTTTAAAATATACCTAATCAGGTTTTCTTTTAAGATGCTTAATGTTATCCTTATCTAAAAAGGCTAAATGGACTTAAGCATCTACTTTTATTATTTAATTAGAATGACTTTAAGGCATTTTCATTTGAGGATATCTATATCTTTAAATATACATATATATTCCTCTGCATTTATACGTAGTGATAGTGACTTCAGTGTGACCCTAAATAGGCATAAGATTTCTGACCTTCTGTTAAAACAAAACAAAACAAAACAAAACAAAAAACAATCTTCCCATTTTTCTTGCCTGTGGTGTTGAAAATTATTCCAAGTTACTTAAATTCTATTTTGAAATGTGGAAATAAGGAGAAAGTCCTCCCTACTTCTCAATACACCTGAAGTCCTAAGAGACTGTAATTCAGGTCATCTTTGGTGTCATACAATACCATAATGGTATATGAATAAAATGACCCAAACTACTTTATTCTGACTTAACCACTCTTAACAGAAAATAACATAATTAGATCCAAAAGCATCTCTAAAGTCTGAAAGATGGTATTTATTATATTCTTATTGATCTTAAGACAACAAAATAGATATAGCAAGCAATAAGATGGCACCTCGAAGGCATTTTGCTACATCTATTATATCTGAAATATAATATTTTTAGCAGTGCTTCCTGATAGGATAAAATAAAGCTTATCTCATAGTCTCATAGTCTTTTGTCCATTTGGAATATACCCTTTGTTAGCTACCCTTGATCTACAAAGCCATCCAAAGAAAATTTCCAGTGTGGTTAGCTACATTCCTGCGTTATAAGTTACTCCCTAAAAGTAACTTTGGCACTTTCAAAGGCTCATTAAATCTTTCTGAGCCCTCGGGTATCACTAAGAAAAGTGCTACAATAATTTGCTCAGTGGTATCCTCGGGACCTTAAACAGTTCTTGTTTCTTACAAAAAACTAAATTACTCTCAAAAAGAAATTTACTTTCTATCAGGATATGGCTAAAGACTCTTTGTTTATTGTTTCAAGACAGATTTAAGGGGGTTAACTCAATTATTTGTTTTAGACACACTCTGTAATCTGAAAAACTACTATTTTTTGACTATCAGAGTTGTTTTTTAGAAAAAGCACCGACTTTGCTGTTCTCTTCTCCTAGTCAGCCTGCCCACTGAGAGAACCGTCTATTTAAATGGTGTGAGGAGGTTGGTCTGCCTTTAATTCCAAATTAGCTGTCCTGGAAATGCATCAGCTCTTTCTTTAAGGCCCATAGAAGTTTTATAAACATTGCTCTAAGTTTAACTGAAACTAGAACTATCTTGAAACTCTTAAATGACATAATCTAAATAAACTAAACTAACATCTCTAAAGGAATTTCCATTACAGTAATGGAAGCAGAGATGAAAGCTGCATTAAAAGTTATGTGATCTTGCTTTAGTGCTTCCCCAGTGCATGCATTTGCTAATTTACCTCCTCTACCATCTTGTACTACAGTCAACGGAATAAAGTATAGACTCAAGCTCATGTGGCTCTACATGTGTAAAGAGTTCTCAGATAAACAAACAAACAAACAAACAACCAAAATGGTTTGTGAAAGTAGCAGTTGAAGAAGAAACTGGAGAGAGCTGAGTCTGAAAATTAAATCTGGCATTCATGAACAGATCAAAATTAAAATCACAAGGAGAAAATAAACAAAGTTCCTTGTACAGCCCCCACCCTGCCGCCCTATTCTTGGCATGATTTACAAAGGGGAGATTGAAATCTGGCCCTGTTGCAGCCAGTAATATGCACATTATAAAAACACAGGTTTGGGGAAGTTCTGGCATGAAAAGGGGTTGTAAAAAAACCTGGCATAGACGACACCACTCCTCATCCTCACCCACATGTACCCAGACCAGGGCTTAACTGTAACAAGCCAATCAACAGTTAGATTCTGAAAATAACTTGCCAGATACCACAAAATGAGCAAAGTAGCTTATACCTGACTCATAGGACACTAGGGACTTTAGTATAAGACAGGGTAGGGCTTTACAAGGCTGCAAATGGTATTATTACACCAATTTACAGATTATTAAAGGGAAATTCACAGAGATTAAAGAATTTAGTAAATGGCAGAACCCAGGTCAGTGAATCCTGTTTCAGATGATTCCAGGATCCATGTTCATTCTACTATACAGAGACATCTAAGGAAGAGACAATTTAATTTGGAGCATTAAATATAACTCAACCTATAACAAACTCTTCTTTATGTGAGCATAAGTGATCAAGGCTCCTAGGCCCTAAAAATAAAAACAGTATCAAATAAATGTAGAAAACACTGAATCAAACGTACTAGTCCTGCAGGACTCCTCGGAGCCTATAGTACACTAATGTGCCCTGTGAATCCTCACAATATGGGTGTGGGAGGCTTTGATTTTCCCCTGAAGAACTTTTTATAGGACCTGTGTTCCAAGAGATACACTTTAGGAAAAGCATCTGCAAAATCGTGCTGGCCTAGCAAAGTCAGAGTCTTTATGGTGAATTTGTATATCTCCATTCTCATCCATGGTATGGTGATTCAAAGTTTAATTCTCAGAGGTCAAACAAAATCCTCTTGTGCACAAGAACTGTAAGACTGATTCTTCTCTTCTGTACCTGTAAGTATTGAGAACATTTATGGAGATCAGAAAAGTAAGAGTAGAAAACTGACACTTTCTTACTTTCCTACTTTGAGCCCTGGGAATAGTGAAATTATTTTTAACACTTCATCTGGAGTTTGGGAACCTACAGTCAATTCAGAGGGAGACCTTCTGTTTCTGTAACACCTCTGAGCCCTGATTTCTCACTGTGCTCTTCAGTTTTGTTTTCCCTACTCAACCTTTTAGGGGTTGCTATTTTATCATCCTCTCCCACTCCTAAACCATGTGCGGAATTCCATCCAGAAATAGATGGGACTTTTTCTAAAAGACAGAAAACTGTACAAGAACAAGACAAACAAACAAACAAACAAACAAACAAACAAAAAAGATGGGGACACGTGTTCTTCTGAAGAGTTTTCTTGAAGGTTCTAGGTTAAATTTAGAACATCACTGAAAGCATTGACCTAGAACAAATTCAGTATCTTAATAGACTCCGTGTATACAAAGAGTAGCAGCGGTCTCCCAGTGTCATGAGAAGCCACAAATTAGTGGCACACTGTAGCCTCTGGGTGATCTTGGGCCAGGGACTGACTTCTACGTCTTAATTTCCCCATCTTTAAATGAGGATGATAGAAACATCTACTTCCTATGATTGCTTCATGTATGAACAAAGTGATACACAAAAAGCACATTGGGAAAATGTCTAGTCCACAGTGATTGGTCAATAAACATGAGTTGTCATTATTGGCATGTGACACTCTATTCCACAGGATCACCAGCCACAAGCAAGACTCAATGAATTCCATATCAACTGAATGGTGGAGAAGGAGGGCTGTGGGAAACAGCATTGTTCCCACTTGATGATGAAAGAAAGGCCAATTCAGGTAGGTACTCAGTGCAGGTGAGGATACTGTGGCCAAAAGAAACATATCTCACCTTGTGCATTAGGTGGGAATTCTCCCTACATGTTAAGCAGAACTCTCCTCACATCTTAAGTAATTAGGAAAATCATTCTTGACCAATGTTTGTTTACAACCATGAGTTTTCTCTTAGAATAAATTCTTAGAAATTAAATTATTGGACTATGGAAGAGCTTCTAAATTCAAGCTCATATTTTAAGATTTTGTTTCATACTGAAATTTTCCCTACAAAAAAACTTGCCAGTATACACAAACACCTATTTCTTATCACTTTGACCATATCAGGTTTCCTACATTTTCAAACATTTTCTATTTGATAAATAGAAATATCTGCCCTGGCTAGTGTAGCTCAGTGGATTGAGTACAGCCTTGCAAACCAAAGGGTGGTCAGTTTGATTCCCAGTCAGGGCACATGCCTCAGTTGTGGGCCAGGTCCCCAGGAGGGGGGGCACATGAGAGGCAACCACATGTTGATGTTTCTCTCCTTCTCTCCTTCCCTTCCCCTCTCTCTAAAAATACATAAATAAAATCTTTAAAAAAAGAAATATTTACATATTAATTTTATTTGTTTTTGTCTACTAGTTATTTTGAACAATTTTACATATGCCTACTGAATATTTGCATTGCTTTTGTTAATTGCTATTTATAGCACTTGACTACTTTAAAATAATCAACTATATTAATTTATTTTTTCTTTCTTGGATCCTGACTACTGTTGTTTGCTTGGAAAAGTCTCTACACCAAATATATGTTTTCTGTCAATGTTATAACTTCTTATGTCATATTTTTTATTTTTTTATTCGTTATGGATTTATTAGGGTGATACTGGTTAACAAAATATTACAGATTTCAGGTACATAATTCTACAACACATCATCTGTACACTGTATTTAGTGTTCACTACCCCAAGTCAAATCTCTGTTCATCACCATTTATCTCCCCATACTCTCCTCTACCTCCCCTTACAAGCAATCACCACATAGTTGTCCATGCCCTTGAATTTTTCCTAATCTCCCCACCCCCCACATCTGCTTTCCACACAAACAGCTGTCAGCTTCCCCTTTATCTATGAGTTTTTTGGTATTTTACTTGTTAGTTCATTTGTTCATTATATGGTGCTTGTTTTTCACTTAGCATACTGCTCTCCAGGTTTACCCACAAAGTTGCAAAGGGTAAGATTTCCTTCTTTCATGGATGAGTAGTATTCCATTGAGTAAGTGTGCCACAGCTTTTTTTAATTTTTTAAAAATTTATTTTAATTGTTGTTCTTGTACAGTTTTCTGTCTTTTATTTCCATCCCAGCCTACTGCCCCAGCCTTCCCCACCTCCCTCCCATTTCCACCCCCCTAGTTTTTATCCATGTGTCCTTTATACTTGTTCCTGTAAACCCTTCCCCTTTTCCCCTGATCTTCCCTCCCCTCCCCACTCTGGTGACTGTCAGCCTGTTCTCAATTTCAGTGTCTTTGGTTATATTTTGCTTCTTTGTTTGTTTTGCTGGTTAGATTCTTGTTAAAAGTGAGATCATATGGTATTTGTCTTTCACATCCTGGCTTATTTCACTTAGCATGAAGCTCTCCAGTTCCATCCATGCTGTCGCAAAGGGTAGGAGCTCCTTCTTTCGTTCTGCTGCATAGAATTCCATCGTGTAAATGTACCATAGATTTTTGATCCATTCATTTACTAATGGGCACATGGGTTGCTTCCAACACTTGTCTATTGTAAATTGTGCTGCTATGAACATAGGGGTGCACAGGTTCTTTTGGATTGGTGTTTCAGGGCTCTTAGGATATAATCCTAGCGGTGGGATTTCTGGTTCAAAAGGTAGATCCATTTTTAGTTTTCTTAGAAAATTCCATACTGTTTTCCATAGTTGGTTGTACCAGTCTGCAATCCCACCAACAGTTCACTAGGGTCCCCTTTTCTCCACAACCTCTCCAACACTTGTTGTTCGTTGCTTTGTTTATGATGGCCATTCTGACTGGTGTGAAGTGGTATCTCATTGTGGTTTTAATTTGCATCTCTCTGATAGCTAGTGATATTGAGCATCTTTTCATGTGTCTCTGGATCCTCTGTATGTCCTCCTTGGAGGAGTGTCTGTTCAAGTCTTTTGCCCATTTTTTAATTGGGTTGCTTGTCTTCTTAGAGTGAAGTCATGTAAGTTCTTTATATATTTTGGAGATTAAACCCTTGTCTGAGGTATCATTGGCAAATATGTTTTCCCATACAGTTGGTTTCCTTTTTATTTTAATACTATTTTCTTTAGCCATGCAGAAGCTTTTTATTTTGATGAGATCCCATTTGTTTATTCTTTCCTTTATGTACATTGCTTTAGGGGACATATCAGTCAAAATATTGCTGCATGAAATATCTGAGATTTTCCTGCCTATGTTCTCCTCTAGGACTTTAATGGTGTCACGGCTTACATTTAAATTGTCTATCCACCTTGAATTTATTTTTGTGTATGGTGTAAGTTGGTGCTCAAGTTTAATTTTTTTTTTTTTTGCACATTGCTGTCCAGTTCTCCCAACAGCACTTGTTGAAGAGGCTATTTTTACTCCATTTTATGTTGCTGCTCACTTTGTCAAGTATTAATTGACCGTAGAGACTTGGGTTTATTTCTTGGCTCTCCGTTCTGTTCCACTGGTCCATGTGCCTGTTTTTATGACACTACCAGGCTGTTTTGATTACAGTGGCCTTGTAATACAGTTTGGTATTAGGTATTGTGATCCCTCCTACTTTGCTCTTCTTTCTTAAAAGTTCTGCAGCTATTCAGGGTCATTTATGGTTCCATATAAATTTTTGAACTGTTTGTTCTATGTCTGTGAAATATGCCACTGGTACTTTAATAGAATTTGTAATTCTATTGTAATTGTAATTGTAATTCAATGCAATTTGCATTGAATTTGTAAATTGCTTTGGGTAGTATGGACATTTTGATGATGTTGATTCTTCCAATCCATGAACACAGTATATGTTTCCATTTGTTTGTGTCTTCCTTGATTTCCTTCTTCAGTGTTTTGTAATTTTCTGCATACAGGTCTTTTACCTCCTTGGTTAGGTTTATTCCTAGGTATTTCATTTTTCTTTTTGGTCTTGGTTGCAGGACTTTGGTTCTCATTACGTGGAATATTTCTTGCCATTCTCTTCTGGCTTGGAGCGTTTCCATTGAGAAGTCAGCTGCTAACCTTATCGGGCCTCCTTTGTATGTTACTTCCTGTTTCTCCCCTTCGGCCTTTAAGATTCTGTCTTTGTCTTGGAATTTTGCCATTTTAATTATGATGTGTCTTGAAGTGGGCCTCTTTGGGTTCCTTCTGATTGGGACTCTCTGTGTTTCCTGGGTTGTGTGACTTTTTCTCTCATCAAATTAGGGAAGTTTTCTATCATTACTTTTTCAAATAGGTTTTCTATCCCTTATTCTTCTTCTTCTCCTTCTGATATCCCTATTATATGGATATTATTATGTTTCATATTGTCTTGCATTTCTCTTAATCCCTCTTCATTCCTTCTGAGCCTCTTTTCCTTTTCTTGCTCTTTCTGGGTGTTTTTTTCTACTTTGTCCTCCAACTCGCTGATCCAATCGTCTGCTTCATCGATTTTGCTTTTCCTTCCTTCCACTGTGTTCTTCAGTTCAGAAATTGTGTTCTTCGTTTCCTCTTGGCCATTGTTGATAGTTTCTATTTCCTTTTTCATGTTGATATAGTTTGCAGTGAGTTCATCATAGCTTCCCTGTAGTTTCTGGTAGCTCTTTGAGAGCTCATGGAGCTTCCTGACAACCATTGCTTTGAACTCAAAATTTGATAGTTGAGTTGCTTCCATTTCATTTAGCATTCTTTCTGGTGCTTCCTCCTTTTCTTTCATTTGGGGATGTTTCTTTGTCTTCCCATTGTTTGTGAGACCCTTCTTGTCAGTCTCAGCTTCTTAAATTGATCTGTTCTGGCTCCCTGTGTTTATGGTTTTGAACTTCTGTAGTAGAAAACCTGTGAGATTCAGTGGTGCAGTATCCTTCAGGTATCCTGGTGTTCACTGCTTCCACTGTTCCAGCTGTTGGGATGCTCCCTTTTTGGGTCCAGCTCTGGTTTTCTCACAGTTCCAGGTTTTTTTTTTTTTTTTTTGTTTCATGTAGGATCAAGGGTGTAAGCTCTGGTTCTTCCACAAAGCCCCCTTCTCCAGTCACAGGGCCACCGGTTGCAGAGCTGCCTCTGGTCTTGGGCCTAGGGCTGCCCCCTGGTTGCAGAGGCTTCCCCGGTTGCTCGGCCACTCCTGGTCACTCGGCTGCCTCTGATTGTAGAGCCACCCCTGGCCACTTGGCTGCCCCTGGTCGCAGGCCCGCTCCCAGTTGCAGAGCCTCCCCGAGTCCAGGTCCCAGGGCCACCTCAGGTAGCAGGGCTGCCCCCGGTCACAGGGCTTCCTCCAGTTGCAGGGCCTACTCCGGTTGCAGGGCACTTCCGGACATGGGACATCCTCTGGTCACAGGGCCGCCTCCAGCCTCTCAGCCCCCTCCAGTCACAGGGCCACCTCTGGTCACAGGGCCTCCTCCAGTTGCTGGTCTGGGTGAATCGTTGTCTGACTCCCACACAGTTCAATTTTTCTCTCTGTCTTGGTTGGGTTTTCTTCTTCTTTCTTTCTTTCTTTTTTTTGGCTCTATATTTTTGTTGTCCTTAATCTTGGTTGTGAGAGGATGCACAGCATGTCCAGCCTTCATGTTGGCCAGAAGTTCAGCCTTTTTATTCTCTCATCTACTAATGGGCACCTCAGCTGCTTCCAAATCTAGACCATTGTGCATAACACTGCAATGAACATAGGGATTCATATATCCTATCAAATTAGTATTTTAGGCTTCTTTAATATCCCCAGAAGTGGAATTACTAGGATATAAGGCACTTCCATTTTTTAATTGTTTTCAGGTAACTAAATGTCACTTTGCACAGTGGTTGCACTAATCTGTATTCTCACCAACAGTGCACAAGTGTTCTCTTTCTCCACACTCTTGCCAACACTTGTGTTTTGATTTATTAATGATAGCTATTTTGACAGGCATAAAATAATATGTCATTGTGGCTTTAATTTTCATTTCTCTGATGATTTAGTGATGTTGAGCATCTTTTCATAACTTTATTTGCCATCTGTATATCCTCTTTGGGTAAGTGTCTATTCAGATCCTCTGCCCATTTTTAATTGAGCTGTTTCTTGTTTCTGGTGTTGTTTTATAAATTTTGGATATTAATCCCTTATCAGATGTATTGGCATATACGTTCTGCAATTCTGTGGACTGTCTTTTTATTTTGTTGATGTTTTCTATTGCTGTGCAAAATTTCTAGTTTGATGTAATTCTGTTTGTTTATTTTTCCTTTATTTCTCTTGCTGGGAGACATATATCTGATAAAATATTGCTCTGGGCTAAGTCCAAGACTTTGCTGCCTATGATTTCTCCTACGATTTTTATGGTATTAAGTCTAATATTGAAGTCATTAATCCATTTTGAGTTTATTCTTGCATGTGATATAGGAAGGGGGTCTAGTTTAACTTTTCTGCATGTATCTGTCCAAATTTCCCAACACCGTTTACTGAATAAACTATCTTCAGCCCATTTATCTGCTTCTTTCCTCTGTTGAATATTAATTGACTATAAAGGTGTGGCTTTATTTCTGGACTCTCTGTTCTATTCCATTGATCTATGTGTCTGTTCTTATGCCAGTGCGATGCTGTTCTGATTATTATGGCCTTATAGCATAGTTTCATATTAGGTAGCATGATTCCTCCAACTTTGTTCTTTCTTCTCACAATCACTCTTGTTATTGGGGGCCTTTTGTGGTTCTGTATAAATTTTTGAAATATTTGTTCTAGTTCTGTGAAATATGTTATTAGAATCTTGGTAGGAATTACACTGAATCTATAGATTGTGTTGCATAATATGGACATTTTAATGTTAATTCTTCCTATCCCTGAACATTGGATGTGTTCCCACTTATTTCTATTTTCTTTAATTTCTTTTTTCAGTTTCTTATAATTTTCCAACTACAGTTCTTTATATCCTTGGTTATGTTTAGTCCTAGGTATTTTATTGATTTTGAAGCAAGTGTGAATGGGGCTGTTTTCCTAATTTCCCTTTCTGTTTTTTCATTATTGGCATATAAAAATGCAACTGATTTCTAGATATTAATTTCATATCCTGGTACTTTGCTAAATTCACTTCTCAGTCCTAGTAGTTTCTTGGTGGAATCTTTGGGATTCTGTATGTTCAGTATCACGTTATCTGAAAATAAAGACAGTTTTACTTCTTTCTTTCCAATTTGGGAGCCTTTTATTTCTTCTTCATGTCTGATGGTTGTGGCTAGGACTTCTAGTACTATGTTGAATAAGAGAGGTGAAAGCAAACATCCCCCTCTTGTTCCCAGTGTTAAGGGAAATACTTGAAATTTTTTTCCCATTGAGTATGATACTGGTAGTGTGTTTCTCATATATAGCCTTTACTATGTTTAGATATCTTCCCTCAGTTCCCACTTTACTAAGAATTTTTATCATAAACTGGTACTAGATTTTATCAAAAGCTTTTTCTGCATCTATTGACATGATCAGGTGATTTTTGTCTTTCATTTTGTTTATGTAGTGAATCACATTTATTATTTTGCAATGTTGGACCAACCTTGCACTCCCAAAATAAATCCCACTTGATCATTGTGTGTGATCTTTCTGATGCATTGCTGTATTTGGTTTGCTAATATTTTGTTGAGGATTTTAGCATCTATGTTCATTAGGGATATTGGCCTATAATTTTCTTTCTTTGAAGTGTCTTTATCTGTTTTTGGAATTAAGACAATGCTGGCCTGGTAAAATGAGTTTGGGAGCTGTCCCTCCTCTTGAATTTTTTGAAACAGTTTGATGTAACTAATCTGATGTTATATACAGCTTGTACATAACTATCTGCTTTTCTCTTGTAGCTTTTATGATTCTGTCTTTGTCTTTAAGCTTTGCCATTTTTCTTATGATGTGTTTTGGTGTAGACCTCTTTGGGTCCAACTTTTGTTGTACTTTCTGAGTTTCCTGGATTTGTGTGTCTTTTCCTTCACCAGATTAGGGAAATTTTTGGTCATTATTTCTTCAAAAAGTTTTTTATCTCTTTCTCACTCTCTTCTCTATCTGCTATCCCCATGATATAGATGTTGTTGTGCTTCATATTGTTCCAAAAGTGTCTTAAGCAATCCTCATTTCTTAAAATTCTATGTTCTATTTGCTGCTCTGCCTGGATGGTTTTTTCCACCTAATCTTCCAAATCACTGATTTGATTTTCTGCTTAATCTAACCTACTGTTTATTCTTTCTAGTACATTATTTATTTAAGATATTGAAATTTTATTTCTGACTGGTCATTTTTATTGTTTTTATGTCTTATTTCATGCTTTTGTGTATCCTTGCAATCATTACTCTAAATACTTTGAAAAATGTCTTGCTTCCTTTTCATCTACTTCATCTTCTGGAGAATTCTCTTGTTCTTTCATTTGGAGCCTGCCTGCTTATTTGTCTTCCCATTTTGGCTGCCTCTTTGTATTTGGTATTTGTGCAAGACTCTGGTTCATGCCTAAGTCCAACCCTGTGTCTGACTGGCTCTGGGAAACCTGTTTGGAGCTATCAGTGTTCCACAACTTGAGGATCCCTCTGCTGGGTTTGTTTGCATGCAGAAAGAACCAGGCTGTGCACCAAGGGTGCTTTAACCAGCACCAGGCCTGGGGGTAGATCAGCTGAAGTCTCTGAGTCCCAGAGATCCAGTTTCACCTGCAGGTTTTCTGCTAGGCTTAAAGAGTGAATGTCTTCCAGCTGCACTTCTCAGCAGTGGAGCTTAAGTCCCACAGGGTGGGGAAAAGTAATTCCTACTGGCAGGGTTATTACTTTCCCTCAGGCTGATGCCACTTGGAGTGGATTGCTCTGCCTGAGAAACATAGCTCCTGCAGTATGGGGAATGACTCAATACAGGGATCCTGGCAGCCATTCCTTTAGTTCTCTTCCCAGAGCTCCAGACTGTCCTCTCATGTCTTTAGTGCACTGTTCCATTCCTCTGCTGGAGCACAGGGTAAGTGACTGAAAATGGAATTTTGTGTATTGGTCTTTTAAGAGGCTTTCTCTGTCTCCTCCACCCATCTCTCCCAGTCACATTGTTGTGATGTGGCTTCTTTCATCTGCCCATGGATGTAAGGCTTCTTCTCTCCAGCTAGTGTTCAGTTGGTTATTCAGGATGATTTTTCTATAATTTAGTTGTAATTCCCATTTGGTCCTGGGACGTTAGTATAGCTTCTACTTACTCTGCTATCTTGGATCTCCAGCACCATTGTGGTGGCTTCTTTCTTCCAGACAATGACTGAGTTTGACTCCTACAAGAAGAGGCAACTCCTTTAACTTCTAAATCCATTCAAGTTCTGTATTGATTGTGCCATTTACTGAAAAAGGAACTCCTAGTAGCAGCCTCTACAGTCTCCTGCCAGATCGAGCTCTGATATGCATCCAAACTGCTTGAACATTTCTTGCAGCAAATTTTTTTCTGTGGTATCTCCTTGGGCAAAGGAAACAAAAGAAGAAAAAAAAAAAACAATTGCACTACATCAAACTAAAAAGTTTTAGCTCAGTGAAGGAAGCCATCAACAAAATGAAAAGACAACCCACTGAGTGGGAAAACATATTCACTGATACATCTGATTAAGGGTTAATATCTTAAATTTATAAAGAAATTATAAAAACCAACACCAGAAAACAAACAATCCAACTGAAAAATGGCAAAAGACTTGAATAGGCAATTTTCCAAAGTGGGCATACAGATGGCCAATAGGCATACATTTTCCATCTATATATTTTTGCCTTTTATTTTCAAATGAAAGAGCATGAAAAAATGAGTTACTCTCTACTTTAATTAGAATACATCTGAATTTAATCCTATAATAAACTGAATTTGAAATTTATTATTTACTGTATTAAGAAAGTATGATATTTTAACAAGATGGTTTACTATATTAAACCATTAAAATGACTATATTATTATATTTCTTAATTAAATATTTTTGTACTCATCATAAACCCTACTTATTATTACTAGTTTTTTTAACATAATGATTTCAGTTTCTACTTTAGTTTTTGTGCATATTTTTATAAATGGCATTGGGCTGCACTTATCATTGTATCATTGTTACAAAACTTTTATTACTAAAAATAGGAATTACAAATATTTATATTTAAAGTTTTATAAACAGTATATGTTAGAATACATTAGAGAGTTAATTGAAAATGTATTGGAATTGATGGGTAATTTCATTTCAACATCTTTTAAAGATAATTCTAAAACAAGATTTATTATTTGAAGTAACAATACAGTAATGTTTCATTAAACTTTTTCTCAATGTCATTTCTCAATGACATTAGAATTAAAATAATATATTTTAATATAAAGTCATCCATTTCATCAAGATTTTATTATTTGTCAGACTGGTTTTATATACTTATGTTTTATAATTAAAATCGCTCTCACCTACTAATTCATATTTTTCTATAAATGTTTTCACTTTTTCTTAAAATAGCATACATATACCTTATCTGTTTGGCTTTTGTTGTTTTCATATAGAATATACTCCAGGAGTTATTTATCATTCTTTTCTATTTGTTATATAAATTAATAATTTTAGCACTATTAATTGCTTTCATTTTAAATAATTTGATTCATTTTATGATTTCCTTCTCAGTATATGAAGTTAATTATTTTCTTTCTCAATTATCTGAATATTAAAAAGCTTTAAGAGTATTTTCCTACATATATATTTCTCTTAGATTTTTATTATATACTCTTCTCACTACTGTTACTTTTTAATACTTTTTATTTCTAATTGGTTAGAAAATGCTTAACCTTTTTGTTATTAATTTTATATGCAATTAATTTTCTACCTGTAATATGGCCTATATCTTTCTTGTTTTATATAACTACTTTTTTGTTAGAATTTGTTGGGTTTTTTTAAGTACCAATGCTTATATATATCTCCCTTACGTATAATTTCATTAATTATATTAGAGTTTCTAAAATGATTTAATTTTTTTAATTTTATTTGTCAAGACTTTGAAGCATTATTATTTTGTTTTGAATTGCTTCTTATATTTTTGCAGTGTTTAGCTTTATATTTTTGATATTGTGTTACTCATTTCAGGTAATAAATTTATTTTGTTTAATCAATAAAATTGCTCTCTTTATCTTGATAAATGCCTTTGGCCTAAGATTCCAGTTTGTTTGATGTTAATATAACCCAAATGACCCCGGACTTCATTAGCCTGTGGGTACTAAGGATGCTCAATTAATATTAATATCCTAATTTGCTAGCTCATTAACCTCTGCCTGTATAACAGGAGGACCTTGACCTCTACTTAGGAAGTCTCTCTAGGCAGTATCCGACACTACTCTTCACCTTTATGTGTGCAGGCAGACTCTGGGTTTCTCTTAGCTTCTCTTGCCGCGGCTATGCATGCAAGCCTCCAGGCCTCCAGGCTGGAGACATAGTCCTCACAGGGCCATAACAACAAGACGTCAGAGAGGAAATGTTTTAGAAGAGATCCTCTGTGAACGTTATCTTGTAAGGAACTCAGTAAGACCCCTACTTAAGCTACCATTCAGCCTTTCTTTCCTCCAAGATCACTTAAATCTCACGACAACTGTATGACATAGGAGCTGTGATTATTCCAGATGGAGAAGCCTAACGACAAAGAGGATGAGTAACTTGCCTACAAGTAGCAGGTACTAACAAAGCCACTAATCTTTCATGCTAGTACTTCCTCAGTTTTGCAGGCTTTATTTGATTCATCTTTCTGGTGACTGAAATATATCATCAAATACATTTTTTCAGCAAAAAAAAAATGTATTTTGTATTTTAGGTTGTCCATTTTCTGAGATTTTAATAGAAGTACCACATAATTTCTTCACTGGTGCTTTACTCATGAATGAGAGGACTTGGATCATCATTTCTCTCCCTGTAAACTGGAAGTATAACACAATGTATAACACTTTAAGGATCACCAGGGTTATCTCCTTAAAATGGACATTCATGGTAGGAGTTCATATCATTTTGATGCACATGGTTTGTTGACTATACCTAAAAAGCACTGTATGGTTGTTGGCATTACAGTCTGACATCAAACAGATTGTTCAAGTCTCTGCTTTGCTTTTTATTAGTTCTGTGGACAATAAACATCTTTCCTAGCCTCTCTAAGCCTCATTTTACTTATATATAGAATGTTACTATTGATAACATGCATGCCTTATGATTGTTTTGAGGATTAAATGAAATAATGGCTATAAGCAGTGTAGTTTTGGAACGTGACTGACAAATGCTTGCTATTTTCATAATAAATATTTTAATGCTATCCCATCTTCTACCTTTATTTGTTGTAAATCATCATCATCATCATCATCATAATAATAATATAGGTCCAAACTTCTCTGTTAGACAGCTCTATTTGGGCACAGTGGTAGGGTATTGACAGGGAAGATGTGCCAGAGCAGAGGTAAGAGAGCTAGATCTATACCAAAGAAGTTTCAAAGTGCAGTTGAATATCTGGGCTGCATACCTGCCATTTCCATGCTGATCTCTTGGGCAGGGGTCCCTAACCCCTGGGCCTCGAACTGGTACTGGTCTGTGGCCTGTTAGGAAACTGAGCTCTGCCTCATGATATCTCCCATCCCACCATGGAAGAAACAGTCCTCGGTGCCATAAAGGTTGGGGACCAGTGCTCTATGGAAAATGCATCCATGAATTGCCATGCTTTGTGTCATGCCAATCCTCAGTCTTGTCACCTAGGCAACTTTGGGTCAGATATAGTCATCCAAAGGCAACCAACAATGGGTGGGGCTATGAGATGTGCCTGGCATGAAAACTCTGCCAAGAGTGACATCTTAATTTGTTGCCACATAACTACCTCAGTTTCTCTGTGAGATGTAGATGATATAGTAAGGATGTACATTATGAAATGATACAGGAACTACAGAATATAACCATAAGACAAAAACTTAACCACAAAAAAGGGAAGAGAGTTAGTTGATACATAGAAAAACACAAAGAAGATAAGAAATATAACACAAAGTACATTACATTTAAAAAATTTTACCTGGCATAGCCAAACCCTAATTACAGAAAATAAAAATAAAAATAAATAAAAAAGAACAGTTCTAACTTTCTAGCAGTGAAGTAAATGAATTATAAATCTGTTTTCCTTTTTTAAAAATATCTTATTTATTTATTTTTAGGGAGAGAGAAAGGGAGGGAGAAAGAGAGGAAGAGAAACATCAATGTGGTTGCCTCTCCCACTGGGGACCTGGCCTGCAACACAGCCATGTGCTTTGACTGGGAATCTAACTGGTGACCCTTTAGTTGGCAGGTTGGCACTCAATCTATTGAGCCACACCAGCCAGGGCTAGTGTGTTTTTCTTCATGATAGTTTGTAAGATTCTTAAGAATAAGGACCATATAGTATTACATATTATATGTACAAAGCTTAACAATTTTATATATTAATTTCTTTATTAGTAAAAGTAGCATATTTAAAATAATATAATGTTATTTTTTATATATCAGAGAGTTGAACATTTTTTAGTTGAAAACTACTGGTAACTAATAGCAGAATTTAAGGTAGGGAAACTGCTAAGTTTCTAAAGAAAAATAAACTTGGAGAAATTTTACTTTTTTCTGTAGTGGTTTTAACATTCTAGAGCTACCTCTGAGTAACTAGACAATTGTTTTTGCTTTTATCAAAATTCATTTTCAAATAATCCTACTTGTAAGATAAAGAAAATGAGATAATCAATATGGATTTTCTCTGATATCTTAATGTTTTGTTGAAGTGTAACAGGCTGAGGTTGGGCAATAGTTAGGAGCAATTAATTCCCATAGCAAAGTTTCTTTTAAAAGTAATAATAGTAATAATAACAGCTAATACAATTATAACAACCACTGATCAAGCTCCTGTAATTTTGTCTAGCATTTTTAATGGTCATATTCTTCTTCTTAAATGTTATATTTTATATTTATCATAAATACAATTTATATAATTACAACATCCTTATAGGGTAAATACCATTATATTCATGTTAGAGTTCAGGAAACTGAAGCTTAGCGATATTATGTGACTTTTCTGACTTTCTACAATTACCTAAGTATTATACCAGGGATTTGAATGTAAAAATTCATCTTTTTTCTTCTCTTCTTTTTTACAATCTGTCACACATTGATGCGGACACTGGCCCGCAGTGTCCGCATCATTATGGATGAAATGAGACATTCACATGGACTTCTGAGTCCGGTGGAGGAAAATGGACAGCATGGCTTTTCTCTCAAGGGGAGCAAAAGCCTTGGCCCTTGCCATGACCACCCTTTATTGGGTTTGTCCCCACATCACATCGTGGTCCTCATTTACTATGCACAGGTTCATTTTAGGTGGTTACCTTTTACAGACAACAAAAGGAGCCAATGCCCCTAATCACATCACAAAAAGGTATATTTGCAAATGAAAAGGGAAAAGTAGTTGAACCGGTTACACTCCATACTGGGGAGGTTTAGCATGGATTTTAGGAAGTTACAGTCAGCACTTGCTGTCCCAATTCAGCATGAGGGAGTTTTAGCAAAAGCAAGTCCTAAAGCAGCCTAGGTACAGTGCAGGCCTGATTCCCCACAAGAGAACCCATCCATGGGTGTGGGTCCTGTGCATCTCTGAGTGGGAGCTGGGCCTGCTCCATGTAGAACCGTCTCCTACAACACATAATTTGTAGATAGGGAAACTTAGCTTTCTTGAAATATGCTATTCACTTTTTGAAAATACAATATAATATCTATAGTCTGATTCTAGGGATATAACCATAGCATTCTAAAGGAAAACTTTTAAAGATCATGGTGTTTTACAATTATTCACTTTATAGATACTAAAAACGTAAACATCCCTAACAAAGATAACTCTTTTAATATTTGTTAGTATATTTGTAATAAAAGACCAAGCATTGTCAATATAATGAGAATGGTTTGCACAACATCTATGTAACCTGGCAGCCAAGGAGAGTGGACTGGAATGCACATGTCACAAACAATGACAATTTTACCATACTAGTTGGCGGAGGGCAGTTGACACTGTAGAGTGCATGTGTACTGTGTGGCTGTCACATTCAAAATGACTGAGCCAGTAGAGCAGCAAATCTGTATCAAATTTTACTTTAAGCTTGAACATCCATCTGCAGAAACTATTTGGATGATTCAGAAGGCCACAGTTATGGGCAACCGGTGATTGGCAGCGTCATGACAACAAAGCACCTGCTCATTCATCACACCTCATGCAGAATTTTGGTGAAACATCAAATCACCCAGGTGACTAAGCCCACCTACAGCCCAGATTTAGTGCCTTGCCACTTCTGGCTTTTCCCAAAACTAAAATAACCATTGAAAAAGCAGAAAACTGTGCTTGAACAACAATTTGAAAAAAAGTTAAAAAAATAATAATAAACCCAAACTGACAGGGAAAGGCAGGGAGAAGGTGAACTGTAAAAAAAAAAAAAAAAAAAAAAAAAAAAAAAAAAAAAAAAAAAAAAAAAAAAAAAAAAAAAAAAAAAGGAATAGATTTCAGACTGTCTGTGAAATTCAGGAAAACACAACAGGGCAGCTGTTGGCAACTGGGAGAACTGTGTGAGGTCCCAAGGTGCCTGCTTAGAAGGGGTCTGAGGCATCGTTGTCCTATGTATAATGTTTCTTGTATCTTATATCTTCTTCAATAAATATCTCTTTTTCATATTACATGGCTGGATTCTTTCTGGACATATATCTTTAATATTTTGTTGAAATGTGGAAGGCTGAGGTTGGGCAGTTGGTATATATGTGCATGTAAATATGTGTGCGAATACATGTATAATACATGTAGTATAAGGCAAATGAAATAAAATACTATAAAATAAGAGCATGATTATCATATATAAAAGCATAGTTTGAAATAAAATTTTAAATTGTTATGGGATGATTTAATAAATTATAGCATTTACCATATTATAAAAGAGTTTGGAAGTTTTAAGTACATATTTATATGCAAGACTATTTGTCAGACTAGGCTACCATTTCATTTGTTGATACTGTTAACATATGCTATATATTTCATAAAATCAGTTTGGATATATGATAAACATCATGAGGAAATTATACTTTGCGGAAACACTTTAAGACAATTTATAGCTCAATTTCCCTTCTCTTTAGTAACAAATAGTAGCACTATCCCCCTTCACCCTGCCAATAACATCCTCAAGTCAGAAAGGGCCAGAAGATTAGATTACAAATTCTAATATTTTTTGGTACAGTAATATTTTAATATCATCACAAAAGAATAACTTTCAGCCCTCTGGTAATTATTTTTAAGTATGTCTTATTGATTATGCTATTACAGTTGTCCCACTTTTTTCCCCTTTATCCTCTGGTAATTATTAAATTCAGCCCTAGATGTTTTAAAGCATGAATGAACTCAGAATAGAATCTGTGGCTTCCAGAAATCTGGAAGGATATCTATTCTAATACTGCATCAGCACCACCACCATCATCTGATGAAGGGATCAACTAACTTCAAATTGATTGTGTCCTAGTTTTAGAATTCATTACCTATTATGAGATCCAATTCCAAGAATGTTCAGTTCTAATTCTTAGAAAGGACTTCTTTGAACCAAAGTCTCTAAAAGTTACATTCATTTGTCCTAGATCTACCCTCTGTGGTTAAACTAATAAGCTATAATCCTTCATCCACATGGAAGTGCTTTTATTATTTGAGGACAATTATCAAATCTCTGCATCATTTTATCCCTGATCCTTCAATTATTTCTCTTGATTTCTCC
Source organism: Anoura caudifer (assembly GCA_004027475.1). Lineage (NCBI taxonomy): Eukaryota > Metazoa > Chordata > Mammalia > Chiroptera > Phyllostomidae > Anoura > Anoura caudifer. The sequence continues at coordinate 43,444 of PVKU01001088.1, forward strand.
CTAGGAAAATCTATGTTTACTAAATGCCTCTGAGGATGTAAAGCAAGGCAGCATTATTGTTCACAATTCCTGACTTTTTATCAGGAGCTCCTTATGGTGAAGATTTAACATCCATAATTTTTACTCTTTGGAGAAAATTCAAAGGCCCATGATGTAAAGTGGTTAATAATTTGTCAAATTGAAAATTTAAATTGTATGTATTCTCAGACAGCCATACAGATGCAAATCACTTAATGCATAAGAGTTAGTAAACCTGATAAGCCAACATCCACATCTCCATGTAGTTGTTTGCACATCCGAGGTAACTTTTGTTACAGTGCATGTGTTGTGTATGTGTGTATATGTGTGTGTGTCAATGACAAATGACCACAGAAATAAAATCACCTTCCAGTGCAGAGCTGGAAGTAAAGTAACACTAAATGGTCTAAGAATGTCATGATGATATCCACAAGAAAAGATTTTGATAACTCATTCTTTAAAATAATCTGATAAATGACAAGTGAATCCATGAAATTTTTAAGGCAATTAACAAAAACATCAGTGATTATCTAACCCATATAAATTTTCTCCCTTAGTCATGAATAACAATTTATTGACAGATAATTAGTTTCTGAGTTAATAATATGTCTAACAAATGAAAGATTCCAAGCTAAAAATGTGATTTGGGAAAAGTCAAAGAATTGAAGAACTCTGCATATGGAAACTTATGGATTCAAGAAGGTCTAAAGATATGTCCTCCATGAATATTGAATGTCTACAGAACTACTTGTGAAATAGGCTAATAAATGTTAGAGATTTTTTCAGTCATATACACACTATAAACTATAAGTAAGGGATGTAAGATAAGAGCTTTGCACGACTACCTTGTTATTGCACCCTGTAGTCCTAGGCAGGCTGGGTAATAACCATCTAATGATATCATGTCAGACTACATAAGCTTTTGTAACTCAGCAATAAAAAGATAAATAAATTAAAAATGGAAAAAAGATAAAAATAGATATTTTTCCAAGGAAAATGTACAAATGACTAATAAACACATGAAAGACATTTGACATCATTAGTCATCAGGAAGATGCAAATCAACATGATGATGAAATACCACTTGACACCCAATAGGATGACTAGATTAAAAAGGTCAGTAAAAACAAGGGTTGACAAGGACATGGAGAAACAGGAATCGTCATACTCTGACCCTGCTGGTTGGAATGCAAAATGCTGCAACTGCTTTGGTACACAGACTGACAGTCCCTCAAATAATTAAAAATTGAGTCACTGCATGACCCAAGAATTCCATTCCTACATATTCACCAGTAAGAATGAAAACAAATGTCCACACAAAACTTGTACATAGTGGTATTATCCATAACATTCAAAAAGTATAAATAATCCAAATGTCCATCAACAGATGAATAAATAAACAAAATATGATGTTTCATATAATTTATTATGTAACCATAAAAAGAATAAAGTATTGATACATACTACAACTGGGATCAACCTTGAAAACTTTATGCTTAGTCAAAGTCACAAAAGTCCACGTATTATATGATCCCATTCATAAGAAAGTCCACAACAGGAAACTCCATAAAGATAGAAAATAGGTAAGTGTGCACTTATGTATGGTTGGGGTAGGGTGAAGTATGTGTACTCAGTAGGTCTGAACAAAAACCTTGGAATTGGACTCTGTAGCAGGCTGAATAATTGCTACCCACGATACTAGGTCAGAATGGTTTCTTTTCCCAGGTGCCAAAAATGTCCTAAAACTGACTGTCGTGATGGTTATACATGTTTGTGATTAGTTATATTAAAAATCATTGAATTGTGTACTTCAAAGAGGTGAGTTATACGTTCTGGAAATAATATCTCAAAAGCTGTTTTAAAAAGAATGAAGTTAATCTCTGTGTGCTAAGATAGGTAGATACCCAAGATGAATTACTAAAATTTTAAGAAGTCAATATAAGAGGAAATTGGTAATGCAGAACGGAGGACTACTCTGGATTATGCAAATACAATGATATAATCAGAAGAAGGGATAAGTAAAGGGTTCCCTCTGGCTGGAGGGACTTGTCATTTATCTTTGGGCAAGTGAACAAATATCAGCAACATGTAAGGTCCTGCAAGCTATATAAACACCTACAAATGGGGCTCAGGTGAGAAGTACATAGCAGATGCTTCTCTTTCCATGGAAGCATTGCTCCCATTTTCTTCTAGCATCAAGTATGGCTGGTAAGAACTTTGTTACCATTTAACTCTTCTTTCCAAGAAAACTTCTATTGAGTTATTTATAGAAAACTTTTAGAATCTTCTCTTTATCCTTGGAGATATGAAATTTCACAAAAAAATTGCAAAAATAGATGGATTTTGTTTATAATTCTCTTTAGTTGTCTAGCAGCCTTTTAATCTGCAGGTCTTTAACTGATTTCTTTTATACTCTTCTCAATGCCACTTTCATTAATATCTCTGATCTTACTATATTATTCTTAATTCCTGGCAGTTGTTTTAATTTCTGAGATTATTTTCTCTTTTTATGATTTCTTAAACAGTTTCTCATGAATGTCTATTTTTATTTTGTGGCTGCAAAGCCTCTGACTCTGTAGGCACATAGGTAACCATGTCAATTGCATATTTGACTTTAGGGTATGACAGCAAGCTGCAGCACCTCAAGTCAGCACAAGGCCTGTACTCTGTCATATTCAATTATTACAAAGTCACACTGGAATGCTAGCTATTTCTAGGCAGGTGAGTTTAATTTTTTTGGAGGATGGTCCTTTAGTTTTCTTTTTATGGTGCAAATTTCAAACTCACAGTCATGCTACATTTATCGGACCTAGGCTTAGAGGGATACATCATGCATGCTGTCAAACAATAGCATCATTTTTTTTTAACCCAGTTGGGTAGTCCTCCTTGTGCATACCTGCTGACTCTGTTTAGAGGTTCTTCTTAGAGTCCCCAGTAAAATAGCGCTGGATATTGCTTTTTAAACTAATTCTCTGTTTATTCTGGCTTGTGCTATTTCTGCTTTGTTTCATCTGTCATCAAGCATGTCTGTTTTTCATCTTTCAAAACTGTATTAATAACAATAGTCCACTATTGGCCTTCCCTCCTATTTTCTTGGTATTTTGGGTTCATTCACATTTATATACCTTTATTTTAATTTCAGTGTTGTTTTGTAAGAGTCAGGAGGCATATGAATGTTCTTAGGTCACCATCTTGATTGAACCAAGAGGTATTAGAACCAAGAAAAATGCTAAATGGTATTTTTACAAATAAAATCCTGAATAGTAAAGACATATCTGGAAGAAAAAAAAAAGAAAATAAAACTTTAGTCCTTTAATTACCATAGCCAATAATATAATTTACACAGTGGAAAGTATAGATAAGTCCTGTTTAAAACCATATTTCATCATTTGGACCAATAACTTAAGTGGATGCAATTAAGTGGAATATACTGCCTGGAAGAGGCTGAATATTAATAAAGTTGACAAAAAAAGTTAACAGCAGGGGTTGGTCAAAACCACAACCACCACAACAAAAAGAAAAGCAGGTGAAACCATGGGAAGTTGTAAGGCATAAGGTAACCCTAGAATGTGCAGGGCAGACGGGACTATCTGGGAGAAGGGTTAAAAAAAGGCCTAGTGACATGCGTCTCTGAGGGCTATATTTTTGTTTAAATATATAACAATAAGACCCTGTATACTCTTGACAAGGAGGACGATAAGAAGAATGCAATGTTTGGAGAACATTATCATACCAGCTCTATAAGCAACAGACGGGATCAAAGGCAGACCAGGGCAAGAGTGCTGCCTGGGAGCCGATTGACGCAGTCCAGGAGCGAGGGCCTAGGAACCAGCAGAGGATTGTGGCTGTGGGGACAGAGAAGCAGGAGGGAAGCCAGCCCTCTCGCTGCTTGGTTTAACTCTATTTATTGTATTTTACTTTCAAAAAGAAAACAGCAAAATAAGAACTGAGGGAACAGGGGGAGGGTTGGGCAGGGGAGAGCAACAGGGGAAAATTGGGACAACTGTAACTGAACAACAATAAAAATAAATAAATATATAAATAAATAAAATAAAAAGGACCTGAAATCAAATGTCATTATCTGTGTCATTGGAGTTATAGGTAAAATAGATATTATATTACTCTTTACTTTTCTATAGTTAAAAATAATAAAATGTAATAGTAAAATTAAACAAAGAATACAGGGAAGACATGAGACTTTTAATAGATTTCTGTACCTGCAGAATGCACAGCATGGGTTTAAATTGTAGCTCTATAACTTGCTTGCTTGAATAAAACTGACAATTGACTTAAACTCTCCAACTCACAGATACCTAATCTTTAAAATGAAGTTTATAGTAGTAGTTCTAACCTCATGGAATACTTGAAAAAATAAAATAAGATTGAGCATGGATAACCAGATTGTCTGTTATAATTATACAAGCCTCGAAACAGTTTTTTTAAGATGTGGAATCTTACAGATAAATGAGGCATATCTTAATATATGTAAACTATTACTTAAAAACCAACAGTATTTTGTCACAATAATTTGTATTACTAAAAATAGAGCTAAAGAAAAATACATCAGCAGAAATAATTCTAAGTTTAAAAGATTACTCACTGAATCTTTTATGCCAATTAGAAAATAGCTATCATCTGACCATGACTGTTTCCTTATTAATTCAACAAATACACTTTAATTGCAGATGCACGATAGTTTTACATTTTAAATACTTCCAAGTGATCTAAAATCATTGCTTGTAAGTCTCTTTCCAAAGTATGTAGTCACTAGCATATGTTGCCCACATGGCTGTTTCTCCCCTATGACACACTAATATGACACCATCTTGAATTAAATAGTAATTTTGAGGATGAAAGTTCCTTCTGGAGTTCAAAAAATTCTGAGGCAAAATCAAGAGTACCAAAGTTATTCAGATATAGGAGGTAATTAACATTAAAACACAGTACTATTTATGGTGGTTAATTTCATAATATTATTTAAGTCAATGTGCTTTATGTCTATTAATCATAGTATCGCCAGAATACCTCTTATTTCTGTTCTTCTTCACTCATGTAAATGACTGTGTTGAATAATTCTCAATGAAAATTGCTATGGAAAAGCAGTATGGATGTTCCTCAAAAAATTTAAAATAGAACTACCATGTGACACAGCATTTTTACTTCTGGGTTTTTATCCAAAGCAGACAAAAACAAAAACTTGAAAAAATATATGAACTCCTATGTTCATTGCAGCATTATTTACAATAGCGAAGATATGGAAATGATCTATGTGCTTATCAATGGGCAAATAGATTAAGAAAATATGGCTTGGGTATATATATACGGACGCACACACGCGTACATGCTGGAATATTATTCAGCCATAAAAAATAAAATCTTTTTTGAAATACAGTTTATTGATTATACTATTATAGTTGTCCCATTTCCCCCCCCTCATTCCCCTCCACCCTGAACACCCCCTCCCACCCACACTCCCACCCTTTAGTTCAGGTCCATCTGTCATAGTTCTTTAGCTTCTACATTTCCCACACTATTCTTGCCCTCCCCCTGTCTATTTTCTACCCACCATCTATGCTACTTATTCTCTATACCTTTTCTCCCCTCTCTCCTCCTCCCACTTCCCTGTTGTTAACCCTCCATGTGATCTCCATTTCTGTGATTCGTTCCAGTTCTACTTGTTTGCTTAGTTTTTGTTTTTGTTTTTCTTTTAGGTATGGTTGTTAATAATTGTGAGTTTGCTGTCATTTTACTGTACATGTTTTTGATCTTCCTTTTCTTAGATAAGTCCCTTTAACATTTCATATAATAAGGGCTTGGTGATCATGAACTCTGTAATTTGACCTTATCTGAGAAGCACTTTATCTGCCCTTCCATTCTAAATGAAAGCTTTGCTGGATAGAGCAATCTTGGATGACCCAAAGAGGAACACATCAAGGCACATCATAATTACATTAGCCAAGATTAAAATGAAGGAGAGAATTCTAGAAGCAGCAAGGGATAAGGGCACAGTCACCTACAAAGGAGTTCCCATCAGACTGTCAGCTGATTTCTCAAAAGAGACCTTACAGGCAAGAAGGGGCTAGAAAGGAGTATCCCAAGTCATGAAAGGCAAGGACCTACATCCAAGATTGCTCTTAAAGCAATCTTAAAAAATAAGAAAATCTTAGCATTTGCAATAACGTGAAGAGACCTTGATGGTATTATACTAAGTGAAATAAGTGAGAAGGAGAAACACAAACACCCACATACTGTATGATCTTATTTATATGAGAAATCTAAAAACAAACAAACAAACAAAATCCCAAAATACATCTAAGCTCAGAGATACAAAGAACAACTTGCCAAAGGCTGGGGGTGGGAGTATGTAAGATGGGTGAAGGGAGTAAAAAATAAACATATAGAGTTAAAAATATATAACCCACTGGTTATGAAAAAAAAAAAGAAAAAAGAACAATTACCAATAGTGCAGTAGTGACCTGGCTTTTATGTCCTTGTGTTAATGGCTAAGAAAAGCCTAGTTAATTTTGCTCCATGGTAAATTGAAGGAAGAAATCAACCAGTTTGAAGTTAAACTAAATTTTCACTTTATACAGTCAGCGCAGTTTCCTGAAATTACCACACCAAAATCTTTTGTGGATTATCAATCCTCAAAACATTATAATTGATAAAATCATTTTTTCTCTTGGTTCATTCAAAATAACAAGATATTTTAGAGATCTCAGTTATAATTATAATAAAGTATTATATCTCTGTTTACTGGCAAAAGAGAGTTCTACATTTTAAAAATGTCATTTAACTGATAGTATTGCATTTACCATAGTTTTTGAAAACCTTTAGACATACAATAATAAAGCAATCATGGCAGAATCTCTTTATCCATAGGTTAACAAAATTAAATATTTTAAAAGAAAAATAACTTTTGCTGTACTCTGGCATATCTAGATGTCATTTGTTGACTTCACCAACTCATATACATATATATCCATCAACGTTAGTTAATGACAGTGTTTCTTTTACAAAATATTTCTTAATTTAAAGATTACAATTGACATATGATGCTACATTAGTTTGGGTGTACAACATAGTGATTGGACATTTATATAACTTACAAAGTGACCACTCGAATAAGTCAGGTACCCACCCGACACCACAAATAGTAACCATAGTACTGTACAAAATACACTTTTTAAAGTGTTACTTGGGCATTTGAGTGACAGCGTGAATCGAACATTTCTTAATGAATACTGTTTGCAACATACAGACTGCTTTGGGAAGGACAGTGATTGGATAACTAGGCTGCCTTGCCGTTTCCTTTGTGTCAGACATCTGAGATGCGCGATCTGGTTGGTGGTGTTCTTTGCTTATCACAGTCTGTTCTGAAGTGTTCTGCAATTCATTTGATTTGGTGCTTTTTTGTTATCTCATTTCAATTTTATGTCCCATTATGAAAATGAATGGTAAACATGTAGCACATTTATATAAGAATCACTGGGCTAATCCTTGTGCTGGTGATGATGGACTACAATTCATAAAACACTTGAAATTACTAATCAAATGGTGCATTATCTCAGTGATACTTAGGTTTTACAGCTATATACCTGCAACTTTTAAAAAATCATTATCCTCAAATATTCCTGGAGGAAAAAAATAACATGGCTATTGCAAACCTGCTGCTCTCTAGTTCAAATCTTTATTTTTCATTAAAAATACTTTTTTTGTCTCAAAGAGTTAATAACTTGAGATTTCTCAAATATGATTCTTGAGTTATAACCGAGCAAACTATCTCACAGTAGTGCAGAGGATAGGAGTCAGCTTCACTACCTACCCCTCCCGGAACACATCTTCACATAACACCAGTCTGTGCGCCCCTACAAAACAGTAGAAGTACTCTTCTCTACAGATGTTTATTAAGAAAACTTCAGGAAAAACAGCTTAATATGAAATGTATTTTAGGCTTAAAATGCAGAGCTGCTTCCCTAACAGTTCTCACCCAAAAGGCAGCGAGTGGTACCTTGTCAGAATGAACGCCAGCAGGGCTGTGAAATGGTCTCCACCTGTCATTAATTTCACCCAGGTCGAGGGTGAATAAGTGCTGGTCAAGTGAAGTTTGCAGGAATGGTTAGAATCCTGACCCATCCTTGAAACATAAATAGCAATTTATCTTTCGTGATGAAATATTAAGACATCCCTGCCCATAATCCCTTTTTGGTTGCTTTTTGATCATGTAATTCTCTCACCAACAAGTAGGGGAGAATGTCGGTAACATAGATAGTATGCTTTTATCTTTGTCTTTTTCTTTGGTTTCAATTTTGAGGAGCAGCTATGGTTACCCCTATTTTATAATTGAGCACACCACAGCCTTCAGAGAGTCGAGATGGCTCCAAGAGAAAGAATGTACAGTAGGGCCAAAATTTTAGCTCATCACCAGATACAAAAATCCATGTGTTTTCTCCATAGCATGGCAATTGTTTCAATTCAATTTTTCATGCTGTAAGTATTTTTAAAATAAATTATAAGTGTCCAAAATAATGTTAACATTTTGTGTATTAATCTTGGTAAACACGGGGGGTGTTTTGTAGGAGTTACAGATGAGTTTGTAGAGCATGACATGAGGGGTGTCAGCGCCATGCAAATGCAGTGATGTGGCTTTGGCCACCACCTGATTCCTCTTCCTTTGTTTCTTCTTTCCAGTCCCAGCTTCCTCCACATATTCCTTAACATTTGGACGCACAGAGCAATTCATTTTAATTGGCTGAATTTGGGAGACCAATGAAACAGAGAGGGATTTATACAATTGCTAGTCTTCTCAGTAATCAAAAGGATGCTCTTTGAAAAGAATCATCTTTCTGTTGATAAAATTTGTAATAACATGTTAAAGGTATACTTTTATTCTGTCACTATATGTTTAAAGTAGAAAGTTCACATACAGATGTTATATCTCTCTCCAGCATTGAAGTGCAACAGTAACATGAACATTCTAAATCTCTTCATTTTCTTTGGGTAGGTGCTTGGGATTGTTTTGCTAATATCTTTAGATACAGTAGATCCTGTGGAAAGGAAGGAGAGCAGATTAGCACTTTATGAGTGGATGTACCAGACACCATACATAACACCCAATATTTTACTTAACTCTTAAGATTGTTCTCCAGGAAATGTGCTAATATCCCTATTTTTATAGATGAAGAAATTTGGGTGCATGTTGGCTAATTACTTGTCCAAATGACTAAATATGGTTTTAAACAGGACTATCTATACTTTCCACTATGTAAATTATATTATTGGCTATAGTAATTAAGGGACTAAGGTTTTCTTTTCTTTTCTTTTCCCATTACAGCAGCTTTGAAGATACCTTTTCTTTTTAATATAATCATTTTCAATACCTGGTAAATATATTAGGGGAATCTGGTGTCCTTTGACAAAATTGAAACTGATAATTATAGAATTGATATTTGTCAGATAACAAAAGTTTTTTTCCATTTAATATTTCATTCATTAATAACAATACCATGAAATTACTTCTGCTTAAAACCTCATAAAACAGAAACTAATCAAAACACCACTTACAGCTAATGATGATTTTAATTTAGCTGTAAATGCCTCAAAGGCTAGTAATTAGAGAGCAGTTACATGCTTTTTGTTTTGCAAAATAAATTATTGCTGCATGTTTTGCTACAATTTTCTCTGTTTAATTTTGCTAAAATAGTGTTCTCTGTGCAAAATTTGAAAATGATCTAATGACTAGATAGCTTAGATAACCAGATTACAATCAATTTTCTGTTTAAAATAATGTCTCATGAAGATGTTTTGAACAATGAAACTGGACACAAATGTGTTAAACAACAACAAAAAAGAGGCAAGTAAATAAACTCTTTGCAGCCCTTGATTGCATGCCACCACTCATTTTAGCCTTAATGATGGGTTTTTGTTTAACAACGGGAATGTGAATAGCAGGGATGTTTACCATAGGGGTGTGGCTCCAAACAGCATAGCTTACGTTAAAATTGTGTATTTTCCTCAAACAGGCGTGATTGCTGGTATTCTCTCTTTAGATTAGTGGCTCTAAAATTGCAAAAGTAAGTTAAGATCAATGATATTAAGTTATCCTCTTGACGGGTCTAGAGGTTTTACTAGAAGGAGGAGGAGCAGGGCATTTGTTCTATTAGATGCAAAGGACACCCACTGCAGAATTTCGAATAGTACCAACAACCATTCTTCTTTTTTCTTTTTTTAAAATTGTCTTTCAAGTACAATTGTCTCCATTTTCAACACACCATGGCCCCCACCCCATTCATCCCTGCTTCCCACCCTCAAACCTGCCCCTTTTGGCTTTGTCCGTGTGTCCTTCATACATGTTCCTTGATGGACCTTCCCCCATTTTCCCTCACTACCCTTCTCCCCCTTGCCCTCTGATTACTGTTAGTTTGTTCTTTATTTCAATGTCTGGTTATATCTTGCCTGCTTTTTTGTTTTGTTGATTAGGTTCCACTTTTAGGTGAGATCATACGGTATTTCTCTTTCACCCTCTGACTGACTTCACTGAGTATAATGCTTTCTAGTTCCATCCATTGTGGGAATGAAGACCATGCAGCCACTGTGGAAAACAGTATGAAATTTCCTCAGAAAACTAAAAAATGGAACTGCCTTTTGACCAGCAACACCAGTCCTAGGATTATACCCTGAAAACCCTGAAACACCGGTCCAAAAGAACCTATGCACCCTTGTGTTCATAGCAGCACAATTCACAATAGCCAAATGCTGGAAGAAACCTAGGTGCCCATCAGTAAATGAGTGGACCAACAGCCATACTTTAGTACAAAATTCCTTTTAGGACAGAGACCATCAAAAGAGTGAGGTGTAGGTGCCATCATTTTGAACTCCAGAATGAGAAAAACAATAACATCCTATTTGGGACTGAAAGTAAATTGATAGCTGCAAGAGTAAAGGGCTAAATTTTGGATATTTAACTATAGGAGCTGCTATTTCTTCCCTACATGTGAAAAAAATTGCTTTTTTTTGCTTGCTCAAAATATAAATAATAGACATTCATTTTAAAAAATTAAATAATATGCGTTAAACAAGGGGAAAAAAAGACCTGAAGGTCATCTGGAATTTCCAACCCTGGGGTAAAGGTAACCAACATTAATTTCTGATGATTGTCTTTGTGCTTTACTGTACACAAATACTTAGATTTTTACATAAATAAGAAGACCAGTTCCATTGTATCCTGTGGAAATGGTATACCCCCAGAGGTGTACAAGATGTAGATGTACAGATACATAGTACATATGCTACTGTTATTTTGGATTTTGGTGGGGAGAGGAGATATAAATGTAGGGCTTTTCCATATATCAGTTTCAAATATTTATCTCCTGAGAGCATCAGAACATGAAATTTAATCATATCTAATATTATAGATATTTTATCATATCTGTAATTTTAGGTCCAGTTGTCTGAGAAAAGTTAGATCATGTAACATAAACTTTTCTTCTTGTTGCTTTTACCATTTGTTTTGTAAAACCTGGTTAATATTTCTATTGCACATGCATCCCCATTTATTCAATGTTCCTTTATTCATAGTTTCAATTCTTGGCCATTATAAGCAATAATAAAATAAACATCTTTGTATGTCTCCTACCAACTGGTTGCATAAATTCATATGAAATGGGTTTACAGTAGAGAAATTTCTGAGTTGAAGACCATAATATATAAAATTTAATTGGGGATCTATAACTCTTTATATTTCTTGTTTCATTTTATATACATGACATTTTCCTGACATCAACACTGGTTATGGATATCTGACCACTGTTGAACTTTGAACATCAGTTCGTTCAGATGCTGGTTGACTCCGTATTTGCTCTTCAGGTCTTTGTCCATTTTCTATTTTGTACCTTTTTCTTATCAATTAGTAAGAATATGATTACATTATTGACATTAATCCTTTGCATCCAGAGAAAATTAATATATCTGTACACATCTTTTTATCTGTTAACATTTTATCATGTAAAAATTATATTTTTCTATATTCATTATGTAAATGTAGATAATTTTTAAAATTACTTCTGGGTTATGGAGTCTTACCTGGGGAGATAGGGATTTAGATTTACTGCAAGAAAGCCTCATTTTATTGTATTACTTTGTACTTTTAACTTTTTCATCTATTTTGAATTACTTTTACATATGATATAAAATGGAATTCCTGTATAGTTTCTTCAAGGAACAAGTTTATCTTTTTCTTCTACATTTTACCTAACATTGTTTTAGTGCTCACCATAATAGGTACTTGTTTTTAATTTTGATGGACAGTATTATAATTATAGAGATCTCTTGTTTCTTTTTATTAAAGTTTTATTAGCATTGGTGGCAGTATTTAATAAATGTATTTCAGCATCTCTTGATATATTGTATTTATCTCTACTGATTTATTCATGTGATTGGTTATATAGGTAGATTTCCTAATTTTAAACACCTTTGCATCTTTAAGATATACCTCGATCTCTTATAGTGTTGTCATGTAATAAATATATTGGAAAATTGCATTTGCCAAGCATTATTTAGAATTTTTATAATGTTATTAATAAATGAGATTAATCTACACTATCATGTTTGTTTCTTCCTTTCCAGGTTTGTTTTCAAATGCTGGTTTCATAAATCAAGTGTAAAATTTTCTATCATCAATATTTTAAAAAATCTTAAAATCATTTGTTCTTTAATGGTTAGGTAAAACTGAGCCTGAAATCATCTGCCTTATGATTTTTTCTCATAGTGACTTTAATCAGCAACCCAACTCCTTCAGTGGTAATTGGCCTACTTAAATTCTCCACTTGTTCTAACATCAGTTTAGACACTTTGACAATATTTTTATCAGCAAACATGCAATTTCTCTGTTTTCATTTCTTTCAATGAGATGTATGTAGTCTTCTTTAATGGTTCTTTACCTTCTTTTCTTATTTTCCTTTTATTTTTATTTTCTATTGTTTCCATTTCAGATTGCAAAGATTTATCTATTTTATTAGATAAGTAATCTAATAAAAATCTATTCTCTCTCTTCTATAAATGCAGGTATTTTAAGTAATGTTTCTCATATGCTACTTACTCTGTATTACATAAGATTTTTTTTTACAAAGTATTCTATCCATTGGTTTGTAAATCATGACTAATTTTTGTAATTATTCTTTGATCTAGGAAAATATTTTAATTTCAAATTATTTAATATAATTCACTCACTTATGCAAAATTTTTTATTATATTATGACAAAGTATGTTAAACTTCTACTTTAAAAAGTTTATTAGTTTTCATTAGTCAATTCCATATTTTTCTTTGTATTAATTTTGATTTGTATCTTTATTATGATAATACATTATTTTCAGAGATATCAAAATGTAAAAAAATGTATAAGAACCTACTCTTTCATCTGTTTCATGTTATTTAGATTGTTTTCCTTTACCCTTATTTTTACTAGCTTGACCATGATTGATCTTCATTTTCTTTTTACCTCTGAAAACTTGAAGAGATTATTCTTTTGAAGTTATTTTTAACACCTACAACACAGTATAGATTTCTAAATAGCTTTTAATTCTTTTCTATCTCCTTCATAACAGAATATATTCTCTTTTATTATTCTCATTAACCTCTCATTTCTGTGAGAAAAATGGAAAGCTTTCTTCCTGTTTTCTTCCTCATTTCAATTTAAATGTTTTTCTTGGAAAATTAATTCTGAAATTAATGGAATTTGCCTTGATGTATGTCTCTTTCAATTCAAATTTTTTTTAAACTTATATTATACATTTCCAGAAAGTATATACTCAAATATATTAAATACATATGTATTTATTGCTTACCACTCAGGATTTGCCCCCTTTCAAGGTTCCTGTTATGTAACCTCATTTGCTGTTCTATTAAAGTAAAATGCAGAATCCAGTAGAAGTAACACCTGCCTGAGTATACTATCAAGGGTAATAATATGGGTGTAATAATTTATAGTTTAATTTGAACATTTTACCCAAAATGTCATATGGTATGCTTGAGACTGATATTGTTATGTTACAGAATTACATGCTTATGATTTTGTAATAAAAGGTATTGTGATGGAAAAGGGGCATTATTTTTGCCAGACCCTGTATTTGTCCTTAGATGAGTACTTGGTGGTACACTCTCAGAGTTCTTTAATATTTTGTAATACATTTTTAAAATTTTCTGTCAAGTGGTAACATCTTGGTTGAGCACAGAATTCTGCAGTGACACTCCTTCTATCTGTCTGACTCGCCTGTTGATGACATCCCAGTGCCTCCCAGCTTTCATAAATGCCAATGAACACTCCAAAGGAAGTTTGCTATTGGGAGCATGGGGAAAATTTTTTTCTCTCTCAGGACTCCTCTAAAAATATTTATGTTTTATATCAGGGGGAATGGTTGGGGGTAAATGCAGATAACTGTACTTGAACAACAATAAAATATTTTTAAAAATTTATGTCAACATATAAATTTTAAGATAAATATTATGTATATTTATGAAATATGTGCATTAATTATTTACATATATGCATTTAAACATATATAAATATGTTTTACATGCATGTGGGTTCTAATAGAAAGAATAAATTTTCCCCCACCAAAAGTAGGAAAGTGCTTTTCAAATGTTTGTTGATACTATGAAAATTCAATATAGATATAAATATAAGTATATTGATATACAGGTATAGTAATTTATATATATTTTACCAAATTTTATCATTACTTCATCAGAGACCAAGCTTTATTTCTATACTAAATTTATATACTAAATTTTTAAATTCAAAAGGTAGAGTTTTCAGCTTTAAGAGATCTTTTTAGTTTTGTTTTGATCTCCTTGAGGGCTCCTCCTTTGTTTATTTGTCAATCTGTTCTTGCTTTAGCTGTTTCAGTTCAATTTCATTAAGTGTGATGTGGTTTTTCAACCTACTCCTCCTCTCAAACAAGCTATTTTGGATCCTAATGAAAGAGAACTAAAAGAATTTGTCACCAACTTATTTGCACTGCAAAAGATGCTAAAAGAAATTTTTCTGGATGATAAGAAATTATAAAAGTCACACAGAAAAAAATAAAGATCATCACAAGTAGTAAATACCAAGTATGAAAGCAAAAGACTATTTTCCCCTTGCTTCATATCTCATAATACCTTTATAAATCATCTGAATGCTTACAATATTGCCATGTATACTTTAACATGTATGTAGGTGTTATATACATGTAACTATAGCAGAAAGATGATCAAACTATAGGTGTCTATAGTTGCCAGTCTTACTTATTTTACATAAAATGTTATATTAGTAAATGTAAATAATTTTGGATAGTTAATTTATCCACTGTTATCACTGCAGCAACCAGTAAAAAAGCAAGGGAGATGGATGCATCTGAAAAACCACCAGGCAT
Source organism: Anoura caudifer (assembly GCA_004027475.1). Lineage (NCBI taxonomy): Eukaryota > Metazoa > Chordata > Mammalia > Chiroptera > Phyllostomidae > Anoura > Anoura caudifer. The sequence continues at coordinate 58,873 of PVKU01001088.1, forward strand.
ATTAAAATGAAATTCCATATAGATATTCAAATAATACAAAAATGACAAAATAGAAGAACAGAAAAGAAATAAGTAGGGAACAGATCACAACATCTTATTTCTAGACCCAACCGTATAAGTACATTAAGCATAAATGGGCTAACCACTTTAATAAAAAATGTTTCAGAGTATTAGATTAGGTAAATGAAAGAAGATCCAGGTATATGCTGTCTGCAATAAACATTCTTTAAATGCAAAGACACTGACAGTCCAAATGTAAAAAATGGGAAAAAAACAGATCATGCCTAGAGTAAATACCAGAGAATTGGAATTATATTAATGTAAGATGAAGCAGATTTTAAAAGAAAGAGTATTACCATATTTTTAAGTACAAATTTATCAAGAAGATAACATTTAATGAATAAATACTACCAATCATAAGCAAACTTTTAGAAAATAGAGGTAAAGGGCAAAATCCCAACTCATTTTATGAGGCCATCATAACTAAAGCCAGACTCAGCCACAAGAGAAAAAAACCTATAGACCAATTTTTCTACTCACAATAATGTAAAAATTTAATTAAATACTAGCAAATAATTTTGAACAATTAGAAAAAATTAACCCCATTTACAATAGCATAAAAGTATGTAGGTAAAATTTAAAAGAAAATATGCAGTACTTGTGCATTACAAAAAAATTGCAAAGGAGCATTAATAAGTAAATGAGATATTTCTTCTTCATGGATAGGAATATGCCATGTAATTATAATGGCAATTCTTGTGAAATTCATGTATAGATTTAATCCATCCTCGAACAAAATCCTGGCAGGGCTTCTGGCTACAGCCAAGTGAAAAGATCAATAAATACTTTATTTAAAAAGTTACTGTAAAGCTGGACAATATTGGCAAAACAATTGTATTAACACTCTATAAACTGATCAAAAATATACAAAAGATGAGAAAAGTTTATGCTTGAAAAACTGCTGAATATAACCAAAGAACAGTGGAAATCCATAACACTGTGGTCTGGGGCTGATCCCTCACCAACTCCTGTAATGCAGTAGTTTTGCCAAGGAGGTGCAGCCTGAGAAGACTGGTACCCTCTCTGCTCTGGTCAAAGGGGCTCACTCAATTTGGAGCAGTGAGCAATGACCAACATGCAATGGCATTGTCAATACAAATGACAGTCTTGGAAGTGGGTAGGTAAGGAGGGTGATGTCTCTATTAGCCTGAGTTTGTGCTCATGGTTATGGGAAGTATGTTGTGTTGATGTGCAAAAGACTGGAGACAAACTGAGGGACACACTCATCACTGCCCTCAAAGCTGCACATATGTGTGTATATATGCACATGGGAAATATGAAAAGGTCCAGAAAAAATAAAAAAAATATAAGCCAGAGGACACTTGAAAATGGATGGCCTCAACTTTAAGTGTTTCTCCCACCCATACACAGATCTATGGACAGAGAATTGACACCTTACTAGATCAAGGTGTTTGAGCATCATTTCTGTATTATAACTAGGTGATGATTCCCAGCACATGCACAAACAAAGGCAACCCCTAGGTAGCCATGCTTGAAAATAAAAACAAGAGCAAAAAACATTTTAAAAAGTATAAACAAAGATGTTCACACATTGCAGTACAAACAAACTTTACAGATTTAGACTAGGAAAGTAACTAATGGAAAGAGAAATAAAACAGCAACAGTAACAACTCTCTGAGGGGGCAAATGAGAATCTAGAGAAGTTAAAATATATTATCCAAAATATCAAGATTTTAACCAAAAATTGCAAGGCAAGAAACAAAAGTGTAAGCCATCCTGAGGGTGTGGAGGGAGCGGTCAACTGACTGGTTCTATTGTCACTGTTATAAATATATTCAAAGAAGTGAAGAAATACCACGTTTGAAGAGTTAAGAGCAAGCATGACAACGGTAAATCAATAGGTATAAGTGCTCAAAAAAGACATTGAAATTAGAAAATTTATTTTAAAAATTTAAGTAAATTTAACAGAAACTCCAAGACCTATGGGATAATATAAAGCATATCAACACACATTAAATGGGAATCAAAACAAAAGACTATGTCCTGTATGATGATGTCTATATACAATTTCAGAAAAGCAGGTGTAGTATTAGTATTGTGTAAAGTCGCTCTGTTGTTGCCTGGAACTGAGGATCATGGGGTGGATCAACATTAAACAGGGAAAGCACATTGATGAAGAGAGGACTTGTAGTGCCCTCCTCATTTTTGTAATAGAGTTTAGCAGAGATCAGGCAGTAAGTTTAATAAGACTTTAGTGAAGTCTTATGATATTATATAGGAGCAGTAGTAGGAAAATACAACAAAGAAAATAATACTTGCATAGGTTCGATTTTCAAGATTTTTCTAGACCAGCTCCTTGTGTTACCTATGGCCTGTCTCCATTGGAAGCATCTCAGTGCCTTACAGAGTCTAAGCAAAATGATCCCTTGTCCTATGAGAAAGATAATTCTTTTCTCCATGATGTAGTGTAGCTCCTTGTTCAATATTGCAGCTACACAATGGTTTGACTCCTCTTCATTTCTAAAAGTCTTCAGTTTTTCACTCTCAGATTATCACCCCAGGTAAGACATCAATATGCAATACAAACTATTCTGCCCATGCTTAATCCATTTTCTTTTTAGTCTACAACCACGAAGGTTCAAAACATCCAGCATTCCATTTCCAACCAAATTTGCCATGGTGTATAAGGGTTAAATGAAACTTTAAGGATAATATTTGTGAAGGTGTCATCACCATACCTGGCACAGAAAAGTGTGGAGTAAATGTTATATCTCTCTCAAATCTTTTCCCAGCAAGAAATATTTGATTTATCAGTATGTCATGAAATGTTTTAATCAGTTACATGACTATGTTGAATTATGTTTTAAAAGGTTGTTCAAGTAGAAGTATGGGGGAAAAGACTAATACCTAGGGAACTATTCATTTAAGATAAAGGGGGAATGATAAAGGAGGATGAAGCTATAGACATAGAAGCCAAAATGTAAGCCACACATATATGTTAATTTTTAAATGATTATATAGATAATGAAGAGGTCGTGATGGTCTTTATGCAAAGTGAAAAGATCAAAACTGTGTTTTAAGGACACCTCTCTAGATTAATGTAAGGAAGATACCTAAGATTTGGAACTAGAACAGGGAGATGTTAGAATTTAATTGCCTAGGTGATAAATGCTTGAAGCCTGACTTGTGGTGGTAGAATTAGTAGTGGTAACAATAGTCTTTAGGATGCTTAATGTTATTGAGTGCTTGCTCTTTGCCACAATGCCAGGTACCACTCCAAATATTCATTTAATTTTCACAACAATACTGAGCACTATTAGTACTTCTATTATCCTCATTTGGCAGAAGTTAGTCACTGCTGAAATCAAATCCAGGCTAACTCCCTACACTGTGCTTAAAAAACTACACCAGGTGGAACATTGTAAAGAGAGAATGACTCATCAGGTGCCAGTGGTCAAAGACCAGGGACATGTGACACAGAGAGTTGAAAATAAGCTCTCAGGACTTTGATCCTTATAATTCATTCTCCTTCTTTCCTTAGCTTGAAATTTCACTTCTCTGAATTTCTCCCTACTGTAACAGCTCTTAATATGAAAGATATGTCATAATTCTTTCAAATATTCTGATTTAGTTCAGTCTTCTGAGTCCCTGCACTTTCTGGGGTTTGTGAGAACTTCAGTGTCAATCATTATTGGAATTCCTCCTCCTCCACTGAAGTACACAAGCCCCAGAAAAATGAGCAAGCACCTGTTTCTCAGTCCACAGTGGACTGCTTTGGCCAGTCTTTGTTACTCAACATCATGGTCAGGCATGACTCTGATGCTCACAGCCAGCATTGACATTGAGGGCTACCAAGGCACCCAGAAGTGAATATTTTTATATGGGCCTGTGTCAATGTGTGTGTGTGTGTGTGTGTGTGTTACATGCTGTTGACTCCTGGTGACCCTATGAATGAGTGATATGCACAATGTCCTGTCTATAACAGCCCTACTCACTACCTGTAAACTCATACTTATGGCTTCTAAGAACTCAGTTCATCACATATTTAATCTTCTTCTTTTCTTGCTGCCTTCTGTTTTTTACAGGATTTATTGTCTTTTCAAAAGAACCCTGCCCAACCTGGGACAGCCTCAGGGAATCATTGAATTGCCATCTTGGTTATCAGATGAAATGCTGTGGTATCTCCATGCTTGGGCTCAGGAAACCCTTATTACACTCAGTGATGGCTGCAAAGCCAAGGCCAGTGATCCTGGCAATCTGAATATTGCAAAGAGAAGCTGTAAGTGCTTCCTTTAAGTGAAAAACTGAAAGAAATTACTAAGAAGACATAATAAACATAAATTTGTTGACACCGGACAAGTTTTGCCACAAGTAAAAAAAATACATTGTAAAATTTTACAATTATATTCACAGGTGTTTTACATTTCTGTCTCGCGAATTGAGAAAGAATGAAAATATGCAGAGAACTAATGATATAGTGAATCGCAATTCAATTGTATTTCTCTATACCACATCTTACATTTAGAAAGTAAAACAAAAACTGTCTCATTTACAATAGCATTAAAACTATAAATTAAGTGGGAAAAATCTAACAAGATGTGAACTCTATTAAAATACATAAAACTGTCTTAAGAAACGCTTTAAAAGACAAATAGAGGGAGAGATGCTATATTCATGGATATAAGTCTAAAACATTATCTAGATAGCAGATCTTCCTCAAATTTATTTGCCATTATTTCTGTTTTTCTCTTGTGGAAGTTGACAAAGTAATATTTAAATAAATATGAAAAATAATAATGCAAACATTTTTGCAGAAAAAGATTGTTAGGAAGAATTAGTCTCAAGATATCTTGACATATTATAAAGCTCTAATAATTTAGAGATTGTGGAATTGAGGCAGGATAGAGTTGGCCATGAGAGCATCATAGAGAACCCAGACACAGACCCACACTGTAATGTACCACAGAGGAACAAGGTAGAGAGCAACACAGAATATGGATATTCCAAAAAATTGTGCTGAGCAATTGAATACCATTTGGAATAAAATAAAACTGGTTTCATGTCTCACAACATACAAAAAAAATCCAGGTGGTCTGAGGTTTAATTGTGGAAGGAAAAAATATAAAGCTTTTAGAAGATGTTATAGAAGTATATATTTAAGATTTCATAGTAGTAAATGATTTCTTAAACATGACACAAATGGCAATAGCAATAAAGGAAACCACTGAGAACTCTCCATATGACAAATTGTCTTTTAATTAAAAGATAACAAAGGAACAATACAAAAACAAGTCACAGAATAGAAGGCACTTAAATAAAGGATTAGAATCAATATATAAAGATCCCTCAAATTAAAAAAATTGATGCAATTTTAAAAAAGGAAAGAGACTTTCACAAAAATGGATTTCCACATGGCCAGTAAGGGCATGAAAGGTGACTCAATATTATTGTTGTTCCTATAATTGCAAGTTAAAATCACAATGAAATAGTGTACATTTATCAATCTAAAATAGAAATGGTTGGGAAAGCAACTGTTGATAAGGAGGTGGCGCAAGCTCTCTTGCACTGCTATGCCAACATACATTTGTTTAATGTGTTACAATAGTGTGTACCACCTAATCAAATTGAAAAATGTACAAAGATGTAGTTCCCAGGAGGATTGGCACATGTGCTCCAGAACACTTATACATGGAAGTGCGTAGCATCATTCTTGACAAAACTGGGTACAGTAAAGTTAATAATAAATAAAGAAATAAATACTAAATTGTGATATATCCACACAACATAATTTTGAGCAGAGAAGCAGTAATCAAAAAGTCTGTATTATTAATGTAAAATTCAAAAGCAGATAAATCTAAATTCTATTATTTACAGATACATAATTATATGGCAAAACTATAAAGAAAAGCTAGGAAATATCACAAAAGTTAAGATAGTGGCAAGCTCTAGATATGGAGGGGCTGGTCTTAAGTGTGTGGCAGGAGTTATTTTGGAGAGAGATTTGAGGGCATTTTCCGCAGTGTAAGCAGTGTGCTATTTTTGGACCTTTGTGTTCATTTTATTTTACTCATTTTATTATCCTTTCAATATGTGTTCTATTTATGTTCCATTTTATAAAAAATGAAAAAGCACAATATTCAAATACCAAGTAAAATATGTTTTTGAGAAAAATCTCTGAAGTTGTATCAGAACTTATACAGCAAAATAGAAAATGTTACTGAAGGATATTAACAAGAACCCAAGTAAGTGAAGAATGTATCATATTAATAATTACAATAGTCAGTATAGAAATATTTGTCTGTATGACACATAATTTTTAGATTAGCCAAAATCACAAAAGGGTTTGTCATGTTCCGAAGTTTATTTCCAAAAAGAAAATTTCAAGAGTAGCCAAAATCATTCTAAAAAAGTACAAATACATTTTGGTACTAAATGTTACTTCCACAAGGACCTACTTCTGTTACCTTTAAAATAAAGTCAGAGGTACTTACAGTCATTTACAGCTCACAGAATGTAAGAATACTTTCACTTTCTTTCTTCAAAAGACCTCTAAAGCTGGAAAATATATTACTTCTTTTAGCATCTCATTTCATCTGTATTGAGTTTCACTTTTGAGGCCTAAGCTAAATCTCTTGTCCTTAAGTTTCTAATTTTGTCACCAATTTTTGTGCTATTAGGCTTCAAATTCTAAGTTCTCATCATTCTTTTCACCCAGTTGGAAAAATAAAAATAGTGTATTCCAGAAGTTTCTTTCTTCTTGGCTGTGATTCTCTAAAATATGATTGGGTCAGAGGGGCTGAATGAGTGTGGAGGGTGGGTAGAGGGCTGCAGGTATATGGCAGTTATAGGGGAAAATCTTGTTTGGAGAAGTATATTTTCACTTTTACCGGCCCTGCCATTTAAATAGCATTATAACAAATAGCATGTAACAAAGGGTTGTTATAATCAACAATTATCTTGGTTTACAAGTTTGCTGAGCTCAAGCTAATGGAATATTTATATAACACAATGTATAACTAGCACTATATGACTGCCAGTATATTTTTACTTACATTATTTTATTTTATTCTCTGAATTATGTCTCCTACTATGTTCCCCCAATTAGGAAACCCAGAGTGTTGACATGCATTGCCCCAGGACTCCACATTACAGCAGAACATGCACCAGAAGACAAGTCTTCTGAGGATTTGGCCAATGTTCTTTGTCACGTATTCAAGTTTTAATTTGATATACCAAAATTTCAGCATCACAAAATGATTGGGAAATCATGATAGAATTTATGTAATGCATTAAATTTTTTGGTTACCAGGTGATTTCTCTTGCGAAAGTGTACACTTCCTGCTATCACCATTTGTGGTAGGTGGAAGCGTGGTCCCCCAAAGATGTCTTCATCCTAATTCCCTACACTGTGACTATGTTACATTACATGGCAGGGGGGAATTAAGGTTGCAGATGGAATGATGGTTGCTGACCTTAAGATGAAAGAGTAGGCTAAATTTTCCAATGAGTCCAAGGTAATCACAAGGAAGTTTTAAATGTGGAGGAGGTAGCAGAAGAGTCAGCATCATATGAAAAGGACTGAACCAGTCATTGCTTGCTTTGAAAATGGAAGATGTCATGAGGCAAGAAAGCCATGAGGCCTTAAAAGGCTGGAAAAGACAGGAAGATTAATTCTTATTGAGAGATTTGTTGCCCAACATCAAATACATGGGGTGTTTTTACACAGCAATTCCTCAGTTCTCCAACACTAACTGGTTGTCCAACATTTCAATTCAATTCTGACACCAAGTCCCAGAGTTAGCACAGACTCCCCAAGTTAAGGGGTCAGTCCCACAATAGTGCCCCTACATCAGATGCCAACTGCAAATGCATTGCCCAAGCTGCCTGGTTGACTATAAATTTAGGGGTTCCTATGAGTCCTCCTTGGGTACCATAATTTGCTGGAATTACAAAACTCAGCAAGACATTTTACTCACTAATACTGGTATATTTTAAAGGATACAACTCAAGAACAACCAATGAAAGATATTCACTGGGCAACTTATGGCGTAGGGAGGCATACAGAACTTCCACGTCCCATCTAGGCATGCCTCTCTCCCAGACCATGGTGTTCACCAACCTGGAAACTCTCCAAACTCCATTGTTTAGAGCTTTTTTAAAAAAAAATATTTTAATTGTTGTTCTTGTACAGTTTTCTGTCTTCTCTCCCATCCCAGCCCACTGCCCCAGCTCCCTCCCATTTCCATCCCCCTAGCTTTTGTCCATGTGTCTTTTATACTTGTTGCTCTAAACTCTTCCCCTTTTCAAGGAGGTTTCATTATTTAGATATTATTGATTAAATCACTGGCCATTGAGCTCAGTCTCCAGACCTTCTCTCCTTCCTGAAGGTGAGGGGTGGGGTGAGTCTGAAAGTCTCAACCTTCTAATCATGATTTGGTATTTTTGATGGCCAGCCTCCATCTTGAAGCTATTAAGAAGCACTTCAGCTAAAAATCATCTCATTAACACAACAAAGGTAATCTTATCACTCAGGAGGTTCTAAGGGTTATAGGAGTTCTGCAGGAACCAAAGACTAAGAGATTTTTTATTGAATTTATTGGAGCTGTATTGATTAATGAAATTATATGGGTTTAAGTTCTATAATTCTATATACATCATCTGCATATTGTATTTGTATTCAACGTTCCAAATCATGTCTCTTTCCATCATTGTATATCCCTGCTTTACCATTTCCTGCTTCCCCCACCCCCACTTCCCTTTGGTAATGACCACACTGTTGTGTATTTTTTTACTTAATTCCTTTACCTATTTCACTCAGCTCCCCAACCCCTCCCTTCTGACAACTATGAGTCTGTGTTTCTATTTGGTTTATTAGTTTATTTTGTTCATTAGATACCACATCACATATGAGTGAAATCATGTTATTTGTCTTTCTCTGACTAGCTTATTTCACTTAGTAGAATAATCTCCAGGTCCATCCATGCTTTCACAAAAGGTAATATTTCCTTCTTTTTCATGACCAAGTAGTATTTCATTGTGTAAATGTGCCACAGCTTTTTTATCCACTCACCTATTGATGGGTACTTGGGCTGCTTCCAAATCTTGGCCATTGTAAATAATGTTGCAATGAATATAGGGGGTGCATATATATTTTTTCAAATTAGTGTTTCAGGTTTCTTTGGATAAATTCCCAGAAGTGAAATAGCTGGGTAATAAGACAGTTCCATTTTTAATTTTTTGAGGTAACTCCATACAGTTTTCCACAGAGACTACACTGATCTACATTCCTACCAACAGTGCATGAAAGTCTCTTTTTTTCACATCCTCACCAACACTAGTTTTTTTTTTGTTGTTGTTGATTTATTGATGATAGCCATTCTGACAGGTACGTGGCGATATATTATTGTGGTTTTAATTTGCATTTCTCCGATATTTAGTGACACTAACTTTTCATGTGCCTATTGGCCATCTGTCCTCTTTAGAGAAGTGCCTATTTGAGTCCTTTGCCTATTTTTTAATCAAACTGTTTAAATTTTGGGTAGGGATCCTTTATCAGATATATTAATGAGTATGCTCTCCCATTCAGTAAGCTGTTTTTCATTTTGTTGATGATTCCCTTTGCTGTGCAAAAACTTCTGTATATAGAGAAGCCTAAAGATTCCACCAAAAAATACTATTAGAACTGATAAATAAATTCAGTAATGTAGCAGGATACAAAATAAGTATCCAGAATTCAGTTGCATTTATATATACCAATAATGAACTATCAGAAAGGGAAACTAACAATCCCATTTACAATTACATCTAAAAAGAGCAAAATATCTTGGAATAAATTTAACAAAGGATGTAGAAAACCTGTACTTGGAAAATTATAAGATTCTGAAGAAAAAAATTGAAGATACCAATAAGTGGAACATATACCATGTTCATGGATAGAAAGAAATAACATCATTAAAATGTCCATGCTACCTAAAACAATCTATAGATTCAATGCAATTCCTATCAAGATACCAATGGCATATTTCATGGAACTAAAACAAATATTTCAAAAATTTATATGGGACCACAAAAGACCCAGAGTAGCCACAGCAATCTTGAGAAAGAAGAACAAAGTTGGAGGAATCACAATACCTGATATCAAACTACACTACAAAGCTATGATTAATCAAAACAGCATGGTGCTGGCATAAACTCAGACATATAGGTCAATGGAACAGAATAAGAACCCATAAATAAACCTGCACCTTTATAGTCAATTAATATTTGACAAAGGAAGCAAGAACATACAATTGGATAAAGATACTGTATTCAATAAATGGTGTTGGGAAAATTGGACAGATTCATGCAAAAAGAATAAAACTACACCACCTTCTTATACCACACACAAGAATAAACTCAAAATGGATTAAAGACTTAAGTGTTAGACTGGAACTATAAAAACCCTAGAAGAAAACATAAGCAGTAAAATCTTGGACATTTCTTGTACAATTGTTTTCTGATATATCTTCTCAGGCAAAGGAAACAATAAAGAAAAGATAAACAAATAGAACTATACCAAAGACTAAATATTTATTATACCACATTCCCCTAGAACTTCCAAAAAGCAAGAAACCCTGCCAACACACCTTGATTCTAGCTCAGGGAGACCCATTTTGGACTTCTGACCTCCAGATTAATTTTGATTCTTTAAAACCACTAAATTTGTAGTAATCTGTTAGAGCAACAATAGAAGACTAATTTACCATTTTATGAACATTTGCAATAGATTACTACATTAATATAATGAGGAAGAATTTCAGATATTAAGAACATAAGAACAGCTTTTGTTTTTGTTTGTTGGCTTATTTTCTTGTTATTGTATTTATGAAACACTATTTTTTCACAGTAATTTTTCCTCTTGTATAGTTGTTTATATCAATGCAATACAAAGTGACAGGATACTGACATTTGAAGGAAAATACACTATTTTCAGATCAGATATCAGCTGTCAACTTGGATAGAGTGTATTGTTTCTGATATTTTACAGCCCAGTTCACAAAAATTTTATATGCTTATAATTCAGTTCTTGTGTGAAATATTTCTTGAAATATGTAGCATATGGAGTGCACAATAAGAACCTTTATGGAAGTAGTCTGAATATGTTATTTTGGGTCTGAATATATATAAAAATGAAATGAGAGATTAAAAATACTCATTGAAGCAAATGAAGTTGGTAAATAATTTACATCAGTTAGGGCTCTCAACACAAGAAATGAATAAGTATTTTGTATTGCTTATTAATAATTCAGAATTTGGTGCACATTCCATATCTGGAGCTGAATTTATGTAGTGGCCAGAAATCAGAAAACTAAATGTTAATTAGTTAAGTCCTACCTTCTGTTGATTGTATTAGAAAGCTATCACTTAATTTGGGAATCTATAGATTATATATATATGGAAAAAGAATCCTCTTATTATACATGTGAAAAATTATCTGTTAAAATTCATTTTAAAGTAATTTATGGCCCTTTCAACCCCAGCATACAGGAAAATACAAAATATTCAGATTATTTTATTGATAAAAGTGATACAGATGAATTAGTATTTCCTTGACCTCTAAGGTAAAAGGAAACATAGAAAACTTAAGTCCATACAGCACTCTGGTAATTTGGGATTAAATAAATCACATAAAAAAACCCCTAGAGTTCTTAATTTGATCTGAAGAACTATGGTTTTTTAAAGAGAATAAAATAGTTAGGCTTAAATATACCACTTCCAAAGTAAACATGACATTGAATAACTTTTTGTTTTCTTGTTAGGCAAAATGTATTATTTTTGTTAATATTGCTATGATTATTCATATTTATTCAAAAGAGTAATTCTCAAATTATTACATCTACAGCATTAATTAACATGTTTAAAAAACACTTTGGGATTTACATGCTCTTATGTATATTACTTTACTTAATTTTCATAATTATTATTTAAGATAAAAGGAATAGGATTTTTGATTTGTTTTGTTTTTAAGCTAGGAAAGAAATGCTTGAGCTCCAATTTACTGTTTTCATATCAAATTTGGTATGCAATTCAGTGCTAGGTGCATTGAGAGTATCCAATAAATGACTTTTTTAACCTATCTTCACCTTATAATTTTTGGATTTATTCTTCATAGTAAATCAAAATAATGTCACCAATAAGCTAATCAATAGATTCAAATTATGTTGAAACCTACCTCCAAGCTCAGTAATATTATTGTCAGACAACTCCACTTCTCCTCTGATGAAGGCTTTGCAGGGCCTCTGTAACATGCTTGCCATTCTGTGCCCTGCACACACATCCCCTGTGCCAGGGTGAAGGAGAGCTGCTATTCAGCCCAGGGTGGCTTGGCAAACAATGTCAGCCAGAAAGAAGAGCTGCCTTCTTATAATTAATTCTCCCCGAAGGGGTGCCATTTTGCAATTCATAGAAGACATAAAGGCATCATATGTGTCCTGGTTTAAGACAACAAAAATATCTTATTAATTTAATTTACCTAATTAATCTGAAATCACAGTTACTAGATTTATCTATTGACTATACTAGAAACACACACTAATAATTTTATATTAATATCGCTAACATTATATAGTAACTATATGGTTTTATATCTATCTATATAACTAAAATTGTTTTCTCTCAGACATGAAGATATTTGTAATGTTTTCTGAAATTTTCCACTATGGTTGGCTCATAACATTTCTTTATAAATATTTTGGCACAAAGATCCCATTTTCTCATAACAACATTATAAGAGAATGGGGACAAAGGTGACCACAATTGTATCCTTCTCTCTCTAAGTGTCATAAAGATGTAAGTAAACCTATAACCTGACATTTATAGAGGCTTATGTAACCATACCAGCTTCATGGATGGAAAGCCAGAGTTTATTAATTCAAAAGAGACCTAAGTAACAAATACTCCATTTAATAACATTCCTCCAATCTCCCATCATAATGTCATCATTTAGTTTCAAGACCAGTGTTATTGCAATATCCTTTAATTATACTACTGATTGGTTGATTGAATTAACATTTATGTAATTCTTAATATGAGCCATACACTGGTCTAATTGTTTTATAAGTACTGACTCCCTTAAAGGTGATTCTTACACTTCCTATACTGCACCAAGACAATCACTATCAGGGATATTTTGACCATGCATTTATTAAGTATACTTTTATTACATGCTTTGCTTTCTGCATATATACATCACTGTGGGCCCAAAATATTCTCCTAGTCTTCCAGAAACTATCAGCTTTGTAGAAGAGACTGACATCTGGATGAACGGTAGCATGAATGTTACCCATTTGATATTCCTCAATCTTGTTACTCTGTTTCCTAAGATTTTTGGCTCATGGCATACACATTAAGGATGGCAAGCAAAATGAAATCTGGGTAAATATTTCATAACCCAAAGATGCAGGTTTTTTTTTTAAGCTATGTTGCAGGAATCGGCTAAGGCCTGAGACACCCCCATGCAGATTTTGTCTACCACATTTATCCTCAGATAAATGACAATTCCTGGTACCCACATCTACAAAGACTGCAGGCCTGTTTCATAGGTGTGCAACAGAGTGAGGATAAAGACTGATATGCACCATCTTCCAATGTGTCCACTGCTGAAAGGCAGCCTAATCAATGTCAGACTCTGATCAAGCAGAGTATCCAGACCTTCTCCATGGTAAAGGCCTAGAGACACTGGATATGTCCTGTTTTTTTTTTTTTTTTTGTTTGTTTGTTTGTTTGCTTTTTATTTTTTAAATGTATGTTGAAAGCAGCAAAGTTTTCCCCTTTCTGGGCATAGGAGGAGAGAGAATACAGGTTCTTTCTATCAGTGGAATGAGGCACATGGTCCTGGTGGAGCAGATGTAAATCTACCTGATCTTGACAGGGGAAATCAGAGACTTCCCAAAATAGCAAATGGGAAGCTAAGATAGTCTATACTTAATAAATAAAGATAAATGTTTGCCAGGAAGCCTAGAGAAGGAAAAACATATTTCCACCATAAGGAAGAATAGGAACAAAGCTATACAAGAGAAAAAAATTTTGGAAGGTCCAAGAAAATAGCATGGCTGGAAAAGGCTATATTTGCAAGGTGAGATCCCAGGAGATGAGACCAAATGTGAAGCAGGGGTCAACGTGTGAACCAGTTTCAAAAGTAGAAATCTAGAAATAATCCTACAGGTAGTTTTCAGAATATGTGTCATGAGTTCATGGAGTTCTGTGGAGGTTCTTGAAATCCCACAAATACCATTTAAATTGCATTTTTAAACAGTTTTTAAAACCTGTGACTGAAAGTTCATAAACAAAAATAATATATTAAAAAATGTCACTCCCTTAGGATTACCAATATAACAACCAAGTTATGTCACAGATTTGACTTTTCCTATGCAATTATTATAATTTCTAATGAAAAAATTCATTGATTAGGAAGTTTGCAGGGCTGTAGTGATTGTCTTAAAACATTCTACTCAAGCATATCTACTCACATAAATCGGGAAAAACTAAGGTGTGTTAGAGCTACTCTAAGAACTTATGTTAAGATGTGCCTTTAGAGTCAGGAAGGAAGATGGCAGCATGGTAGAAGGGAGCAGATTTCATTTCTCCCTGCACATGGGAGAGGAACCTGGCCCATCTGGAGAGAAATGGAGTGGTCAACCAGAAGAAACACAGCACTTTTGAAAGTAGGAGATCAAAGGTTGTGGTGGACATTGAAAAATGGGACGGATGGTAAGGAGAGTACTTCAGAACAATAAGAGCCCAGGGATCAGCACAGAGACCAGGGCTGATGAAGCCCCTGCCCAGCGCTTGCCAGACCTGCTACAGGGCTCTAGGGAGAGAGCCAGGTCCGCACACAAATGCGCCACCAAAGTTGCCCGCCAGCAAACGGAGACAACTTCGTGCAACCATGGGCGCTCGCATGCAACAGCAGACAGCTGCGTGACCGCAGACTTGTGGCCCACGCTAGGAACCTGGGGAGTGCTAGTGATCTGTGGGAGAATTGGAGCCCACTCATGTGAACCCAGGGAGTGCTCATGATCCATGGGAAATCCAGAGCTCACTCCCATGAAATTGGGGTGAGCGCACAGCGTAGGAAACCCAGGCTCACACCCATGAACTCAGGAAAGTGCTCGCTCCCCAGGAGGCTCAGAACATATGCCTGAGGCCCTGTGCAGGGAGGCCCCAGGCTAACTCTGGTAGGACTAGCCCAAAGATAACTGAGTGCTAAATGGGCAGAAAAGCGATATTGTTAGCCCTTGGCCTTTGCAGCCAGCAAGGCCAGAAAATCCAGCTTGGCAAGTGTGAAAACAGAAAGAGTTTTGTTTGTTTGTTTGTCTGTTTTTCTTTTTTAATAATTTGTTAATAATTTTTTATTATTTTTATCTTTTTTACCCCTCAACTCCTTTCACTTCTGTTTACTTCTCTCTTGTTTTATTCCTTCTTTCTTTCTTTACAATTTTATCTCTTTTTCCTTCCTTTTTTCTTACCTTTTCATTTTTTTCTGCCTCTTTTTTCTTTCTAAATACCCATGAGTGAGACAAAAACAAAAATAAAAAAACCTGGAACAGTGAAAACACCAGAGTTGGTCCCAAAAAGGAAGCATTCCAACAGCTGAGACAGTGGAAGCTGTGCACACCAGGGTACCTGAAGGAGACTGCACCACTGAATCTCACAGGTATTCTACCACAGAAGTAGTACAATATAGTTCACACCATAAACCCAGGGAGTCAGAACAGACCAATTTAAGAAAACTGAGGCTAACAAGAAGAGTCTCACAAACAATGGGAAGACAAAGAAACAATCCCCAAATGAAAGGAAAGGAGGATGCACCAGAAAGAATGCTAAATGAAATGGAGGCAACTCAACTATATGATTTTGAGTTCAAAGCAATGGTTGTCAGGAAGCTCCATGAGCTCTCAAAGAGCTACCAGAAACTACAGGGAAACTACGATGGACTCACTGCAAACTATATCAACATGAAAAAGGAAATACAAACTATCAACAAGGGCCAAGAGGAAATGAAGAATACAGTTTCTGAACTAAAGAACACAGTGGAAGAAATGAAAAGCAGAATCAATGAAGCAGAAGATTGGATCAGCCAGTTGGAGGATAAACTAGAGAAAAACATCCAGAAAGAGCAAGAAAAGGAAAAGAGGCTCAGAAAAAATGAATAAGGATTAAGAGAAATGCAAGACAATATGAAACGTAATAATATCCATACAATAGGGATTCCAGAAGGAGGAGAAGAAGAGCAAGAAATAAAAAACCTATTTGAAAAACTCATGATGGAAAAATTCTCTAATTTGATGAGAGAAACAGTCACACAAATCCAGGAAACACAGAGAGTCCCAATCAGGAGGAACCCAAAGAGGCCCACTTCAAGACACATCATAATTAAAATGGCAAAATTCCATACAAAGAGAGAATCTTAAAGGCAGCAAGGGAGAAGCAGGAAGCAACATACAAGGGAGCCCCGATAAGGTTAGCAGCTGACTTCTCAATGGAAACGCTCCAAGTCAGAAGAGAATGGCAAGAAATATTCCAAGTAATGAGAACCAAAGGCCTGCAACCGAGACTACTTTACCCAGCAAGGCTTTCAATCAAGATAGAAGGCCAAATAAGGAGCTTCCCAGACAAAAGAAGTCTCAAAGAATACACCTCTACCAAAGCAGTTCTGAAAGAGATATTAAAGGGACTGCTTTAAGGAAAGGAAGGAAAAGAGAGAGAGGAACATTGCCACAAAAATGGCAATGAATAAGTACCTATCAATAATAACCTTAAATGTAAATGGATTAAATGCTCCAATCAAAAGGCATA